>VWZX01005784.1:1562067-1898411 GCA_013399015.1 Galbula dea | reverse complement strand
CCCCCCCCCCCCCCCCTCAGGATTCCTGTTAATATCACCTATAGCAGAAGAGAAACGGGACCAACTGACACTAACCCAGAAGACAAACCTCCATTTATGTGACCTTCCAGAGGCATCAGAGATTACAACAAGCATAAAAAGGAAATAGTAAAAAGCATGCACAGGGAATGCTGACATTTTTGTTGCTAAGCCACGTGTCCAGCATAAAATGGTTAATACTTTTTTCTTGGATTTACAATGTGACATTTATATTATTTTTATGTATTTTATGTGCATGCATATGTATATAATAAATGTAATTTATTTATGTTTTAAACTCTGAAGATGTCAAAGACAGTCTGCAGAGATGAAGGGCAATTTACTGCCAAGCTTTTGTGAGCAGTCCCAGGGGCCCCATTTGCAGTTATAACAACACATTTTGTCTTCTGCTCAAGCAGGAAGGGGGTTGTAGCGCAACGGAGAGACGGAAGTGGGTACTGGCAGTGAAGCAGATTATGTATATTAGGGAGATAATAAGCAGAGATTACATGCTTGGCAACTGTTTTGCACTGTGCCCTCAGTTTATAAAGCTCAGGTTCCCCTGCTGGAATTACTTGCTGTCTCATAACGCCTTGGGTAGTTTTATCCAAGAGTGCATCCTGCCGGGAAGACCGGGTGTGGCTGAGCCACCTCCTGCTCTCCTCTTTCAGTTTCAGTGAAACTCTTGTCTTCAGCAGAGGTTCAGCACAGGGCCAGCAAAGCACTTCAGTCTCTGCCCTTCACAGCTTCTGAGGACTCCAAGTACTGCACATCTGACACTCCCAGTGGGTGGTATGCTTGACTGCCAAGTTTTCATGTTGAATACTATCATTCCAGTACTATTTTTTTTTTTAGGTTTTTGTGGGGTTTTTTGTGTGTTTGGTTTTTTCTTTGTGTGGTGGTTCCAGGTTTGTTTTTTTGTTTGTGCATAGCAGACACCCATATGGCAAACACCTGCAAGAGCTCAGCAGGAGCTATCACCTTGCACCAGAGAGCTCCTGGCTGGGGCATGTGACACTCAGGTAGCCAGAGCTGCATTTAACTGTGCAAACTACTTGTTTTGGAGGAGGTATTAGCTAACCTGCACTCTCACTTCAAAACGCCTGGAAGCCCAGCAGAATACTGTTTATGATTTGAAGTTGCTGTCACTAAGGAATTCTTTATTTGACAGTGTTGCTTAGTGGAAAAGCAAAAATACAAACCGTTCAAAGTTTTGCTATAGTTCCTTGTTCACTTGAAGACAAGATGACCAAAGCTTTCTAGGTCATTCACGTAAGAACAGTGTTGTATTTAATCTCTTTGTACAGTGAACCTCAACCCTGTCTTCCTACAAAACTTCAAAAGCTCCAAAAGAATAGCACTTGACTCTAGCAATGTTGGCTGTCTTGCCTCTGTGACTCACTGTTTTTATTTCAGAACTTGTTTGTTTTTGCAGATGCTTTCTGGCTTCTCTCAAGCATCGCTCTGCCATTCTGCTTAGGCACTTGAAGGTTTTCCCGCAGTAAACCATGGTGCCGTCTATGTGCTCACGTGGTAACATCTAAATTTGTCAGTGCTAACTGACCTGCAGTAACCATGGGACCTAACACTGTCCCTCCTCTGCTGCATGATTTGTCCACCTGGTTCCCTGCACTAGAATCTTAATTAAGTCAGGTACAGCTGCAGGAGAAAAACAACCAGTGAATCAGCAACTCCCCTATGCCACAAAACAACTCAAAGCACAGAGCAACAGGTGTGGGAGGCAAGGAGTTAAAAATCCAAACCATCACTTTTAGTAATGATTTTTAAGCTGGTGTGACCCCAACTGCCCAAAACAGGAAAGTAATCAGCAACAGCATCTCCAGCAACTAAAGCTGGGTCTCTCTAATATAATTGCTAAAGCTTTTCTAGGAGATACCAAAACCAGGAAGTGAATTTCTTTGGCCAGTGTTGAGAGGAAATATAATTAGATGCCTGGAATGGACACTACTGGACCTAAATTTGATAAAACCATGAAAATGTTCAAGCGTGCTCTTGAGCATGTGCTGAAATACTTTGCTCAATAGCTCTAATTTAGACAGATATGTGACTGATGCTATTTATATATTGAAATCCTTCAGCTATTACTCATTTCTTTTTTAGTTCTCTAGCTGCACAACTTAATGAATGAGCTTTGTCCCAAATACATCCACATTCTCATCTGTTCCATGCATTAATTCTCAAAAGGAGGTTCTGTAGAGGGTTTCTTATCTATGCATTCATCGGTTCAAGCTCCCTAGTGAGGTAATTTCCGAAGGTTTTACTAAAAGGAGACTTTTAATTCTTGGCGTCATGCTGAAAATTATATCTTCGGTAATTTAGCAGAGGTCAAAGAAGAAGTTGGAGTCAAAGTTCATCTCTGACTTCTCAGCACATGTGTGTCTCTAGGCTTTTAAAAATACAGTTCTGCTGTTACGAGTAGAGCATTATTCTCTAAGGTCAAAAGCTTTCAAAGTCCAGGAAAACATAATAATTAGAAAAAAATATAGGGATACATTTTTTCTCCGCAGAATAAGGGTGCACTAAACTTGGACAAGAGTTGCTCTTGGGGCAGACTTTCACACAAACTATTTCTGCATTGTTGGAGGGTTAACTTGAACATCCATGTCATTTCCTTTGTCAGACACTTCAATAGCACGCCACCAAGAACAGCAGCTAGCTATTTACTCAAGAAATGGATAAGAGCACAAAAGTCAAGAGTGAAGATGAACAGTGTCCGACCAACCGGGAAAACAAGAGTCAAATACACTACTTGGGATTTTGAAATGCTCTTCAGGGGCAGGTGTTCCTGGAATAGCACAAGTATTAGAGATGCAATATCTTTGCATCCGCATAACTCCATTGAGGCCTTTTATTAAAGTTAAAAAAATAAAGAACCCCACACAAAACCACAAAAACCAAAACCAACAAAACCATACACACACTTTTTTACTAAACTGATGGGAACGAAATGTAACCTAAATTCTCTCATTATCTACCAGCCTAAACCTGCAGGCCTACTCACTGAAGCACACCAGAAAAGTCAGAGCAGATTTATCACACAGGTTTAAAGAAGGGAAGGGATGAATGACAGCTCCTTTCTTGAAAACGAAAAAAGAAAAATTAACTCCTGGTGTTAAAATACTGTAAATCTGGATTTTAACTCTGCACAGCATAACACTGCTTGTAAATGAGGTAACCAGTTTGTGTGAGGTCATGAAATTAAGCATGCCTAAGCTTGCCCACCTCCTGGAGCACAGTCAACTGCAAGAGATACATGTACAGCACAAGTCAAGGTAAAGAGACATAATTATGTTTCATGCAACTCATTAATCAGCACTAACATTTAATACATTCAAGTTTGCGAAGAGCTAAATATCTCCGGTCAGAATTTCTATGCATTTGGGTATGCCTATTAGCTCTGCCTTTCTTCAAAAGTTAGTGCTCAACAAGTGTATGAAGTTCCCCTCTTCTTTGCAGCCACTTTTCCTGATTAGAAGCATCTAACAGGCTATCATCAGAACCAAGCATTTAGCAGAGAGCAATACTGTACTTGACATAAGAGACAGGCAGATGTTGCCAGGGTGGCAAAGCAGCACGCAATGTGGTTTAAACTTTTAGATACCAAGAGAACTGCCAGAATCCCTCCTGTGTGCGTTTCCAGGAGATTGAGGATGGTCATTAAGAAAGTCATAGAATCACAGAATGGCTCAGGTTGGAAGGGACTTAAAGATCATCCAGTTCCAACCCCCCCACCATGGGCAGGGATGTCAATCACTAGACCAGTTTGCCCAGGGCCACATCCAGCCTGGCCTTGAACACTGCCAGGGATGGGCCATCCACAACCTCCCTGGGCAGCCTGTTCCAGTGTTCTACCACCAGGATGTTGAGACCTAAAGGTCTCAAAAATATTAATGACAAAGGACCTTTTGGCTTCAGGAGCTAGTCAGTCCCTGGAAATTTTTTCTCATCTTACTTATCCTGAACTCTTTCCCCTGTAAAATCATGAAAGTAGGAAAATGACAGCAGCCGGTCCATCTGACAAACATGGAGAACCAAAGGCATCCTGCCCTGCCATGGAAGAGGTCAGCAGACCAGACCCTTGAAGCCAAGGACCACAGGAATTCAGCTTTACATTCACTCCTGCTTCACAGTCCGTTTCTTCTACATGCATATTTAACAGTTACATGAATCAAAGCAATATTATTTCACAAAAAAAAAAACAAACAGAAAACTTGGCTTCATTTATTCAAACATTTGGACAATGAAGGAAGAAAGCCCAGCTTAGGATTTGGCTGATTTAAAGAAGAGGAATATGCAGTTATTGTCCTTTTCTCAGTGGTTCAAAACCAGCCTGACTGGAGGAACTGAATGCAACTGCCATCTGGCAGTTGTTCAGGGAACCTCCTTAAAAGTAGTCACGGCCCCAGCTCAGATCCAAGTAGGTAAGAGTCCTGCAAGGTCAGGGAGAAAGGCAGCAACTTAATTTTTCCTGGAGAAAAAGAGAAACCGTGGACCTTCTGGAGGTGAAAATGTTTCAGCATGAAGGTGCTCACACAGCTCTTGCAGTGCCCATTTGTGATGAAAAGAAGTCAGATTTCCACTGAACCCATCCAGACCCACCATGCTTTTACTGTTGGCATCTCCCAAAACATGTAAGTGCCCAAAAATAAATAACACCCAGAGCAAGGGCTGGTCAGAAAAATGCTGCTGAATGTTGGATGATAATACCAACAGCACAATGTCATACACAAGAGCTGCCAAGACATTAGAACAAGCTAGGGTTGTTGTTTCCCCCTACTCTACCAAGAATGACATTAAAGAACAAGGAATCTGCAGAAGCCTTCTTTTTGCAGCAATTCCCAAGGCAGCTACCATCTCTTGCCTTTAAATCAAGAGCGGATGGGGTTTTGGAAGACATTTTTTCAAATGCAAAATACTGGGTTCAACAAGGGTTGAAATTCTCAGGCCTGTGCTGTAAAGGAGGTCACAGCCTGGATGATTTAAAGTTGTCTTTGGTTCTGTTATCTATGGAAAAAAAAAATGAAGCATACAATTTTAGAAATGAAAGAATAAACAGCAACAAATAAAATTGTCAAATGCAGACAATCTTTGCCCACAGAACAGCCCTTTGGCTTTGCTCATAAATAGAAGGATTCAAATTCATTACTAAGGTCTTCTATCCTACTTTCTAAATGAAACAATGTTTATGGAATTATGCCATATGGACATTCCATTGTATCTAGCATTTGAGCCACTTTTGACAGGGACTGCAGATCTATTAACTTACTTCCAGTTTGGCAAAAGAAAGCAAGGTGGTAGAAAGACAAGAGCGCAATTAGTATTCTCAGAGAAAGCAGTAGCATAAAAATCAATCTGTCTCTTGCGGCAGGGAAAAGGGGTTAGGCAAGCCCCTCACGATGTGGAGGAAAACAAGCTTTGGACAGGATTGTCATACTCTTAGTAACATACTCTGGCAACATTTCTTATTCATCTGGATTCTCTAGCATCTGAGAAAGGCAGAGCTCATGCTGCACTATTACTACAATTAGTAAAACTTGAACAAACCACCAGGCACAAATCATCAGTAAATTGAGCTCTAGCAGTTTCAGTACTCAGAGAATTACCCTTATTTATGGTTAATAAGCCACAGCACGGATGGCAGAGCTTCAGAGCAGCTCAAAAACCTCCATATCACATGGCACGTGGTAGGGATACCACTGGGAGTATGAATGGACTGGGGCCAGAACCTGTGCAGATCCATATATATGCACTCTCAATGAGCAATAGAGCTGCCTAGAGGGCTTGTATAGTCTGCATCAAGACAGAACTTAATTTAACAGTTTATTCTCTCCATATTCTGCTGGGGAGGGAGTCAAGGGGAGAAAAAAATAAATTAAAACCAGACTCAATGCTATTTAGACCTTCAAATTTGTCAGGTATTGTTGTAATTTTACTCTCACGGCTCTGGCACCCTAAGCAGAAGACAGAACATGAAGAATTCCTGCAGTGACCTTGCCCCGCAACTGGCAGGGATGCTGCTCTCACTGTGGCCATGATGGAATTCGTCATGAATATGGCTTTTGCTTATGTCCTTGTGCATGCATCAACAACTTCATCAGCACAGCTTTGGGAGCAGAGATTGTTCACTAGCCAGGATTGCAGAACCCTGAGAATGCTAAATGGTGGTTTATACAGGGTCCCCAAATAAATTTCTCACTCCTCCCTGCACCATTTAGCACTACAACGTAATATATCTCTTTTCATACAAAATTAGATATAGCTTTGTTATAGTTTTACTGGGTTTAACCAGGGGTGATACCACAGTGCATAAAAGCTGGTTCTACACGCATAGATTCATCACTGCCTTGACAAGAAGCCCCAAGGAAATCAAAGCATTTAATGCACCTTTCTGGCATAAATCCAGAGTTAACCTAGGAATCTGCAGGAAAGGCCTGTGTTTGGTTTTGGCACACAGATTACCAGGATAAACAGGTGTCAGTGGGTGGAGGTTTGCTCCAGGGCCTTGCTGTAGTTTGCATAAGACAAGCACATTTCAAGAATGGAAACAAAGAGCTCTTAAAAATGATAAATATTTTTTAAATATTTAAATACTCTTTTGTGCCTGACCTGCGCCCCATGATTACTCCACAGTGGAAGCTAAGTTTCTTTTCCAGATGCAATACTACTGTGCATTCAACATAATATTTGAGAATTTCTGAAATCCCAATATTTGGGGTGTTTGAGTAGGTGATTTAATGAATCTGGCAGTGACTGCGAATACTTGTCACGGTTGCACGTTTGCTCCATCAACATATAACAGCATTTGCTTTCAGCTTGGGCAAAACCAGTTTCCTTCACACCAAATCATCTGGGTCAGCCTTTGGAAAATCCGTGCTGGACAGCTACTGTGGGAAAACCTGCCATCACCTAGAACTAATGAATAAAATAAACTGAATGGGACATTTAGTGGTAACTGATCAAGGCCAGGTTGGACGTGGACCTGGGCAACCTGGTCTAGTGTGTGGCATCCCTGTCCATCGCAGGGGGGGTTGGAGCTAAGTGCTCTATAAGGTCCCTTACAAGCTGGCCCATTCTATGAATCTCTGAACAGTTTCCACTTGAAAAATCCAGCATTTTAACAACTAGTTGTCAGAATCAGTCCATAATCCTCCTCCCAACTGGCTACCAAGCAACAGCACAGCCCTTATTCTAAAGTTCTCCCTTATCTATCCTAAACCAAGATGTTTTGGTGGGTTTTTTTGCCCACCTTCCCCCCCCCCCCCTTTTTTTAAGGGTTTGTTTGCCTTCAGTGTATGTATGTTTCTTCCCCTCCTGCTGTTTCTTTCCTTTGGGCTCTTAATCTTGCATTTGTAAAAGCCAGTAGGAGAATCATACCAAGGGTATTATATTTAGATATCACAGAATCATAGAATTGCTGAGGTTGGAAGGGACCTTAAAAATCATCTAGTTCCAACCCCCCTGCCATGGGCAGGGACGCCACATGCATTAGACCAGGTCATCCAGGGCCACATCCAGCCTGGCCTTAAACAGTGCCAAGGATGGGGCCTCCACAACCTCTCTGGGCAACCTGTCCCAGTGCCTCGCCACCCTTTGGGTAAAGAACCCCCTTCTAATCTCCAGCCTAAATTTCTCCTCCTTCAGCTTGTAGCCATTCTCCCGTGTCCTGTTGCAATCAGATCAGGAGAAAAGTCTCTCTCCTTCTGCCCTATAATCCCCTTTCAGGTACTGAAAGGTCGCTATAAGGTCCCCTCTAAGCCTTCTCTTTTCCAGGCTGAACAACCCCAATTCCTTCAGCCTGTCCTCGTAATGTCATGTAGCTTTCCATACCTGAGCTCCTCCATATGCAGAACTCTGCTGTGCTGAACACTGCTGTACATAGCCCACGGGCTGGCAGTTGCCACCTGCTGAGGCCAGCCCATTTCTCCTATAATTTGGTCTTTTTCTGGGTTTCAGAATACGTTTAAAATCCAGCTGACAGATAAATTTTTCTTTCTGCATCAAGGTCTGGATTTATGGCTTATTTTGAGACCTGAAGAGTCTGTCTTAAAATGTGCCTTCTCTGCGCTTATACCCATGTAGGAAATTAAAAGCTTTGGGGGAAAATATAATTAAAAGAAAAATAAATGGAAAATTGAAAACGCAGCTTTACACTGGTTCTATCACCGCTAAGAAATAATCCCTTCACCACTGCATGAATTTTACACAACAGATGGGGGTTATCATCCTCATCTTGCCTTGCATCTCCAGCATTGAAGATATCTCACCCCTGCAGGATGACCATCATCCTGCTAAGATGAGACAACAAACTTGTCCACCAGTCCCTTGCCACTCTAGCACGGACATCTCACTACAGACATGTGCCCTCATTACTCCAGGCAAAGAGCTGCAATAAGCAGATTAAACACCGAACGTCCACTTTGCAGACCTCCAGACAGTGCCAAGGTCCCTGTCTGGCAGGCATGCACTGGTGCCATGCGCTGTCAGACTGCTGCAGTAGCCCCAGAACCACGGCTTGGATTCTAATTAGAAAACAGAAAGAAACTTTTAAGCCAAGAGCAGCAATACAGCTGGGAACGGTGTGATGCTTTACACTGAACAAACACAAGCTAATTTATCAGAACAGTGACTCCAACTCCTTTTTGAGATAGCACTGGGGACACCTCTGAGCAAAGGCAGACAGAAACAGCAGAGCAGAGGGCAGGTAGCGCATTGGGAGGAAGAAATCAACCAAAATAGCCTTTTAGAGTGAGTTAGACTAAACGAAAACAAGAACAGAGGGTAAAAACTTAGAACTCCCTTTGCGCTTTGCCATTGACTGTAGACACAGTGCACTTAACCCAATGGATCTAGGTACAAGACAGGCACTAGAATAAAGCAACTGCAAAAAAAAAATCAAAAAGCCACCATATACAGACAGACATGCTGCCCTGCCTAACTATAGGTCTGCCCAGCACTCTGACATCTTTCAAGAAAAAGTGCAGATCTAAGTGATTTTAGCTTGCTGTAGATCACTCCTATTTTTAATCTTGTTTTCAGTTTGCCCTGGTACACACAAGCTGTCTTAAATATAGGACTCCTCCACACAAAGTCCTGACTGGGCACACTTACAAGTGAAGAAGGAAATGCAGACAGAGTTGTCAGTGGTTTCTTATGTCCCAGCCCCTGCCCTTTTCTATAATCACTCAGAGGATCAGCAGCAGGCATCAGAACCCTTCAGAGACAGCCCATTTTTGTTTCTTGCAAAATTTCTTTCACCAGCTTTATTGTTCCTATAAGGACCAGGAGGTTTGGGTGCTTGGTCAAACCACATCTCCAATTTAATGGTGATTTCAATGGGATTACAAGGCTGTCATTTAATAACTGAGCAAGCCGGGTGACTTATCTACACACTGGCACAGGTAGACTCAGCTCTGGTCTGCCTGTGCCACCTTCTCTCTCAGCCACAAGCCCCTTTGGGCACCACAGGGACACATCCCTTTCTCCTGGGCTAATATTTGTGCTTAGTGAAAGCAGAAAGTGACAAAAAGAATAATACCTCTACTTACTCTCCCTTCTTGGGAATCCTTGCTTCTTTAACAGCTGCTTTATTATTTCACCAAGTCAACCATATCTCTTTGCAAGTAAATATAAGCTGCCCCTTCATTTCCATGAGGGGGCTGGGGGAAGAAAGGACACCGGTTTTCTCTCTGTGGTATCAGCTTTCAGTGTGACACAGTTCACCACAAAAAACAAACAGCCCTAATGAGAGTGGTTGTGTGGTTGCTGCACTCGGTGTCAGTTGCTCAGCTACCCTGGCCAGCCCCGAGTCCTTCACAAGGTCAGTGCCAAAGAGAGTGGGACATGTTCCCCTTCCCCTGTAGCTCCGACCATCATCCCCAGCAGATCCTCCCCACTGGGGGACAGTACGTGGGAGCTCTGCACAAACTCTGCTGCAACAGGGTGCAGCCAAGCCAGGGTCACTGCGCCCACTGCTGTGTTTACACCACATCAAGGCAGGGAAAAATGATGCTGTATGACTTTACACTCAGAGCAGTGGTGTGCCAGAGACCCAGATAAAGCAGTTTTCTAAATTTGGATGGAAGGGGAGGCCCAGGAGATCTCATGAAGTGCCTCAGGCAGGGGTCAGCCCTTGTAAGGGTAGTTAGGATGTCCCTGCACTGAGCAGTCAACATGTCCTAAGAACGCTTTAAGAGTAACAACCTAAAAGGACTGTCCCCAGAGCTGACCAAGGAAACTCTACAGCCCTTTGGAGCATCTCCTCCAATTCCACTGACTGCACTCATGGCATCTGCACTCTATAAACCCTGCTGGGCATTGGAGAACTTGCCCAAAGCAACACATTTCCCTGCTTACCAGAGGTACGTCCAGGCAGGCACGTTCACATGCTGTTGAAGGAGGATCTCAAGGAGGAACTCACTTCTAAAAGGGTGAGCTGTAGGTTGCGTTTGGTCCTGCCATGAGCCTCGAGGACACCCTCTCCAGGCCCTGGCAGAGGACGGTTCTGGCCACCATCTCCTTTCCCCTCCCAACTGGAGGGGTCAGAGTTCATCCTGTTTGCTTGCTCCCAGCTGCCTTTTCTCAGGCTGCATCTCACTATTCATCTTGGACCAACAACTCTGGGTTTAATTACACTCCAGCCCCATCTCAATTATTTCCTTATGCATCCTTGCCTTTTATCTGCCTATCACAGAGTCATCCATAAGATTTAGGATACCCTACAAAGCTGCTCCTCAGGCTGAGTGTCCCCATTGACTCAGGACTGGGTCCCCAGGCTGGGGAAACCACCATCAGATCCTCATTCTTCACCCTGCTTTAATTTACTCCTGACACCAAGAGTCCCAAGCTTCTGCTCTTTACCTTCATCGTGGCCTCCAGCCACCACAGACAGCCTTGCTTGGCATCATGGGCCGAAGAGGAATGACATCCAAGGAGCCATTGCCATGGGTGCAGAAGGTGGTCCCTTCAAGTTCCCATGGCACTGGGTAAGCCATGCACTGGGGTGACAAGAGGGAAGAACATGCACCCACCAAGTTCTTTGTAGCCCATGTGAGCATCTCACAAGTAAAACAGTTCTTTCTCCCCTCTGCTCCCAGCACCCTGTAGCTCAGGGGGGTTCCCCCACCCACCAGTGCAGTGCTCATGGTGCACAACACACTAAATTTTTCTGACTGACCTGGAGAGAAAAAAAAACAAAACACAAAAATCACCACAGGTGCTCAAGTATGGCAAAAGGCATAATTTGACTCCAAAGAAGCTCCCTGTTGTCTGGTTTTGGGGTTGTTTTTTTTTTTGGCATGAAGTCCTCATCTTGGCCCTTGCTGCAGGCAGGGGTAGGGCAAGAATGTGTGCTCCAGGGCTGTTTTGTGGAAACCTGTTTTCCCACTCTCCCGTGAAGCACTTAACATGAAAAAGTATTGCAAGATGGGGGAGGGGAGGATTGTCCTAGACTTTGCTGCACAGCCATGGGAAGGACATGGCAATGGACATTCATCCCTCTGGCCAAGAACAAGCACATACGCAACAACTCTCAAGTCACCGTCCCCCTTGCAGGCAGCCTTGAGTAGAGTAGGTCATTTGCTCAATCTGGGGGGGGTGGTTTTCACAGATGAAGCAGCATTACCCAGCCCTTCTCTGCAGCCTATAGAAAGGTTTTTGCTGGTCTCCTCAGGCTGTGCCTCTAAATCACTAGCCACACTGCCAGACAAGAGGCTTCATCAGCTGCCAGCACTCAAGTACAGTATCATTTAACATTCACTCTGATGTCCTGTGGGGGTGTGTGTAAAGCTCCATATAAGCACAGGGTGTGACCAAATCCAGCATAAACTTCACCTATATATTAAGCATCTTCCTTCTTTAAACCAATCCCCTCCTTCTCCAGGCCTTCAAACTCCTATCAACCCTCAGATCGCCCCACAAACAGGGGAAATCAGCAGCAAGCTAGTCAGCTGGACATAGTGGGGAGAGCAAGAGGAATTAGTCTCCATAGCATATGAGAAAAATTACAACTACTTAAATTCCTTTCCCTCTTATCAGTGGTCTCAAATGTCACTTTGAGAAGGAAAAGCAATGGAAATTCCTGTAAACCTTTCCTACAATTAAGCAATTGCAAGATTTTCCAGCTTTTTCTCTCAGTTTGAAAAACTACTACATAAAGGAAACAATCTCTGCAGAGCATATAACTCACTATAGGCTGAAACACTATCTTAAAACTATTCATCTGCTTCCTGTTTAAGTAAATATACTAGGAATGCGTGTATTTCTTGGGCAGCTAAAAACAAAAAGAAAAGGGGTATATAGTCTCTCCTGCTTTTGAGTAGCACATTGTTTATGTTGTTATAAGCACAGATCATATTTATAGCTGAATGCTGCGTTAAAGTGCAGGCAAGCTGGGAAACATTTGTTAGGTTTAATGATCTTTTATTTAACTGATGTAGAAAAATGCATCCCTGTGGATTGATTCATAACATGAATTGTACAGAAACCTTCTTCCTCAAGAAAACACAAACCTCAGAAGGTCAATATGACACTTCAGGCCCTCCTATTAGGCTTAGCTACAAGTCAGAAACGGAGCTGAGAAGAGCTTTGATCTCCCAGTTGCCTGAGCTGGTGCAGCAAGCATCTGCTGTAGAGAGTGAGCCCATGTGTGCAGAGCTGCAGCTCCTCCTGCAAGCCCTTGGTCAGGCAGTCATGGGTTTTCACGGTTCAACACCTCCCACCTTGCCAAGAGTGTTGCATTTCTGCACTGCTGCAGAATTAGCGCAACCCCGGACTAGCCTTTCCAAGCAGAGCAGTGACCCGTCACATGGCTCTGCAGCCTGTGCTCAGCTTCCACCACTCCAGAGCAAAGTATGTGTGCATTTATGTATATATAGAATTTGCTGCAGCAGGGATAAGGGCCATCTGAGAACAGCTTTTGTGGTTGTAAGGAGGAAATATGCAGCAACATGCACCAGAGCATACCCACGAAGCCTACTGCAGAGCTGAGCAAGTCCAACGTGTATTGCACGTGCCTCAGGTGACCACCGGTTTCCCAGGAGGAGCAGAGGGAACACGAGTTTGATACTTGTTTTAAAATGCTTTACAGGCAGAAGAGGAGAGGATTTGGTTCCAGAGATCACTGAGGAATCTGTACAATTGTATAGAAGTGAGCACTCATCTCTTCTGCTGTCTCTCTCCCATGTATGACTGCAGATCTTTAAGCCTCTGAAGTTAGCTTTGTACCCCATGAAGGGTTTGATTTTCTGTAATGCACGTGGACAAACACTTTCACAGAGCCAGGACAGGGAGTCTGATACGTCACAAAGGTGACTGCCCTCACCAACGTGCTCCCCTCCAACCCTAAACCAGGTAAGAGACGACCATGGACTTTTATTTGCTATTCCTCCCTCTTCCCTTTACCCACAGCAAGGCTCTAGGGTAAGGAAAGGCAGGACAGCAAGAGCTGCTGCACACTGGCCATATTCTAGTAAACTCAGATTTTTCTGTACTTGGCAAGTCACAAATTAAAACAGCAAATAAACAAACATAAAACCCAAACAAAGCCCTCACCTCAGCTACACTGTCCTCATCTGCCTGCATTTTCCTTTTTATACCACAGCTCCAGGGGAAACAAGCCCACAGGCAAAGTGAAACTATTCCAGGCTGCTAGTTTCACCCCCAGCATCGCTCAAACACTCCCCACACAGGCAACCCTCACACATATTAAATAGCATCTGTGAAAACTGACAACCTCCAAGAAGGCAGCCCCAGGGCTCCTGCCCCAGGCCTAGCTGCTCTCAAGCCAAGTAAACTTGATTACTCCAGTCAAATTATTGCTTTACTATTTCTCCTCTGAAAATTATACCAGTTTCTCTTACCCATAACTGCACACCCACAAACTCTCAGTGCCACTGCATAACCCTGCCACGTCCCCAGACAAAGCCCTACAGACAGACAGCTCTCAGGTACTTACCAGTAGCAGCCCTCTGTGGCAAGCAAGCGGAGATGACCTAGTAGATAACGTGACCTAATTCATCTAATAGACCTGAAGGAGAAGAGTGAACTCCGGTCTCATTCCCAGGTCCCAAATGCCCCACATGCCGTGGTCCTGTTAACAAATGGCAGCAGAGCCTGGGGCAGCAGCACCTTCTCACCACATCACAGGGCAACACTAACGTGGTAGAACCACTGTGATAAGCTTAGACTAAAATACTCTCCAGACAAAACTCGTTTAATCCTACCTACACTTTATGGCAGGTCAGCAAAGTAAATTAACTCCACTAGCAAAGTCTTCTACGATACTTTAGCTAGAGCCTTTCAGCTCCAACTCATTTGTAACGACTCAACAGCTGCAACGACTTAAGGCACAAACACAAGCACCTGCTCTGCCCAACCACTCCGCAACTTGGAGACACCTGCTCCCNAACCTCCAGGGATCGTGACTCCACCACCTCCACAAGGACTTGTCCTTGTCCTTGTCCCTGCCCCTGCCCCTTAAGCTGTGACTGCTTACGCTGGGCATCGCATCCCCAGGGAGCCTCCTCACAGGGGGATTTTAAGTACTGGAGGTGAGGAGCAGGAGGACACAGGGACAGAAATCCTGCTGGAGCGGTGTGTCCCTGATGAAAGCAAAGGCTTTGGTATCTGCAATGAGGCCGTTAGAGCACTTAGTCTATGTGAAAATGCCACCAAAGAAACCTGAGGCTCCATGACCCTGCTGACGTTACTGTTATGGTAAAAGCTCCCACGGTGAAGTTCACCCAAGTCATCAATTTTCATATTCGAATTTGGTGAAATAAAGAGCTAATGTGTGATTTTTGCCAGCCGAAACCAGCACTGCAAGATCCGTCTGTCCTTTTCGGGAAGGGCAAGGTTTAACGTCACAGCGCAGCTGCCAATGAGCCATTAATTATGAAGTGCATGAACCAAGCAAATTTCACACAGATCTTTCTGGTGCTTATCAGCTGAACTCCCCTGCAAACGAAAAAGGCCCTCAAGAGAGTTTGGCTCTTGCAGTGAGCCTACCCTACCATGCCCCTCTCTGCTGTGGTGGGCAACCCCTATTTGCCAGGAGGATTGCAAACTGTCACCTTTGGAGCTTTGCACTGATGACTCTCCTTTCGTCACCAGAAAACAAGATAACTTTCCCAACCGTAGTGAAAATGTGGTCTGGATGACTTTTGCTGCCTACACATCAGTGTCCAGCCAAGGCCAAAGGCTGCAAGAAAAAATTGAAGGTTGTACCAGAGACACAAGTGCCACCAAGGCCAGTGGGACAATCATGTATTTGTGCTGAGAATGAAAGAAGGAATTCAGTTTGGGCTGTGGCAAGGCCCAGAAAGCACAGTGGGGAGATATAATGGATGTTTAATCACCGATTTTAGTGGGATTTGCTAGAGGTCCCAGAGGGCATAGGAATCATAGAACCATACAAACATTTAGGTTGGAAAAGACCCTTAAGATAATCAGGTCCAAGCATAAACCTAACCCTGCCGAGTCTGTCACTAAACCATGTCCCTCAGCACCACATCTACTCATCTTTTAAAGCTCTCTAGGGATGGTGACTCCACCACTGCTCTGGGGAGCTTGTTCCAGGGCTTGACAACCCTTTCAGAGAAGAAATTTTTCCTAATATCCAACCTAAACTTCCTCTGGCACCACTTGAGGCTGTTTTCTGCTGTCCTATTGCTCTTTACTTGGGAAAAAATGCTGCTTTTATTTCTCTGTGTTATGGACCGGGGGGCAGCTGCCCCACTCTACAGCTCCCCATCCCCTGCAACACTACCTCACTCTGGCAAGGGACGATCTCCTTAGTTTTCAAGGATTAGTGACTGCTAACAATGAGGATCTGCTGTGAGGGCAGGGTTGACAGAGGAGTCCTTCTACATAGGGCAGGCAAAAGATTTGTTTCCACACTCTTGCTTTGCTCAAACTACAGGAAAATGACATTAGAAAAGCTTGTGCACTGTTTCCAGCCTGCACACCACCAAGGCTGCATCTAGATTAGGGTAACCCGGGACCTGTCCTGACTTGCTCCCGCTCCCTCGTGGGCTGTCAGGGCTGCAGAAAGAGCAAACTGCCCCATGTAGCTTCTGCAGCCCACCAGCAGCCAAAGAAAAGAAGGAACCAGCTCTGGCTCTGCAGCCCCACTAATCCTGCTTGTGAGCCCCAGTAAAACCACACTCTGGTTTGCACGCTGAGCTGAAAAAGGTGTTAGCTTAAAGCAGCGTAGCATCCTTGTGCATGCCCTTCAGCCAGCCAGTGCCGCATTTGTGGTGCTCTCACTGCAGGTCAGGGCAATTACCATGTCTTTCTGACCCCCAAGGACTGTCGTTTGCTTTCCCTTTTCACTGCTTGGTGCCACAGTTCCACCAGCAAATTAAATTCACTTCAGAAGCACCGTGTTTCAGAGTTAGAAAGGTGAAGCCATATCCACTTAAATTGCAGGGGTTATTGAGGTATTGATGTGAACTACCAGTCATTACTCCATCCTAACAATTGCTCCAGGTCAGATAAAGCTCTGTTGTGCTACGCCAGGACTTTTATTGGCCAATAGTAAATGCTTAGACAAAGCTTATGAGTCACGTGAAGCATGGAACCCCACAGCACACTAGGGACTCATGAGCTGATATTTGTAACAGTCACAGAAGGACGATCCACCAGGATCTTTCCTAATGCACTGTGTGTATTTCAGCCACACTCACACACCCTGCGTCACAACCCAATGTGGGACAAGGAGGGTTTAAACTGGCAATAATGTCCCTGCACAGGGTTACATCAACTCATTAATGTTTGAAACACTGTCAAGGAAACAAAGCTGCTCTTTGCACCAAGCAGAGGTAGGGCACAGTGGGATGCCACACAGCCACGGGATTGCAGAATCAGCTTTGCTGGAGATGAGGGTGGGAGAGCGCTCCGTGCATGGCCAGAAGTGAAGCAATGGCTTCTCGTCAGGAGCACTTGCTTAAAGATCAATGTTAGTGAAAGCTGATAGGCTCAGAAACAGAAAAAGGGAAGTTCTATGAGTAGCCACGGGACAAGCATCAGCAAGAACCACGCAGGGGAGAGTCATGTTTGAAAAACACAAAGGGGTGGAAAAAACAAATTTTCTGGCTCACAGTGCTAGGAATATTGTGTTTGGCGGTTACAGCAAAAAAACCCAGTGACATCAGAACTAATGAGTCCTCTTCCCAGCACTAGGGAAGAAGGCAGGTTGGTGGCTGGAGTAAGGAGACTGAGGCACCCATGCAGTGCTCCTCTAACGTGGAGCAACTTCAAGCTCCCCACTTCTCTTTTGTACCTCAGTTGACCACCTGGCAGTGGTAACACTTCCAGGTGCACTGTGGGAATGGTGAGTCTTTGGGACAGCTTCAAAAAGGAGAAGGTGTTTTGGAAATTGTAATGGCTATTGTTTTCCCCATGAAAGAGGAACAGATTTCATCATTAAAGGATCGGCTCTGCCTACGTGAAGACCAGGCTATTGTAACCTCTGCTACATCTTTGAGCAATTTTGCTCCTGAAGAAAGAGCCACCAGGCCAGTGCTCCTTCTGAAGATGGAAAATACGTGGCATTGTGTCCAGCCTGTGTTTGAAGTGGGAGAAAAGCAACTTTGAAAGAGCTTTTTATGGGCCTCATGGCTCTGCTTGACCATAATGTCAGCTTGTAATTAGCAACAGATACCACTTCTGTCACTCGTGATGTTGTCATCAGCTGTCTTGCATTTCAAAGTGAGGAGAGGCATGTAAATTATGGGCAATTTGGTCTCTGAAATGGGCTTTATATTTTTTTTTCTACAGCGCAACCAGGAAGCCTGGAGTTTGTTACAGAGATAGAGGTTGAGCTGGGAGAGAGGAGCAGCTGAAAAGCAATGCACAGTACAGAGGTGCTCCAGCAGATCCCCGGATGAAACACATATGGGCCAGCTCCCTGGTGAAGGCAGAGCTGAGTGGTAGGTCTCACAGGGACTGTATAGTTTGAGAAAAGAGGAGAGTAATTTTGGAGGCAGTCACTGTCCCATGTCTGAGACAGGGAGGGCTCAGCAAGCCTTCATTCACACACCAATACAGTAAGCTGGAAGGGGAAGAGGAAGGCTTGCTCCTGGGCAGCCAACACAGTGCTGTTTCCTGCTCGACATACTGCAAGGACTTTAGCTGACTTAAGTGACAGGTGGCCCAAGAACAACGGAGATGATATTTTCCCCTTATTGACAGAAAATGTTGCCGTCAATTAAAATATATACTTTTCAGAGTGACTGAAATGCTTGCATTTGCCAAAACAGATTTAATTTTTTGCAAGAAAAACAGAACCTCCAAACTCACATGATTTCTAGTTTTGGCTAAAAGCAATTTTAACTTTAAATTAAGAAAAAAATGAGCAAAATATTTTGCCTTTTCTCCCCCATCTCTTTTTTGGGAAGGCAAGAGGGGTACAGGGGGAAGTCTATTTCGTGCAGCAATCCTAGTGAGTTTCCCATATTCCTTGGCACTCCTCTGTGGCCTAACAGATCCCACTGCCAGAGCAATGGGCCAAGTATTTGATTTCATCTATTACTCCACGAATTACCGAGCGTCCTGTTTCTGCCTTGCTTTGTCCTCCTGCAGAAAGCGCCACACCAGATTTACTCCTTGCAAGAGCTCCCCAGGAAATAGGCTAAAGCAGATTTTGGCCCCACATTGACTCCATGGTGTCAAATTCTTCCCTTTTATTTGCTGGAGGAATTCAAGCATCGCTCTGCTGCTCCAATCTTTCTGTACCGCTGGCAAATAGCATAGCCAAAAAGGTTATCCGTCTTCAAACAGAAATAGTTTGTGTTTAGAGAAGAATTAATTTTTGGTCCCTTTACAGTTACAACCACATCCTCAAAGCTGTTAACCTGAAAGTGAACTTCAGATAATAAAACTCTAACCTTACTCCTTCAGAAAAGCCAGCAGATAGCATTTACCTTGCGTACTCTCCTGCTATCTGCCCCATCGATTGCTTGACAACACAGCTTGTTTTCTTGTTCAAGGGAAGACAGCTACTAAATCTATGCTCCCCATCCCTCTCCTTAGCACTCTCTCGGGCTTCTCCACAGCTGCAATGTTTTTCTGTCATCCCTGCTCTCAGTTAAATAAACATTATGACACATACTGATTACTTTAACAAACTTTACTGTTCCACGTCCTAGGGAAAGCACAGTTATCTTTTTACAGGGACCATTCCTTTCCTGTTACTATGCCTACTTCAGCGCCATCCAGCACGACAGCCAAGACTGCTGAATTAACCTGCAAATTCCAAAGTCTTGGTTTTGCTCATCTTGAAATAGCTTAGAAGGGGTGGGGCCAGACAGGCAGCAGATGTGAGCTGTCAGGGCTCCTCTGCCTGCAGCTGAGCTCCTGCAGTTCATCCCAGTTGAGGACCTGGTTACAGCTGTCAGAGAGTGAATGTTGTCTTCTGAAAATGCCCCAGCTCTAAAAATGTCTGCGTGCTTGAAAACGGGCAAGAGGGGTATGACTGCCCGCATAGCTGAGAAGGTTGGTTTTATCCTCCTCCTAAGGCTGCTTTTGAAGTTCTGTAATTTGCAACTAAATTGCAGAATCCAAAAATATTTCTGACAAGTGGTATTTCACAAATGGTCATCATCATCACACACTATTTCCTTCACATGACAACCTATGTTTTAAAACTTGCAGAGAGGAAACTGCCATTGGCTTTGGCCGAGCCAAAATAGCACTTGGCCCCAGGATGCAGGGAGCCTTAGCTACCCCAGTCGATAAGCCTTGGTGGGCCAGCTCCTGTCAGGCAGGCATGGGCACCTCGTGTTCCACGCACACCATGGGAAGGTTTCAGGAAAGGAGTATGTTTCAACTTCCCCTAACCAGCTCATTTTTCACATGTAACACAGCAGTGCCTATCGTCCATGTGGTTGCATCACTCTTAATTGACATAGGGAAGCCTAGATATTTTAACAACAAACTCCCCTGAAGTCAGTGATTTCACTTTTTTCCATGTTGTTTTCACTTCCCCTTGTGCAAACATTTTCTTGACGATAAAGGACAGGTTGGCTTCTCAAATACTTGAATTCTCAAAGGTCTGACTGTTTCTATCTAGTAGAAACCCAGACATGATAGCTCCAAGATGGATCTACTGTGCTGGGCAAAACAGAGACAGGCCAGCAAAGCTGAAAAGGATTTCTGGCAGCTGATCTGTTATAGAAGATACCTCTTCCTCTAGGCATCTGCCAGAGTATTTTTGGGTCTGCAGGAAGTATGTGTGCACTGCCTCCACAGCACTCTGTTTGAATACTCCTGCACCTTCATGCACCACAAACTGGGACAATTTTCTCCTTGTTCTAAGGGCATTAAGCGATACACAGGATCCAATAAAGATTTCTTCTTTTAATCTTTCTGTTCAGGCTTTTTTATGACTGAACCACATACATTGGAGCTAACGGAGTGGCGGAGAAGTACAAGGGCGTGAGCAGAGGAAAGGAAGCAGATAAATCCCAGCTCGAGTCCCTCCTAGCCCATACCCAGCAGCAAGCACATTGCCAGCCATGCAAGGGCTCAGGGCAGCTGCAGGGGTTGGGAGCAGCCCAGGTCAACACTCGCTGCTCATTGAGGGATTCACTACCTTGTCCCCATCTCTCGCCCTCCCACCAAGCTCTGTGCCCTGAGCCAAGTCCTTCTCAAGGGTCCAGGTGTGCTGGGAAGAGGTGTCCCAGGAGGTCCTACTGCAGATACACTGTGGAATCACCCTGGAATAAACCAAGCACGTAGGGAAGAGATTTCTTCGTATTGTCCTCCAAAATGGGGTTGTGCAAAATGGCTGCCTGGAGACCCTCCACCTACCCTGCCCCAAGACAGACAGCCGTGGCAGTCGACTTCTTCCGTAGCCGAACCCAGCTGGGCAAGCAGAGCTTCTGCTGGCAGCCCACCAAAGACTCATCTCCAGCCATGTTAACACAGCCAGGGCAGGGCTCAAAGCCTGCAAGGCTCAAGAAGAGAAGAAATCAGAGCACTGGATGGGCCCAAACACAGATGGAGCGAGATGGCCACCTGAATGGAGGAAATTTTTCAGAATCTAGAAACGTGAACAGCACAGACTGTGTGCACTGGGTCTTGAGTTGGCCTCTCTCCACACAGGGTGGTTGTGGGGTTTTTGGAACTTAGACAGGGACTCTTGGAAGTGTGTCAGGAACAGAATGGCTGAGTGCACCAGTTCCATGCAGAGAAAACCTCCTGGTCTGAAACACCAGCTGAGAGTTTTCCTTTTTTTTCCCTTATCACTTTTTGCAGGTTATACAAAGCGAAGTTTAAATGGCCATACGCCTTGTGGTTATTTGCTTTTATTAAAGGAATAACGCATATACACAATGCCAGCAGTCCCTACACATAGTAGATATACAGTGGGTTATAATATATAATCAAACTAGCTTTCCATGGAAAAAAAAACTTCTCCAAAGGCTTTTTTTGGTCCATCAGGTCAACTTCTTTGTTGTATTTCCACTGCCCATTCCCATTGACCTGTGAACACTTCAAGCCAGCTGCACCGGAAAGGGCTCTTTCTCACCATAGTCTGTTGATGTGTGCTCTGCCCTGCTCCAGAGAGACACAGTGCAGTCCCACTACCCCAGACTCTGCAGGCTTCCCTCTCACAGACAGTCTTGGACTTCTATGTCAGGCTTCCATCACCATTCTGTATTTAAGCTCACTTTAGTCTAAGCAGGCTGTACTGCTGCTCCCTCATTTAACTTTTCCAGCCCATTTCCTAGGCATGAGCTCTCGTTTCTGCCTCTGTACAGAAATCAGATTGCACAGTCTCATCGTCCTAGCCTTTAGGTGAAAAACAATCTTCAAGATATCCCAGTGACTTGCACACCAGCTTCCCCAATGTTCCAGCTTGACTGTGTGAGGACAGCAGACCCTCCGGCCTTGTTTTGGCTACTTTCTGCCCCCATAAAGCAAAATGCCATGGGAGCACCTAAGTCATCTTGGTTGCTTTGCAAAGGGTTCCCCTGATCATTTCAACCTTCAATGACATCCCATCTCAGGCTCTATGAAGTCCTTCCAGCCTCTGTCCTCCCACCATTCCTTCATGCTGCTTATTTTCCTAAAATCACCTCTTGTCCTGCTTGTTCGATCTGCAGAGATGGAACAAGTTCACCTTTCCCTACTGACTGCAGCATGGCCTCTGCCAATTTATATCTCAGTCGGGTGACACAGATCAAAGACAGTGGCCAGTTCTGGGTCCCCAGCTGCTTGGATACTCTCCGATGTTACTGTGGGAGTTGTGACAGTCATGGGAGAAGGAGAAGATCCAGGAAGGCTGTTCCGTATATTGTCATGTTTCATTTTACTTCATGAAATTGAGTTTCATCCAAGACCGTCTTTGAGAAATGCATTCACGAGGTGTTGGTGGTAAGGTCCAACAATTGGACACTCCTGGACGTGTGGCAGGGGCTGAAGCACTCAGGATCTTAAATCACTTCCCCACAGGACAATCAGATTACATTTTTGAACTTTCACCTGAGCTGGCCTTGAGTTTGACGCTCAGCAAGGCCTATATCTGCCCAGCTGGGAAAATAATCTCTCCCCGACCAGCTTCAAACCTGGCCCTGGAGGCAGACACATCTCCCTACACCTGTGTCCTCTGGCCATGGACTGGAAACATCACCTAAATTAGTGGGAAGGGAGTCTGCTTTCCTATTTGTTTGAGAACTGACTTCTCTGAAGATTTGCCAGTGGTGGGGCTGGGTTTAAGAAAAATAAAATACTGGTGAGATGAAGAGAAGCACCAGTGAAGGTCAGTGAGTACTTTGGATTAAAATTTATCCCCAGATTTACATGAGGTTTGCATTGTCTAACGTTATTTTGCCGTGTGATTTCTTGCATTCCTGTGGCACAGAAGCCAAAGTAATCCTTGCTCTAAATCCAGTTATTTCTCTCCTGAAATGAATTTTGGTCTCATGTTTCAAAAAGAAATGATGGCAGACCAGCCACTAAGCTCTGTGAGACACAAAGGACTTGTGCCTGCTGAACAGCATAACCGTAAATACGCTTTATGCCCTTTGAGGGAGCTCTGTGGATATTTTACTTTTGGCTTCCAACAAAGCCCAGTTTGCTTTGAGCCTGCTTTACAATTATTTTCTTTCAGGGGAAAAGGAAAAAGAATCAAAATCATACCCACATTTTCAAATGTGCTTATTCCCTACCATCTTTTAAGGGAAAACACATGGTGAATCATTACACATCTCCCAACAATACGTGCAGAATAAGAATGGTTTGGTGAAGAAGTGGAGAATAAAAACTCAGCAAACTTATACCAAAGTTGAGCAACAGATGAGATCCTGTCTCTGAAAAAAATGACACTATGAATCTGGTGAGGAGAAGGAACAGACTGTTTGTTGGCTTTTCCACCTAGGAAATAGCAGACTGCCAGAAGACTCCTATAAATGAAAGTCCTGGGAAAGAGTAGCACAATCTGTCAAAGGGCAGAGCTGGTGCTAACCAACACCATCAACAATTGTTGAGATGAACCTTCCCTGGGTCTGGAGGATTTCTGACAACTGAAGAACAACTGTCCATTACAGAGGCTCTTGCAAAAGAGCTCAGCTATTTCTCAGACTCAGCTATTCCAGAAACAATCGAATAACTTCAGAATAGCAAGCAAATATCTGAAAAATTCCCCTTCATCCTGGGCCCAGCAAAGGGCCAGTGGGAGATCCCAGATGTGTGGAGGGTAGACAGAAAGCATACTGTTTCAACCACTTCTGCAACCATTGCTTTCCTTGCACGATTCCTTTCCTCTTGGCCAACACCAACACCAGTGTCCCACCAGATCTGCTATATAGTGTCAAGGCCAGGGTCACCTCTCCTGTCCATTCTTCTGCAGCAGCCACTCTCCTGGATCTGGGTCATGGAGCTAAACGGATCTGCAGCCTTAAGATGGCTTCAGACTTTGCTGAAGAAAGTGGCTTCACCCCTGTTCAGCTGTAACAATGGGGGTGAGGCTAAAAAAATTCTTGCACGCCAAAACTGAAGCCACAGACCTGAAGTCATAGACCTTTTGGGGTGCCAGGTATATGAATGCTTCCCCAAGCCTGTTCCACCTGCAGAAATCACTGCTCTCTCTAATGCACTCTCATTTGTGTCATCACCCCTTGCCCTACATATGAAGTGTGTTTCTATAATTTCCTGTTTCTAATTATTTCCTACAATTTAATGAGTTAGGGAAAAATGGAACAAAGCAGTCAGATCAGAGATAGTGACAGACAGAAAGCAGCTGTGTAAAGTAGATGGCATGGGATGGGATGGGATGAGCTGGTCATAGCAGCTTCTTCTGGAGCTCAGCAACGGTACGTGGACATGGACAAATTAGGGAATTTGGCTTTGCAGGGACAGAAGTTGCCCAGCAGGATGGCAGAGGCGCCACTCTGTGGGATGACCTCAGGCACAGCAAAAATCCCTGCGACAGCACAAGAATATTCAGGGAACATCCAGATCTTACTCTGGCCCTTGTCCCCTTGCTCCACAGAGGCAGGTCAAAGCCCCTGGTGTTCCCTTGAAGTCTCTTACCTTCACACACCGCATACCTCAGGGCCACGCTCCAGATGCACAGCCTGAATTCCAACAACATCTCAGGTCACAAACATGGGAACATGGCCAGTCTAGTTCAGATGTCTCACATGCACTGTGAGGCACAGGATCAAATAACAAATAACTTCACCTACCTGCGGATGACAAGTTCTCCTGTTAGCTTTTTTCACTCCAGCCCATAACTGCTGCACCACTGTAACCAGTGGCTGCTTGCTACTCCACAGTAGGATAGAGTAGGGGTAGCTGGAAGGACCGTGATGGCTTGTCGTATCTGCTTTTCCTTCTCCTCCGTCTTCCCAGTCCATGGCCAGCCGAATGAGGTTTTAATAAGATCCATACCTCAAGCAGGAGGCATAGAGCACATAATTTTCTGTCCCTTCTCTGAAATCAGTATGGATGTTGCTGGGAGGTTGACGTCCTTACAAGCCCTCTGTTTTAAAAGATGTCTTACAAGAAACTTGTCATTCGGTTATGTGGCTTTTTTATAAGTAATCAACTGCTGCTCAGAAATTAGCTCAAGTCCATCTGCAAAAGCCTGAAAAATGACAAATTCAAGATTCCAGGAGACCATGGTGTCTCAGGGCTCACACCATCTGACCCAGTAGCAGTTCTGGACTCATTTTCCAGCATGTTATATTTAACTCTGGCCTCTTAAAGTTGCAGATTCCTTAGCCCTGAAGCAGCAAGTTTAATATCCCTTTCAGAACACCATTAGTATTAACTATTTTTACTGCATACTGTTGTTATTCATGTAAGTGGATCCTGCTTTGGGACTTGCTCCAGGCAATCCCTTGAGTATTCACTCAAGCCACACTCCAAGCCACAGCAAAGGGCTCCTCCCAGATTTCCTGCACACATGGTGCTCACTTAAAGCATACCTCACAACCAGACCAGTGGGCACCCCTGAACATATCTTTATGGTCACTGGGCACAGCCTCTGCACATAACTGCACCAAGTTCTTGAGGGTCCTGAGCTGGGGAGAATAAAACAGGCATCTGCATGAGCACCATCAGAGGGGAACCAAGCACCATCGTGGTGACAAACACCCTCTTCGGCCAGCAGCTCAGCTCTGAGCTCATGGCAAAGTAGACCCAGGGTAGATTCCCCTGTCCTGACTTGCTGTCGCTGCAGGAGAGCCCTTCCAGCTCTGCTCCACCCATGCACATAACTCTGGGAGAGAGAAATCTTCTCTGACTTTTTTTGTTGGTGGTCCTGTAAGTCAGCTTGCCAGCCTCTTTGTATCACTTTAGAAGTGTAAACCAACCTGATCTAGACCTCAGGTTCCCACCTAGTTTTTGAATGATATTTTCTGGGCCGAGCCAGATTCTTACTTCGGAAGGATGTTACCTGGTGGTTCTGGAGTGAGGATCAATGCTAATGCCTTGCTTCTTCTCACTAGATTTCCCCATTTGTTTTGCATTACAAGCAATCTTAAGATCCATACTGATGACAGGAGAAAATCTCCCAGGAAGCGCCTTTCACTCTGATAAGGGCATTTTTATCTCATCTGCTGTGAATGTTATTGCTGTAACATTCTCTTTTAGCACTCTGGGGTGCAGCTCTATCAAGACAAAAAAAAAATACTAAGTCCTAAAATGAAAACCTCCAGATGATCTTGGCAGAAACAGTATGTTGATCACAAATGGAAATCACATTTGATACTCCGCAATGGCAGGAAACTCACCTGGTTTTATTTAGTCTCCACACAGCTATGTGCTGCTGGCACTACTCCAGCATATCTTTTTCGAGAGGGACTTTTTGTCTTTTAATCTCTGTTAGTGGCTGTCCTTTCTTATCTAAAGCACCCTGAATATTTGATTTTCACCGAGGCCCTTTGCTGAATTTCTTCGTTCGGCTACTGCAAAAACGTATAAAGGAACTCAGCAATTCATGTATTTACAACTCTGTTCCCACAACAAGGTGCTTAAATAAAGAAATTGGCTCAGGGTAATTGTTTGATACGAGAAAGATTATACAGGCAATGAACATCTGTATCACAGCTATGGTGGATGGCTCCAAGTGCTGTATCATGTGCCAGGAGTTCTCTGCCAAAAAAAATACTTAACAAAAATGTTTCCAACCCAACATATGCTTATATAAGACTTTTCCAGTATGCAAAGAAGATCATTTAAAAAAAAAAAAGACTAGAGTGTTGAAATAACATAAGAAATTATGAAACCAATACCTGAACCTGAGCATTGCAGATCCTATCCAGAAACCTTGCTGTCTCACAAAGCTTTGGTAAACTAAAACGTTATCCTTTTCGAGATTGAACTTGCTGGTACAGAGTCAGATGGAGGTTTTGATCAACATGGTCATTGCCCATCAGAGCAGCTGTAACATGGGCCAAATTTTGCATCATCCCCAGCACCTGGGCAGGGTAAATCTCCCCTCACTCTCCCCTTGACTGCACCCTGCACATCATGGAAGCCTCCAGAGCTCACTCAGCACACATCTGAGGGGCACACAAACAATGGCTGCTCCTTTGAATGGGATTGTATTGCCACCGTGGCTTTTAGCATGCAAGCTACACGGATAAAAGAATGGAGCAATAAGTCTGGAATAAAGGCAGACAGGATTTTGTGCTGGAAATTTAAGCTGACCCAAAGAAAATTTTTTTCTGAAATAAGTTTAAAAACATTTCCCACCTCACTATTTCCATATTTGCATTCGGCATACAGAAGGGTCAAATCCCTCCCCCTCTTCTCCAGGAACCTCTGCTTTAGGGGCTTCACAGTCCCCACTCATCCTCTGCACAGGATTTAAACTGGGACTCCCAGAAATTCATATGTGAATCTGAGGCAAAACCACAGGACCCATAACCCCTATTGGTTAACAGGTGAGGGTTACTTGAGCTGTAAGTTCACTTCTCAGCACGTGATGGGGGAGCACACCTGGGACTTGCCCAGGCAGAGAACCAGGAGCTCAACATCGCAACTTCAGACTTGTAATGGGAGATCCCCCTGCCACCTAGAAAAGAAAACAAAAAAAAAGAAAGAGAAAAAAAATGTTCTTAGACTTGATAAGCTTATCTGTCCTTTCTCTCATGCTCAAGGAGGGCTACTTACCAGGCAGGATCTTGTTCAAAGTTTTGTTTCAGTAATGAGCTCATCCATCCCATCACTAAGCACCCTTGCAAATGGTGCCCTAAGGATCTGGACATCAACTGGCAGCAGAAGGATCAGAGAAGGACCAGACATCTTAACCTTGCCTGCCAGTCACATAGCAAGGGGAAAAGAAGGCAGAGGCAGGACAGAACCAGAATGGTCTTCTTCCCCAGAGCAAAACAAATGAGTATGAGTCTACGTGTATCCTGAAAGAAGACACCTGTCCACAAAATGTTTTCATGGGAAGGTCCTCCAGTAGCATAGCGTGAAAGAAGCCTTATGGTCTTGGCTTGGAAAGGTTTGGTTTGAAGTTCAGTGTGAGTTTTCACACTGTCTTCAACAAGAGTGAAGCTCACTGTTTTCCATGTTTAGCCTTTAGTAAGCGATATTTTTAGGGGTACACATCCTCCTGCCCTCACCTTGGTTTCTCCACACACCGCCCTACCCACCTAACTCTTAGGTTCTCCTCTGCTGCTGGTGCAAAAACACAAGCTGCTTTCCTCCTTGTAGCCTGGCTGTCTCCCCATCAGCCTTGGTAGTATGCACTTTTGCAGAGCCTGGAGTGAAACCACCCTCCTCCTGGGCTGCAAAGCCCCAGAACTGCCTAAAACCAAATTGATAGTTTAATGTCAGGGAGAGAAACGTGTCCCCTCTGCTGCGTTCCCAGGCCCAAACACATAGCACCTCCCAGACAGCCCCACCTCAGGATCTGGCCACATCCTCTAACTCGATGGGACCTAAGCCCTGTGATCATGAAGGAGCCCTTTGTACCTCTGAAATGCTGTCAGCTTGTGAAATAAAGCTCCAACAGTCCCAAAATCCTTGATGCCCAAGAAAATGAGTGAGCAGAGGGGCTGGGAGAGTTCCCAAGCACATCTCAGTGGGCAGAAGGAGGACTATCTAATCAGATGTGGATGGAGAACAAATAAAAAACAGCTGCTTTTCACCAGCACTTCTCCCAGCTGGAAAAGAAAATGCATACGCATCTGAGAATAAGGGAAGAGGTGCTGATGAGCTGCTATCTGAATTTATTGCCAGCATCAGACCCATAGTGGGGGGCTATTTTCTTTTTCCTTCCTTTAATTTATGACTCAGTTTCTCATCATGTCATGACATCACCCAGGGAGATAGATATCATAAACATGCACACACATTGCACTGGAAATAGGATAAACCTCTATGCCATCCTGGGCTTAACATAGCATCACCCTAGAAGCTGTCCCCAGGCACCTTCTCTTCCAGGAAATCACTTGGCATGGGCATGACAGAGCCACACACCTTCCAAGTTTTACTGGGCTGAAGGCAGCTTGGAGGGGATTTTTACACCACACCAGTCTAAAAGCAGTGTTGCACCCTTGTGGCCTCTTGCCCCACCCTGACTGCACTTTCCCTCCAAGGGAGCCAGACATCTCTGCACTCAGAGATGATTTATGACGTTTTCTGTTGGCAGTAAAATATATCAAATCCTTCAGAGACTGGGTGGAACCACAACTTCCTTCTCCATCACTCAGTCCAGGCTCAGACTGGAGAAGCCAGTGGTCAGAGGATGTGTGACCAATGCGTTACCCAGTTTGGCATCAGCTCAAGACCAGCAGTTCCCATGCAGCTGGCCCAGGAAGGAGCTCTTGGCTTTCCTACACCTAATGCAGGCAGGCATAGATAGACCTGATTGCAGACCTCTTGTTCTAAAATGCTCTGATACTTCTTGTTTGCCTGCAGCTCCCCTTGGTGAGAAATCAGGAAGTACCCAACTTCATGGTAGAAACCTCAGCTGAAAGGTCAGGGCCAGATGTGCACAAGGCTTGAACTTCCCTCTGCTTTCAGAGGTGGCGATTCAAACTGCAGCTCAGGGAAGAGACACTTCAGTACATAAGGCTGTCAGCATAAGGACAGTGTGCCTCCAAACTGAACCAAAACTGTTTCAGACAGACTGGTGTGAGAATGGATGGAAACCAGCCTAGAGACCAGCAGCAATACTGCAGGCAGGTGTTTTATGGATTCAGTATGAATGACTTCAGCTGCATTCACATGTGCTTCTCTTATTTTGATTATTGTAAATCAATTAAAATTTACAGAGCAGGAAACAGCAGGAAAACAAACTTCTCTGGTATGAAGGAGAGATACAGAAACCTGACCTTACTACTTTGGAGAAAGGATTTGACCCGTGAAGAAAGAAACTTATTTTCTGTTTTTACAGAAAAATATTCAGTACAGATGATGGAATGATAGAAACAAGCATGTTAGCCCCCAAAATGTACACTGGCCATCAGGAAACCCAGACAAGCAAAGCAGTTACAGCAATTGTTCTCAACACTTACATTGCTCTCTTAGTCTTCACAAGGTATCATTGCACCATGGCATAAAGGAAGAAATTGAGGCTGAAGAGATGGCCCATAGTAGCAAAAGATGGAGGGCAGCTCAGGTCCCCAGCTCCAGCTTCTGATTCTTGGGAACATCAAGCTGAAGCCCACCGCATGGGTGCGAACTTCATTTCAGGACAATACGAGTCTTCTCAGAGCTCAAACACTGGTTTTGTGTCTTCAGGCTTTAAAAGACAACCGACATTAGATAATGAAAGTGAATGTGACTTATAATCATCCTTTCATAAGGTTTATGAAGAGCCTCAAATCTGAAATATCAGGTCTGGTGGTGTTACCTACTCTGAAAATACAATGCAGCTGTGGTGTACCTCCTCCAGCACACAGAAGTCTATATTAAAGACTGCTAAAGAAGGGCTGACCAGACCACTGGCATTTTAGGCTGGTTTCTGAGATGTCCTCCTTGGGGCTTTTAGCTTTCTCTTTATTTTCTCATGCTTAGGACAGAAGTTGTCTTTACCAGACATTGTACAGGTCCTCATCATTTAAATATACTGCCACCATAACTGCAGCTTCCCCCATTTGTTAGCATTGGGTTTGAGTTCAAGTTGAATTCCAGACCTCCTGGGTCCACATTAAGACACCTAGCAAGCCATTGCAGTTAAGGATGCTATGTAATGAACCAAATCATTCTTCCTGCAACCCCAACACAGCCAACAGAGCTGGACTAGAGCAGTCTGTTGGAAACACTTGTTATACGTAATCCTTGTATAAATAGTTGTGAGGTGGGTGGAAGGATATCACAATTAAAAACTCCTGTTCTCAAGGGTCAAAATGCAGAAGTCTCTGCTTACGAATCTGCATACAAGCTGCAGAATCTCCCATGCAGCAGCTGACAAACAACCCAAGTCCAGGCAGAGAGCCTGCACAGATAACAAGTTAGGGAGGAAAGACTTAGTTCTAAGAGTCTTCTTGCCAGCAAGCTAGCACACAATCCTGTTCTGAAATAGGATCCTGTCATGCCTGCCTCCCATCAGATCAGTATCTAATCACAGCAGTCACCCCATCTCACAGTATGCTGAAGATAAAGCCATTTCTTGCCCCTACCCTTCACAGCACCCAGGCTGAAAAATCCAGACAGAGATCACATTAGCATTAGGAGACCAGGGAACTGACTGGTTTATCCACACAGATACCCAACTGTTCTGGCTTGGGTTAGAACAGAACGAGTTCTGGAACAGTGATTTTACTTTCCAGTTAAAGCTCCTCTAAGAAACTGCACTTTCTGAAGCTAATGGCATGTTTCTACAGACAGTGCCTGCTTCTGGCAGTGATAAGGCCTAATGTTTAGAGTTACGACCAGAGATTGGGATGCAAAGTAAGGTCACTGCTGAAGCTTGTGTCTCATGTTAGGGGGTGCAGAATATAAGCTGCACCTTGAAGGAGGATCAGGCAGGACAGGTGACCCTAAACTGACCAACTAAACTATTCCATTCCATATACATCATATTTGATATAAAACTGAGGGTCAGGTTCTTCTATCCTTTCTCCTCCTCTTGCTCTTCAATGGCTGACAGGTGAGGAGGCCTCTGTTCTGCCCTTGATCCTGATCGGTAAGTTCCAGCATCCAGTACCAGGATCCAGCCCCTGAGCCTGGTTCCCATCTGCTGCTGAGGCTTTCTGCAGCAGTATCAGTGGTGATGGTGACAGAGTTACCATCAAGGGGAGTTTGGGTTCCGTATTGGCTTTCTACATATTTGTATATATTTCATTTATTGTTATTATAATCATTAAAGTAGTTTAAGTTTTCTTTTCCTATCCACAAGTCTCTCTCTCTCTCTCTTATTCCCTTTCACTTCCCATGGCGGGGTGAAGGAAAAGGGAGTAATAGAGAGTGTCTCTCACTGGGCAGGTGGCCGGCCCAGCCCTGACCCTGGGCACCAACAATGCTTGCTGTCCACATTTCCTTCAGCACAGATGTGCCTTAGAAGGGCTTGTTGTGGGACTGGACACCAGCAGAGCCAGATGACCCCCACAAAGCTGATCAGGAATACAAGTCTTGACATCTAGTTGCCTCATCCTTTTCTGTACACCCAACTTAAACGCCACCTACCCAACTGCTCAGCTCCAGACTGTTATTCTCAGAAACCCTCAGGCTCTCTGCAGAGGATTTAACCCAGGAGGACTGGTATAATCTCCTGGCAGAGAGGGAGTGGCTGCTGCCTGTTAGCTGGTTAGGATAGTCCTTTCTTTGACTGATGATCGAGAAGCTATTATGTACTAAGAGGGGAATGATTTGTTCTTTGTGGCATTGCTTCAGTGCTTGGCAATTCCGTCTTGTAATCATTAGTGGAGAATTTTACAGGAAACAGACAGATCTTCAAATCTAGCCATTGCTGTGGTGAAAATTCAATTTGCTTTGGAAGTCTCCTGACACAAGGCCTTGTCTTCATGGTTCCTTGGCAAACCATTTTCAGCACATGCAGTTGTTCATGACCTTGTAATCTAACAGACATGATTAAATTTTAGCAGAAGAATCCACCACTTTGAAGGAATTCTTAACAAGTGTGTGACCTAAAAGTGAGACCTAATATAATGCCACACAAAGGGCTCCTTTTCTCTTAACATTTGGCTTATCTCCATGCCACTCCCAGGTCAAGTTCAGTAGTGAGCTCTGGTAGTAAATGTGCCACCAAGCAGCTACAGGAAAGGCAAGTAGCATCAATGTAAAAAATGTAAATGTGCATTTCTTTGCAGCATCCCCTTCTGCCAAACAGGCAACAAGTTTGTGTACGCAATGAAAAAAATTACTATTTAATTATTGTTTGCTTGTAAATTAGCCCACAGAACTGTGCCACATGCCGTAAAGCAATTTTACATTAGATAGGCTTATACGGTAGGACGGGTATAATAAACTCTGTGGAGTCACCAAATTCCTCACATTCTTTGACTTCCCATTCTGTCTCAAATGTCAGATATCTTGCTGGGGTAACACAAGCAGTAGTGAGGGCTGGGGTTTTGCGTGGGCTTTAATTGTAAAAGCAACATTCTCACAGAGAACAACAAGGTTCACAACCCCACTCTGTGGCTTGGGCAGACTGGGGGAACTTCAAAGGCTTCTTGTCTTCCCACTGGGTGTTTTGGGGTTTAAGGCCCCTCAGGTCTGGCTGAGGGTCTCAAAGCTGTACAACACCCATAACCTTGGGTCACTGAGCCTCTGCAGGCTACTGCCTTTTCACAGAAGGACCTTTTCATGCAAGTGGATCTGAGCTTGTCAGCCAGCTTGGAAAGGCTGCAAACCGCTAAATCATTGCAATAGCCTGATGGCTACTCTCCCTCCATTCCTGTCCAAAGCAAAGGCAGACTTGGAGATTGTTCAGCAACATCTAGGCTGTATTTATAACTTCAGTATTTAGAGATCTTAAGATCTTGTGGATTATCCTCCTACTTTGTGTTCTGGTGCAGTGGAATCCAGACCTGTGCTTCGTTATGTAGCAATCATTTAATGCTTTGTAGCTTTCTTTTTGTTGCTCCTCTGTCTTCAACTGAGTACCAGTGAAGATGGTAAATCTTCTCTGTGGAGTCAAGAAAAACCCATAGGCAATTTTGACATAACTTTTCTCCCAAAAATGGAAGTGATGTTTAGACTTTGTCCATGTCCTTAAGCACGGATGCTTGGTGAAGGCAGCCTCCAGGAGATCAGAAAAAGACTGGGACCACAGAAATATCCTGTAATGTTCCATATACGTGTATGTGCCTGGATTAAGAGAGAAATTACCAAGAGACAGCACAAAGAGCTGGATTTCCCTCCCCTCATTCTGGAGCACAGGTTTGGCCTGTGTCTAACAACATGCAGATCCCAGGAGAAAATGGATCACAAGGCTGTGGCAGCAGACGTGCAGATTTGACACTTGCAAGTGAAGTGAAAGCACAGGCAGTCCTGGCCCAGCAGCTGCAGCCCTGCTCCATTCAGCTCCCAGCTCCGGAGGAAGCGCAGCAGCCTGCAGGAGGATGGTGCAGTACCTGTGAGTCTCTTCATCTCAATGACATGGCCCCGTGCCTACAGTTTTCCAATGCTGACAGAGAGAGTTTGAGGGTGAGAGGTGAGCTGGGTGGTTACAATCAGATCCGTTTCATTCCCCTTGAAAACTTTCTGGCACGAGACCACTGTGCTCATCCAAGTGGTCTGTGCTTTAGCTGAGGAGGAAAGGGACCTGGCAACCTGCAGTCACAGAAGAATCAAAAAATGTTGGGGGAATCAGGCCACTGAAATTCACTTTTTCTGTACCTCCTCCGTAACTCATGCAGGGAGGGGAGAAAGAGCTGCACCCCTGAGAGCCACTACAAGGGACCCCTGCTGCACTCCTGCCCACTGAGGCCCATCTCACCAAGGCCCCTGCAGTGGCAGAAGCATCCAGAGCCAAGCTAGCCCTGTACTCCATGCTGATTTAAACAAGCTTAGAAAAAACACAAACGAAGCACATGGATTTAGCATCTAAGATCTCTTCTGAGCTACAACCAACAGAAAACATCTGTAGGGAGAAGGAAGCACTCATTTACTGTCTGAAATGTCAGCAAAATCCAAAAGAAAAAGAACCAAATGCAGCAATTACCCAAGGCTCCTATAGCCCCCTGCAATAATCAAATATAGCTAATTTGCACTGACTCATTTCTGTGCTGACTCCAGGCATGGAACAGAAAGATTACAAGGGGGGAAAAAATTACTTGTTGGGTATTTTCTTTTTGCTTTAAAATTAGGAGCTGAGGTTGACTAACCCTTTGGAGGAAAACATCCAGCCAGAGAGGCAGGAGCTTTACAAACTTCATCTTTTCAGAGAAATGCAAAGTCCTGTGTTTCAGCTGGAAAATGAATCAGAACTGGTTCCCAGCAACTCCCGATTTAATAGTAGCAAGAGCTACTCTTCCTCTACCTGCTGAATCCACCTCCAGTTTTTGAGGTTGGTTGGGGGCTGGTTGGGGCAGCATTAATTCAAACCTAAACAGCTTGTTCCCATCATCAACAGGGAGCCACAAGGTCAACTGGAAACCAGAGAAAATCTGTTTAGTCATTTCTGAAGGCAAAGCAAACCATGATGATATCACTTACTTGTGCAGACGCTCAGTTGGCAGTTTGCTGCCAAAGCACCTGGTCCCACTGCCTCAATAAAGCAATCAGAGACGCTTTGCTGAGCTGTAAGGGAGCCTCTTACCCTGTATTATCCAAAACCATGGGTTTCTTTTTAGAAAGCGGAGCAAAACTGATGCATGGGGCTGTGGGTGCAAGTGGGACCATATGAGGCTGGGCTCAGCTCCAACGTGGCAGAGCTCAGCCCTCCTTCATCTTCCTGGGGTGTTTTGGGGAGCTGCTCACACCCAGCCCAAGCAGAACTCCCACATCTGCAGAGGAACAGACTCATCCTCCAGTTGAATCATAGAATCATCATTGTTGGAAAGGACCTTCAAGATCACCAAGTCCAACTGATAGCCCTACACTACTCTTATCCCTAAACCATCCCCCAAAGTGACACATCTACCCATTTTTTGAAAATTCTCCCTTGATGGTGAAGCATCCCAAACCCATGGTCCCAAGGAGACCTGGCCTTCCAGTAAAAGAGCTCATCTTTCCCATCACAGGCAAAGGCAGTGGGAAAGCATGGAACAGCTCTGTGGGAATGAGGTGGGTATGGCTGGAGCCAGCACTCGGCTACCTGGGGCACTCACCAGAAATAGCATAATGTGCTTCTCTCTAAACCAAATACCTCATGGCTTCTGCACCTTCTGAGCAGGGAAGGGAAAGCTACCAGCACCAGGGACCTGGCTGCCCACCCTTCCTGCCCCTTCCCCTTTCTCAGGGGTTGGCTGGGAAGGCAACAAATAAAACCACTCTAAATCAAAGTTATCCTCTGCTCGAGCCAAGGGGCAGGAGCCAAAACACACCAGAACCACTTCACACAGCATGCACCACTCAATCACCATTGGCTCGTGTGCTTTGGTTGCAGCTGCAGGTATGAGCTGGTCTGAGGACCCCTATGCAACACACACACAGCCAGTAGCACCGTGCTCAATAGCTTTTGCACTAAATAAACAGGATAAACAGAGGGGAAGGGAGGCTCAGAGAAAGGAAGCAACTTGTCCCCAAGTCACCGACAGCTAGAAATAGATTGTAGGTCTCCTCTTCCAGACCTGCTCTGTTTCTCTAACTGGGAATGATATTCTGTGGCTGTATCACCTTCTCCCAGGCTCTCTCCCCCAGCACTGGTTCGCTCCTCATTCCTCCCCAGGACTAAAGTATTTATGCAGTAAGCCCATGGTTGGTGGTCCAGTAAGAAATGCAAGCATGGAGGCAACCTCTCTCCTGGGATCATATTAGGTGGCCTTTTTTTTTTTTTAGTTCATGAGGAATTCAAGGAGGGAAAAAAAGAAAACAAAAAGAGGAAGAAAAAAAAAAAATCTATGACCAAACCTCTTCCCGCCGCCCCTCCCCCCCAACAAATTGTTTTTGTTTCCTAATAAATCATGTAAGCCAGGGACAACCAATCTGCACAGCATTATTATTGTCTCAATACATTTGTTGAAAGAAAAATAACACTGTGGCTTTGCTAGAGCAGACAGGATCTGCTTTCCAAAGGGTTTGTTGATATAAGCCCACAATCCTTTAGGGCTGGATGTATACTCTGGACTGAAATAGCTATGCTGCATTCCCATCTCTAAGATACAGAGAGTCACCAAACCCAAATATTACTCTGAGCAGCTGAGACCTCAAAGGTTCTTTCTTTATTTTCTTCCACACTTTGTTTCCCATTAAGTCTTCAGCAGCACTTGTGTGTGTTCAACTTACAGAGCCCAGCGGCTGAACTCAGCTCCAGGCTGAACTATCTCACATCCATCTAAACGAGAGCAATGGTTTGCAACGTGCATGATTTGCTCTGAGAAATTTTCCACTGGAGGTGAGCAGGGCAAGTCTCCTGCTCATGGAGCAGGGCCCCCCAGCCAGGAGCAGCTCAGGGTCTGCTTTGTGGATAAACATCAGACTTTGGTACATGCTGGCCCACGTATCACAAGTCACTGCCGTCATACTCACTCAGACAGAGATTCTCAGCCTTCCCCAGCCCAGGCAGCACTGCACTAAGCAGCTATGGGCTTTTCTCCCCACCAGCTTGGTCTTCAGTAGCTTCCCACAGCCACAAGCAGCATCAGCACCCCAGGGACAATATGAACAGGCCATGTACGTGATTTCCTAGGCTTTAAGCAAAATGACATCTAAGTCAGACCAAGCAGGGCCCACCAGCTCTTCTATGCTGGTCCTTAGTGTCCCTGAAAGAAGCAGTTGGTTACATTGCATGTGGAGAGCAATGTTCTCAGGCCGATGGAGTGCCCATGACCTTGTCCGTCTATGCTCCCATCTTCACTTCTGCTGCCTCTGCAGCAGTTCCCCAAAGCCAGGCTGCTTACACAGAGCTTGCTTAATATCATCACCCATTCCCTGTTCGCAGAGAGCCTTGTGTCACCAAAGGTGAAAAAAAGGGCACGCACTATCACCAGAGAGATAAGGCAGCGAGCCAAAACAACCCTGCAAAGATGGGCAGACATGGCTGGCCAGACTCGTGGGGTGAACCCATCCCTTCTGAAGGTCTTCAGAAACGGTGGAAAAAAACTCAGTGAAATAAAGGCTAAGGTTTAGCTTCATGTTTAGCTACTTTTAAAGGTGTCACAAGCACGATTAATACACATACTAGATCCTCTCAACTCTGGGAGCAGAGTTTACATCTAAGGTGTAAGGAGGCATTTGCTCCTTTCAGTGCAAAGGGGCAACTGAACTAGACAAGCCTAGCCAGGGACACATCCCCATGGAGGACACTGTCTGTTTGAAGTTAGTCAGTGTTTGAGTGAGACTGACCAGTCCAGATCTTCAGCAGCCAAAACCCACCACTCACATCCACCTNAAACCATTGCAGGGGAGCAGCATTGAAGGTAGCGGGGGTGAAGAGGGTGTTAGAGAGCATTTTTTCCATCCTGGCAAAGATACAAACTCTTTTTGCATTTAGGGCACAGTAATAGGCAAATATGATTTATCTGGAATAAGTAGACTAAGAATAACTCAAGGAAGACTGGTAACACTGCATGGTCAGAAGGAAAAAGCCCAAGGGCAAGGCAAACTTGGCTCAGCTGCCCCAGCCATCATTACAGAGGGCTTGAGCTGCTGCGGTAGCAGCTCACAGGCAGCAGCCCAAGCCCTATATAAAGATCTCGATCTCGTGTCCACAATGAAAGCTGTCCCTGGGATGTGTCTGTGCCTGCTTTTCACCCTGCTATCAGCTAATGATGCACAGGCTGCTATCTCCATTTGGTGAAAGGCTCCTGTGCAAAGCATTGAAACATCTCCAAGAAACTCCACCACCCAGATCATAACGAAAGATGTGTTTGTTCATGTCTCATTCGAGTCCCTGTTTGTCCCCTCTAAAAACCACAGTTTAGCTCAGCTCCAGGGCAGGCTTCTGCACAGCAACAGCAAGCAAACAGTATGGGGGTGCCCAAGACTCTTACTCCGACATTTCTCCCTTTAAAAACACAACTCTGGGCTGTGGCAACTGATTTTTTTTAATTATTATTTTTTCCCCTCCAGGCAAACACAGCCTCTGCACAAACCGGTCTGACTCCAACTGGATTTGGCACTTCCCAAAGAAACTAGAAAAACCAGTTGATGATGGGGCAACCCCTTCACAGCCACCACTGTCCTGGATGGGCACCTGTCCCAGCTCCCCACACCTGCAGAGGTGGCAGTGGCATCCACATTGCTTCATCCACCCCTTTGTTACCTCTCTCCTTTTCATAAAGAATTTTAGCAGGTTTCCATGCAAGGCAATGATGCCACCATATGTCGCAGCAGGGCTCTACTTCAGCCTTGGCCCAAAGCCATTCTCCCTTTCACACATCCCCGCTCAGCACTTAAAACTACATGGCCACCAGCTGCAGAGGACAGAGCCAAAGCTCAGGCATCCCACATGCTGTAAGCCCAGCGCAGCCCCACTCCCAGCAGGGGACAAGACCTCCATGGTGTGTTTTGCAGTCCATAAGCTGGTCACCACCTCACCCAGCCTCTTCCACAGCAGTTTTGTTCTGACATTTGCATGACAAAACACTCCAGTGAGACTCTGCCAGCCAGAGGAATGTGCCCTGATTTCACCCCCGCAATGGGGGGGACATAGCAGCAAAAGCAGCATTGCTGCAACACACACTTGCCCTAGTGACTAATCGAAGCTGGACAGCACATGCTCCATAGCAAGAATGCAAAATGTACACCCAGAAGCAACCTTGACGCTTTTACTGAACTTCTTGTCTACTGTCCCAAAACATTCAAGCCATAACTCTCCCAAAACCAGCCAACCACTCATTCACACTGCACTACTATGGCCTCTGAGCCCCAGGAGATGCCCCTGGTTTTCAGAGATGCCAGTAAAAAGCAAAGCAGCTGAGTCAGCACCCTTCCCGGGGAGAAAGTCCTGAGTCAGCTGTGCTACAAAGCAGGAGCTGACACTCCTCTCCCTCTCAGCACCCCTGGCAGCACTGTGTCAGCCTGCACACAGAGAGCACATGGGCGAGGCTTTACAAGCTGGAGACCTCAAACACAGGAGCAGCTCATCTCTGTCCACAGCTCAGGGCCAGGTAACTCCATGCAAGGACCCCACAAATCTGGAAAAGCTTCCAGCAACATGCACTGTCAGTAGCGCAGAGCAAGGCTGAAGGAGAGCTGTGAACTGGGTTATGCAGCATCCACGTCCTACAGCAGCCCCAGCTCAACACGCTTCAGCTGGGGAAAGGAGGCAAATGGCATGAGGAGGCTCCAGATGACCGAGTGCTCTGAAGCCTCTTCTTCTGCAGCACTCGCTATGGTTGCTCTCATTACAGTGCTTCAGGTCTACGAAAAGGCAGAATCAACCGTCCTAGAAGCTGCCTGTCTGTCTTTTCAAAGCCTCTCCTATGAGCTCAGCCTCTCTGAGGCTTTGTGAATCCCCATGCATGCAAAGACTGCTTGCCACAGCTTCCTCCAGACATTTGGAACATTTGGAAGTTCTGCTCCTCCTCCCCTGCAGGGACCAGGAAGAGGAATAAAATACAAAACACATTTCTTTAAACTAGGTGAGATAACTACTGGAAATTATCCTTTCTTTTGTCTTCCCCTATCCCCACCACTCTCACTTAGATATAGCTGGATATCTCCATGGATGCTCCCATCCCAGAGGGCCAAAAGGAGCATCCTCTGTTAGAATCGCAAAGGTTGGAAGAGACCTCTAAGATCATCAAGTCCAACCATATCTATCATCAACATACCACTAAACCAGAAACTGCAGCTCAGCCCCAGCCTAGCTACACAATGTTCACATTGCAATAAACCAGAAACTGCAGCTCAACCCCAGCCTAGCTACACAAAGTTCACATTGCAATACAGGTAAGCAGCCAGGTGCTGGCTGCAGCAATGACCACACATGCTGCTGGCTGGTGTACTCCCAAGCCTGCCATGGCTGTTCCCAACACCCCAAAATGAACTTCACAGAGCTATTTTGTGTTCAGTGCCACTAAGCCTCTCATTGTGGGTAAGGGAGGGAGGGGAGGAGGAGGAAGAAAGTGCTCACAGTTACTCACAGAGTCCCTCAATGGCTCTCAGTGAAGCTCTGAGGCAAAGCCTAATGACGAAGGAGGAAAGGATTGTCTGGAGAAGGCACCTTTCTTGTTACAGCACCTGGACCATGCCACTACATTTCTGCCTACCCGTAGCCAGCCAGAGTAAAGCTGGCTGATCCTCACTAAAAGGAGGATCAATATCAGCTGAAAAAAGAGGGCTGGCCCCTGCAGCTGAAAGGGGAATTGTTTCTGTCAAGCTGTAAAGGAGAAACTTGATTTCTTCTCCTCCCTCACTGCTGTCAAGACATTTCCTCACGTTGTTTTGGCTCTGCATTGACTCCAGCCCCTCTCAGAGACTTGCACATATCTCTCTTACTGATATTTTTCAGGTTTACTTAAGAACCAATTTGGTTTTGAATTTGGTATCTTGTAGAAGAGCTGGTCTTAATATTGCTGACCTCATTTAGCATTTAACCAGCACCTCTGACAAGCATCACTAAAGAGGTTTTTTTCCCGTTCCAGAAATAATTATCATCTAATGAAGCTTGTGATGAGCAGAGGGAGAGCTCCTACCTCTCTCGGAGGTGTTGCACCAACGTTGGCTGGTCAGGCTCGAGCTCGTACAAGTCCCATCACACTTCAAAGGCAAGGTATGCAGGAAACACCTGCAGCATTGCACCACAGCACATCATTGGGTGTAGAGCCTCCTCCCTGGCCAGAGAACACTCCCGGATGATCGATGCAAGAGCCAGATCACCTCTCCTGCCTTTTGACAGGGTGAATCACTTCAAATCCCCTCTTTCCCCCTCTCACTTCAAGCAGCACAGGACAAAGTGGGTCTGTCTCTCTGCACTAAAGGGGACACTGATGCTGGTGTACAAGGTGCCAACAGCTTGGCTATTGTTCTGCTGAAGAGTGGCAACGATGTCCTCCCCCACAGCCCAAACGCTTCCTTAAGAGTAGGCAGAAGCTGCTGCACAGAGGATTAGACTGCAATGTGCCCCAACACAGTAGATAAATCAGGCCAGTTCCCTCCCCCGCAGAGCACAGGCTGAGCCTACTGATGATAAGGTGTTTCTCCCTCATCAGGAGAAGACACCAGCAGTGGGGTGGGGTAGTGGTAAAGAAACATCTGATGCTTCCCAGCGTGTAAACTGGGATCACCAACAGAAGTGGGACAGCAGAGCTGAAAGAAGGTGAGATCAACAGAAAAGAGCTTGATGAAAAGCTGACTAGAAATGTCTCGGATCTTACTAACCAGCTGGCCTGAGGGTGGCGTAGGACATCACCCAACAGAGCAGGCAGTGGGGCACACACATCCTTGCAGCGTGGCTGTGGCTCACATGCAAGAGTCGGACTGTCAGCATAGCTTGGAGAAAAATGGCCTCTTCCTCCTGACCAGGAAGCAAACGGCCATTTTATTTGTGATCCTCTTTGGCTGTAGGCTAAACCAAGCATGGTGATCTTGCTCCCCTCCATGCCAGGTGCTGAGGTTGTGGTGTTTGGAGAAGAGATGATCCTGTCTCTCCACAGGATAAAAGAGGACAAACTTGTCCCCAGGCAGGCAGCATCTGATAGATCTCAAACAGACCTGCATAGACACCTACACAAGTTTCTCAGCCTGCCTGTTTGTCACCACAGCAACCTCTGTGTGGCTCTTACCTAGAAGATGACTTAGTTCACCACCGGGCTTATTACTGATGTTTTATGGAAAAATCAGAGAAGTAGAGGGTTACCATGAAAAGTGTTTTCACTAACAACTCAAACCACATGCTTACCAGAGTTCAGATGCAACAACACAACAGATGCCTTGTGCCTATTTATGGCTAGCATTGACCAAAGGAACAGAGCTCTAACAAAGGCAATTCCAGTTCATTAGTTCTGCTTTCTTAGGAACAGATAAGTCAGTTTGTTGCTTTTAAGAGGAACTCAATTATGTTAATTAGGTATCAAGAGGAAGCCCTTCATCTTCAGAGAGCTGCAGCAGCAAGAAAAGCAATGCTTTGCAAGCACCTGCTCCACCTCTGTCCTGAGTCACCTTCAGCCAAAAGTTCTCATTAAGTGACAACAAGCATGTCCTCATATAATGCTGCATCAACATGTCATTTGCTTCTCATTACAGAGTACTGTCAGCACATGTGAGCAAAGGCAGTAGATTGTTAATCCATCCTTTCTATCCCTGACTCTGCTGCCAGATAGGTCAAGCTGTAATCATGTTTCAAAGACTTAACGGTGAGCATTTGGGAAGTGGATTTTAGGGAGAGACGTGGCAGCAGGCCCCGTGGCCAGGAGTGAGTCCTGCAATTACTGATGACTTGCTGGGGATGATGCACACCAGCCAGCCTGGGATGCTTCAGTGAGCAAGGCTCAAGACAGAGACAAGGCAGGGGCAAGGGGAAAGAAAATATTGCAGAGAAGATATTAATGCCGCTTTGATTAAAGAACTGGGTTCTGAGCAAAGTTATTGCTCATCCGGCCGCTCCCTCCGATGCTCTAATCGTAGGCACGCAAGCAACATCAGTGCGATGGACACATAGCAACCACAGAGCCCTCCGACACTGCGTCTCTGCAGAGTGTTGTGCAGGGGCCACCTGCTCTTTGGAGCCATTCCCAAAATAACCCCACAGGCATCAGGTAGAAGAACACTTACAACCTTGCTGGGTCATGTGTCTAAAAAATCTCCAAAAATAGCTCCCACTTCCTCTTTGAAAAACACTGTGGTTCCCAATGCCTCACAGGAACTCTGTTTCTGCTCAGAGAAGCCACAAATTACGTGAGCAGCCCAGAACTGATCTACAAGCACATCTGGACTAGCTGAGATCAGGCTTACAGAGAAGAAAAACAATAAAGATTTAAACAGCATTAGTAAAATCCAGGGACCTTTATTTCTCTGGAATGGAAAGAATTTGCCAGCCTGGACAAAAAATTGCAGGCGGTGATTGTACATTCCTTCNAAAAAAAGAACACACATGAGGAGTTTGGGTTCATAAATTTCTGTCATAAGAAACAACTTTGAATTGTACACCAAGCTTTTTACAAAGCATCCGTGTTAAGATGTTTTACTGTGCTCTATCACATTCTCGGCCATTTATACAGAATATGTGATACCAAATGCTACATCAGCTTAAGACATTTTAAAAAATTAGTATTAAAATGATACAAAGGCATGTTGGCTTTCACTTGGGGTTTTTATTAAGACATGGGAGGTTTTTTTGTTTGTTTTCCTAAGGAAGTTGCTAAAAAAAATACAATAACTTAATTCGTAAGGACAAGATCGGTTAAAAATCCATCCCTGCTTGCTTGGTGGCCTTCTGAGCTCGTACCTCTGTATCTTCCATCCCTCTAACAGCACCACAGGCTGCAGACATCGGGTCTCAGCCTGCACTCCAGCTCTGTCCATGCTCTCAGTTCAGTGTTTTTATTCAGAGTTCTCACCACAGCCAGGAAATAGTCCCAGCCAGACGCTAAAAGCGATCTTCAGTCAGACATGGGATTTCAATCTGGGCCAACTTCACATGGGTTTAACCCTTTGTCTTTTGCCTCTTTGTACATCCTTTGGAAGTCTTTAAAACGAGGGGCACAGCCTAACCTGGCCTCCCCAAAGTGCATGCGTCCTGTGAAAAGGAAGTCTCCGTCTCCTGGTTTGACCCCACACTCCAGCAAGGTTTTTATTTGTCCTTGCCAGTTCCCACTCTCCCCTGTGAGGTGAAAGACTTTGCTCTTCTGCCTGTACAGTTTGTTGACCCTGACATGAATTACGGATTCTTGCTCTTCTGCCTTGTTCGTTACATCTTGAATGGAGCCTCTGATCACTGGAAACAGAAAAAGGACATAAGGAAGACTTACCCAAAAACCCCTATGGAAGAACTAGGTCCAAACTCAGCCCTGTGACACCAGGCAGTTCAAGGCAAACTGATTTCACCACAGTAGCCCTGGTTTGGGTTCTCTATTATTTATAGAGTTAAGTTCCTATCAGTAACCTCCAGCATATATCGGTATTTGTTACAGTTTATACTTGTAACCTGTCCAGCAAAGGACACCCACATATTAAATTTAAACACAAAAATAATTACATCAGAAAAAAAACGTCAGTCAAGTCAAAGAGTTCTAACAACAAGATACAAGCTTCATGCTCCCTGACAACATACTTTCTGTTCTTCAGCCATATTACCAGCTAATATTAATTTCTCCTTTAAAAAGGGAAGCACAGAGGATTATTGAAACTCTTGATCTTTTGTCAGCAGTCCAGTTCAGGGCAGCAAGTAAAAGCCTCTCCTAGATGCACCTGAGTCTTTGAACTTTCACTGTGGTTGCTGCGTCATTTTCTGCCCGCTCTGTGGAAGTGCCAGCTGGGCACATGGTTTCGAGGTCCTTCACGCCATGTCCTCCTCACTCTCCCATGCACGCAGCCAATTTAGACCACATTTTACTGCTGGTGGAAGTTGCCAAGCGTAAGTAGGTGCCTATCAATGTTTTTCATTCAAGTGAACTACCCAGGGAGAAGGGAGCAGGGAAGCAACAACTCACCAAAATCACTAGTGCAGACAGCCAAGAGGACCTCTGTGTCACTGCATGGTCGGCAGGGAGCTGAAGAGAAAGGGGCAGAATTAACAAATGACTAGTTGGTAGTAAATAAATAAACTAATATTTAAATGAACAAAAAATAGGGCACACACACGACATGGAGATGAGTGGTCCAAAGATCTGTCAGGCCTCAATAACGCTACAAGAAATGGAGGCTAACCACAGCCTGCACGAAATCTCTGTACTGAAGTATTAATATGGATCTCTTTAAGACTCCTGCTGGGATATATTATCTAGCAAACAGCCTACACGCTGCCCTTATGCAAAATATGTTTGGATACTGGGTGCATCTGCAGCCAGCTCTGCTGTGATGTCAAGGCTTTGAAGATCATGTGCCTTTTAAACTCAGATGGCAAAGCTTCTTTCTTACAATTTCTATCAAGCACTGTTGGGCTATTTCACAAGCCATTTAGTCTATTTCCACATCAAAGACAGGAGGTTACAGAGTGGGGGAGGCAAAGAGGGGAAGAAAAAACCCTAGCACATGTATTCCAGGGGGTCGAGGTGAAGCGGAAACTCAAACTTGAGCCAGTATCTGTTTGAGCTCAAGCAGCACAAAGTCCATTTCCTGTGCTGCTGGAAACATTTGGATATCTGCACTAATCTAATCAATGCAAGAATGTGGCTCCTCTTTGTACTCGGCCAGCTACTTCTGAGGAGAAGGTACTGTAGTTGCAGTACAGATGTTTCTATAATACCCTGTTGGGTTCAGGAATTTGCTTACTAGCAGGGTCTGCCCTGCCCAGTGATGTTAATTAAGTCTGTTCACCAGTGGCCCAAGGATCAGATCCCACATCTTTCACTTGATGTCATCTTGAAGCAGCACAGAAAACATAAGTCAGAAAAATGAAAACCCATGCGGGGTGCTGCTTTGCCTGGCTCAGTGCAGGCAAAGGCTACAGGAAAGCAGCACTCCCTCTGGAAATGAGGCTAAGCACTGGAGCTACAGCTTATTTCATCACACCATCCATGATCAAACTCCAAGCTGAAGCCACCCCACTTCACACCCCCCGCCCCCCAAAACATTAGATTTTGAACCTGAACATCTGAAAACACTTAGTTACCAGGTTCCCAAATATTCATACCTTTCCTCTCACCCCTGCCTGCTTCCTAGAGAAGATTATCCACTGCACTGAGAAGTAGATTTAAACAATGCATAGCCAGTGACTATGATGCTCAGCTATTGGCCTTCCTCTGTTAGACAGCACAAGTCATTCTTTAACTTAAGACATGGCAAATCTCTTATTTTTTCCAAGGTCCCAGAAAGGCAGTGATCCAGAAAGGATTATTGAACCAAATTCACCAGATTTGCTCCAGTCAGATGATTAATACACAAAGTAACACGCTGCTTAATAAGATTAAAAAGAATGTAAAATGCACATTTCTAGGCAGCTATATTTGAATGAATAATTCAAGAAGGTAAAAAAGCTCCAAAAAAAGGGACAAGGAATAGGCAAAATAGTTTTGTTAAAGCTTCCAGATCAATCAGGCATTTCTGTTTAGTCAGACTGAATGAATCCAGGGCCTTTAGATACAAACCATCTTTTATTGCCCTTTTTTCCCCCCACATACCATTTCAGCTCTCTTTTTTTGGAAAAGTTTGGAAACTGTGTAACAACATGAGAAATGCAGACGCAGCCAAAGCCTGGGCATAATACTATGATAAATTCAACTGACAGATATTTCAATTTGTAGAATGAAAAGATTTTGATTTGTGGCTGGTCCAAAGATCCAAATTTCATTTCACAGAGAAAATAGTCACATAATATCCTACTACGAAGTTGTTTCATTCACGGCACCTACCAGATTCATACAGGGCAAATGCCTCTCTTCCCCAGCCTCTCTCTGACCAAATCAGGACGCGAGTTAGATCAATCAAATGGAGGGAACCTGCAAATCTGCACAAATCCTACAGCATTTTCACATGCGCAGAAGCTCTAAACTGAAGCACAGATGATGGACACACTCAGAATCCACACCTGGATTTCAGACATTTTGTTCTGCAAAGGTCTAATAATAAAAGGGCATCCCAGCCTTTTTAAGTCTGAGTGAAAACAGTCCTGGTTTAGACTAGACATCTCTGTAGTTGGTCCAAGCCCAGAAAATGGAAAAAAACCAAAATGACTAAGCCATTTTTCTTCCCAAAAGGAGAGCAACACCAACAACAGTATTAAAGAGGAAAACTAAGATACTTTAAAAGCGGTTCCTTTTATTTAAATAGACTGGCACTGTAATAAATCAAATGAAAAAATCTCCACCTACATACGGAACCAAAACACTTTAACTGTGGACTGTAGGCAAAATTCTGCATCCTTTTTAAATGTAAAAGGAAAATGGTCAGTTTGGTGGTGCACAAGATTATTTAACAACCATTTACCACCATTCATCACCGCAATAACAGACATAAGAAGAACACAAATCCTCTTCTGTGGAAGAACTCCCACATCTGCATTCACGGAGTATCAAATACTTCTTGCAAGTGGAAAAAACAAGGTATGCAAGCATAGATGGAAAGTGAGTAGTGAAGGATTACTGTGGAAGTAAATGGAACATTAAAAAGCAAGTAACATTCACTCACTACAACCAAAGCTTCATTCCTACACAGTCTCATAAAGGAAATAAAATCCCTAGGAGGAGGCAATGCGTACACTTCCTTTTGAACCACAGCCATTAGGGAATCTGTGTGTTAATGGTGGAAGTTAGTGATTTTAGCTGCATTTCAGCACTCATTCACTCCAGGATCAGGTGGCAGGTTTTTACCTCCACCAGTAGGTCAACACAACACACACCCCGCAGGCTAAAATAAGAACTGTCCTCATAACTAAAAAAACAAACAAAAAAACAAAACAAAAAAAACAAAACAAAAACCAACAAAACCAACAAAAGCACTTTACTCCTGCAGAGCAGGGGAAGATGTTCATTTCTGGGGAAATGGGCCTGGATACTAAACAAGACGGATGTGTTTGCCAGATACACAACTCCCTAGGGATTTCTTGAGGGCTGCCTAGGTTCTTGCATCCAAAAGCAAGTCTATGAACTTGCAACAACAACAATATCAACGTCAGCTGCTCTAATTCCTTTAAACTCGATAAGCCAAAGAGCTTTAATTCATACAGCAGCAGGGGAAGGGTGGAAAGAAAAGCAAAGTTTTATTGAAGTCCTCTAAAGCTCAGATGCCCGTAACAACTCCACTGCTGGTGGCATAAAGCCTGCATTGTGCATGTCGGCTGCTGACTCTCCTGGGAATGCCTTCAATGGATTTTGACAGTATACTGACCTGAAGTAACCTGATGCAGCCTTCTTTCTCCGCCCCCCAAGTCCAGCGCCTCCAAAGGCCTTTCTATTCGCCTCCCCACAGAGGGAGATGCAATAACACCATTCCTCGCAAGCCAGCAGTCATGTCCCAGCTGCTTTGAGCTATTTGCCCTCTGAACCTGATGTTACCGAGGAGGATATGGCAATACTAACAATAGACTGCACTTGTTGGCCAACAGTTTTGTCAAACATGTTGCTGGTCCTCTCCACGGGGAGGCAGAAATGCTCAGGAAGAGAGAGGAATGTGCCCTGAGGAGATGCCATGAGCTCCAAAAGGTTCCCAGCTCAGCTAACATCAGAGAGTTGTCTAGTGTCTCCTCCAATACTGAGGATGGATTTGGGTGCACCTTCAGTCCTGCAATTTAGCATGGGTCTCCTCTACCTTGAGAGCTGCGGGTAGGTATTGCCATCCTCAGCGCACACACACAACTCCAGTCCTTCCTCCTTTGGTTTGCAGCATTTACACACAACCCTTCTATCCTCTGAAAATAGGAGATGGGGCTACTTGAAGGGCCATCATCATGGTTCAGGATGACAGCTCCCTGCAGGACACATTCAAAGAGAGATGGGGTGGCTCTGGCTGCAGGTGCCACATAAACCACATGAATGGGCTTGATCTTCTTTTGAAACACTTGTGTTTCAACAGCCACCCATGGGTCCGACTGATCTTACCTTATTTACCCCAAAGCCAGCTTCCAACCCATAAGTAAGAAGTCTCCTTTGTCCTGAATTTTCTCAACATGCTCCACAACCTCATAACTATCAAGAAGACTAGATGAACTGTGCTGCAGCTCTCTACTACTGTTCCAAAGCTCTGCTTAATGAGCCCAAAAGATGTTCTCCATCCGTCCTATGTCTCTGCGTAGGCTCTGCTGAACATACCACTGCTCCAGCAGCACGCATAGGAAAAGAGACACCCTTGAAGCAGAAGTGAAAGTGTTTAACACAAAGTAATTGCAGAAAACCACTTTACCAAGGAATACCCTTTGGTTTTATTAAGAAGCCTGCACATGCATGTGGTGTGGTACAGGTGTGGATGGAGGGGGAGGGAAACAGAGCTAGTTTATCTGCACTTCCAGTTTTCATGGCATACATCACCCACACACTAGTATTTCTGAATAATTCTTCGAAGATCAATCATACCTTTTAAATATCAAAATTTACTGAGGAGGCCCAGGCAGGGTTGGAGCAGTATTTTCTTTTATTTCTACGTTTAAATCTTTTGATTAAAACAAATAGCCTTTTCTCTTGCATGCTCAGCAGAAGACATTCAAATGGGTCTTTTTGCAGACCAGGTTGATTTCACAGGATCATAGGATTGTCAGAGTTGGAAGGTAAGCTAAGCCAGCCCATACAGCAGCTCTTCAAGTCATACCAGTGTAGGGCTACAGCAGACCTGTCTCCTGGGTGAAAGCTCTCAGCATGACATCAGCATTAGTTCATATGGAACAGAATAAAACACCCACACCCTTCAAATTTTTGCTGGCAGCTCTGTAATTGCACCTATACTGGAAAGGGCATCATAGGATGAGTCTGCTTCCTGGAAACAAGGAGTACAGACTTCCAAGAGCAGATTATAAAAATAGAGATGTGGTTTCTCCAATGATGGTGCATTTCTCGGACATTTCTCTCAGTCTTAAGCAGAAATGACTGTCTCAACTGATAACTGGATCAGCGATTTAGCTGGAAGACAAGAGTTCAAGGGCAAACATCATAAAAAAAATTTAAAATAATAAAAAAAAAGAAATCTTGCCCTGATTCAGCTTTAACTAATTGAAAAGTAAAAAAAAAAACCAAACACAAAACCTTGTAATTATTTCTTCCTAAGTTTGCCTTAGCTTCCTCTCTGAGGAGGCAGCACTTTTGCCACCAAACAAACCTCTCATAGCTCATATCTCAAACAAAAAGACCTGCTACTTTGCAGTGGAGGTGGACAAGAATTTGACAATCACTCCAGTTTACCAGGCTTTGACTAGTCATCTCCTCTCTACACCTTCAACTTTCCTCATCCCCTCAGAAAGCTCTTCTGGAGAAAGTCAAAATAACATTCAACCTCAAAACAAAACTCCCACACCAAAACACCATCTAAACTACATCAATGCATCTGCACGACAAACCATCTCTAATTGAAAATGAACACACTAGCTGGGAGCTCAGGCCAGCAGGGCTCCATCCAGCACACCTGCTTTAACAGAATACCTGCAGCCACACAGAGAGGGAAAATGTGGCCAGATGACACAGAACATCTCTGCAGCTGGGCTGGAAGTTACTGACACCTAGTCACAACACTCAGAGGAGCTCTCTCATCACTTTTGTTTTACAAGGTTTTCCTGTGTTTGGATGGCGTAGGATTACAGGCTTTCTGCAAGCCCCACACTTTTTCCAGTGTGTTAATACGAAAAGGCCATGTCAGGCAGCAAACGAGAGCTACACTTGTGATACTCTCAATCCCTTGGCTCAACAAGCCTCAGACATGGGATCCAAAGGGATTGTGCTGCTTTGATTAATAGAAGGCTATGAATAACATACTGAGAGAGTACAATGCTTTTCTGAAGGAAGAATTCATCCCCATATTTGCTAGGAAGTTAATATGAGCCCCTGTGCTGAGCAGAAAAGGGAGCCCAGAACAAGGACCACAAGCAAAGACACAAAGCTCAGAGATTCTCTTCCTCTACAGCCAAAACACAGCCAAGATTTGATATGGGACAAGATGGCAATTCAGCAGTTGAACCAAAATCATGATCACAGAATCACAGAATGTTAGGAGTTGGAAGGGACCTCGAAAGATCATCTAGTCCAACCCCCCTGCCACAGCAGGATTCCCTGGACGACGTCACACAGAAGCGTGTCCAGATGGGTTTTGAATACCTCCATAGAAGGAGACTCCACAGCCTCTCTGGGCAGTCTGCTGCAATGGACATTCTCACGACTTTTCTACGTGAAGCAGGGATAGATTGATGATTTTACCCCTTCAGAAAAGAAAATGTCAAATCCAGTTCCTTGCCTTTGCTCATTTCTAACATTCAGTTCAACATGAACACGTGTACAAGTTTCCAGAAGTAACTCGGAAAATATAGACAATGGCCAAGAACAATTTAAACCTGCAAATAAGTTTAATGAAATGCAGACTCTCACATGCTGTGGCATGGATTGTGCCAAGAGAATTGAGTTAATACCACTTCCTTCCTGCAAAGAAAGAATAAAAAAACATATTGTAAACCTCACCATTACAGATGTGATGACCTTTGTGTTCTGAGAAATGCTAAGAGACCATAAGCCAGAAATTTATCTTTTCACAGAAATATCTTCCAAGAAGGTATTAAAGTCCTTAAGTACCAAAGACGACTGTTTATGTAAACAGTGTGAGGAATAGATTTGGTACTAGGCAAGGTCCATTTGCAACAGCTTTCTAAATGAAACTTGGCTGAGCAGACACAGAGCACATAAGGATCCTTTGGGATAGCGAAGTCAAAGCCTTTTTGCTGTTCCAAGATGCAGCACCCATTCTAACAAGTGAGCTGAAAGGTCAGCAAGAAACACAACCAGCCCTTTGTTTAAAAAAAACCAACCAACCAAAAAAACCCAACAAACAACAGGGGAAAGAAAAAAACCACAGAGCAGTTTCAATTCAAGCAGCATTACACATTATTAAACTGTACCTCCAGGAACATGCACAAGATGCATCAGCCCAAGAGAAATCATGAGAAGTGTCATATCTTTGAGATGCTTCCTCCTGTCCCATCACCTCTGGGCTGCCTATTGCTTCATCAGGAAAAAATAACGACTGTTCCCCTCCCTTCCCTGACTCACCTCCTGCAGTATGTGGCCAACAGGCACGGTCCAGTCTCCATCTCTACCCTGGCCCTCTCTGAGAAGCCTCTCAACCCCAGGACAGTGCTCAAAACAGCAGTGCTGGGCTTTGGGCTCCCACACTGCCATGGCAAACCTCCGTGCTGGGGTGGGCAGCAACATAATAGCGACAGGATCAGGGCCAACAACCAGACGAGCTCCTGTGCTTACCCACTGAACCACCAGCCCTATGAAAATCTTCAGTTAAGAGTCAAGCCTGCAATGTATCATGCCCAAAAAGCCCTACTCAGCAGATCGGGTTTTCAGTTTCAGAAGTACCTTCTGTCTGAATTGCAGTGGAAAAGAGAGAGCAAAGTGTCTCTGCAACTGTACTAGTCCATGTTTCTGTGCAAGCAGCATTTGTAATCAGCTGCCCTTTATGTGCTTTCTCTCTCCCTCTTCCTAACTGAATATAAGAGAAAAGCAGGCAGCAGGGTAACTGCTGGGAATTTCTCCTGCTGTATGTGCACAGGACACCAATATAAAGGCATAAAAAAGAAATCCTATGTATTTGTTTATCTCCCAGAAAATACCTCTCTCCTTCCTCAAACCAACTGCTGCTGCTGAAGAGGGATTAGGAATGGGAAGCACTGGGCAGGCACGAGGATGGATGAGCTGCTGGTACACAGAGGTGCCTCTGGACAGTTGAGGGACACTTCCAGCCCCCTCTGACCTTGCAGCTGAGAAAGGGTTGGGGCAGGACCTCTCTCCTTGCTGCCCGAAGAGAGCCTGCCAGCACAGGCAGCCGCCACATGGCACCTCCACACTGCCCATTCACTGTCCAGCAGCACAGAACCACAGCAAATATTTCTGCTGACTCAAAACCCCTAAAAGAAAACATCCTTTCAAAGCCTTGTAAAAGCACACACTAATCAGATCTAGGACAACATGAAGTTACAAAGAAAGTTTTGATGTCTTGTTTGGTGTTGTCTCAGATAGCTATCAAAAGACTCAGCTGAGATGTCATGCAGTGCTTGCAATGCAGAAAATAGAAAAGGAAGGTGCTTTTCATTCCAGTGCCCTGCAAAAGCTTTGCAGCCAGGAGCATGGTTCTGGTGCTGAAGCTTCCCTCTGCTCCTGCCAGGGCTATGGGAGAAGCTGGAGCCAGCACCTAGTACCAGGCTGGAAACCTGCCAGGAATGCAAAGCCCTTCCCTCCGTTCCCACCACCCTCCTCCTTGGCCTAGTCCTTTAATGCCTCCTATGGAGCAGGGGAATACAATTAAATAACAAGTAGCTAGTTAAAGTTAAACCCTGAGAGCAGAGNGGAAGGGGAAGGGGAAGGGGAAGGGGAAGGGGAAGGGGATATATGTACCATAAAACCATAGCATATGTACTACATCCACACAGGTCCTTCTCCTTTCTGCTTATAGAAATCAAATTCTTTCTGGTATACAGCATAGCTCTGAAGGTACAAGGGCAGTTTTCATTAAAACCATGTTTCTTTGATCAACCTATTCTTGAGGAGGACTGTGGAAGGACTACATCTCATGCAGTGAGATCTTCAATAGTCTAACACTGTTCAGTTAGCACAAAAAAAGTTACTGAAGGTTTTCTATTTGTAACAGTAAAGCTTTATACCTTTCCTTACTTAATAGCACCTTTTTCTTTGTCATATTAAGATCATTCACCTAATGAATGATCATTCATTAAGACCACACGTAAGCCTGGTCTTTTATTTTTTCGCCTACACAAACAGGAATGGCCAAAAGTAGAGGTTTAAGGCAATGGAGAAACAAGCCAGGCTTCACGTGCAGATCCCAGCACTAACAATCACTACCAGTCTACCAGCAGCAGGGCTTTGATACAGAAAGGCCACAGGCACTCACCAGAGTTTATGTCTGTTGCAGGAGTCAATGTCCACATCCCACCTGAGACTCAGAGCAGTGCAGAAAGACATTCAAGGAGGTGTCCAGACAACCCATGCCAAAAAAAAAATCCTTCCACAAATTCAAATCATCATCAGAAGTTACTGTTGGATTGAAGCTGTGTGTCATATGGCAGCAGCTTTTCTAACCCAGCATTAAGCCTCCCAAGGTCAGATTTAACTTACTGCAGCTTTGGGTCCAGGGTAGCTTCAAAGTATGTCACATTATAGTATGTATTTTCTGCCTTCTACAGCAGATTAAGGCAAAAGAGATGTTTTTTTCTGTCACGCAAATCAAGGCCCTAACACAGGAAAAATTAGGCCCAAGTTTGCAGAAGTTTCTTATTCCTTGGGGAAGGTGGGGGGCGGGAAGAGGAATGTGGCTCTCCCACACTCCCATCCCTTCTTTAACTACAGCCTTAGGAATTAGCAAACTAAACAGTTTTACAGAGCATTATTAAAGACTGCCAAGCAACTCTGCTGGATTGCAAATTTATTTGTGGGACTATCTTTTGCAGTACATAAAGGTCAGAGCAAAGCAGAGCCTCAGCTGCCCAGACAATGCACCTGATTGCTTATTGGTTTTGACTGCCCACTGAGTTGAGAAATAAACTAATGGCATTCGAGGCCAGTCTAGCAAAAATAAGCTATTTTCTTATGCTCTCTCTCCTGCAGCTGTGTATTTATCATTGCAGCTCCATTGTCACCTCCTTGCCCACTGCAAAATCAAGTACTGTCCTGGCAACATCAAAGGACAAGCAGGGCCAGAGGACACTGCTGTCAAACTCATTTTCTTGGGGGAAGGAGAGATTAAATTAGGGCATCTCTCCAACTTTTGGGGTTTTTGGTGAAGATTTCTCAGTTCAACATTTTTGACCTTATTGAGGCTCAGATCCCCAAAACGTCACCCTTGTTCAATTTAGGAACATGTAAGAGCGTGTGCATTGTCTTGAGTATCAGAACTGAGCTTTGAAATCATTTCACACAGGAGGAAACCCAAAAACTTTTCTCTAAAACTCTCCCCACCAAACGTTTGCTGCAAATCTGACGACTTTTGGCACACAAATAATTAGACCAGGTTTCTGGCTCCTCAAACTTAACTCCAACATACCCTCTTATACAGCAGCCAGCCTAACTAATTTAGATGTCAACCCATGACATCAAGTTCAGTGATAAGCTCTTAAAAACCAGCTTAAATTGTGCTTTTTCAAATACATACAGAGTTAGAGAATGCTGTTTACTCTTTGGTAAAATATTACTTCCTGTCTAGTTTTGTATCATTGTTCACTAAGGCAAAAGACATGAAACCTACTAACACAGACCTTCCTGCAAGGAGGGTGAGCACACAAAAAACTGTTCAGAAAATAACATCCTAAAGCAGAAGTGTCAAAATGGACCCTTATATGGCCAATAATTGAACTGTATTTTGAACAACTGCATTAACCTAGGTGGAAGTGTCAATCTGCTTGAGGGTAGGGAAGCTCTGCAGAGGGACCTAGACAGGCTGGATTGATGGGCAAAGGCCAATTGTATGAGTTTCAGTAAGGCCAAATGTCGGGTCCTGCATTTTGGTCACAACAACCCCTGGCAGCGATACAGGCTTGGGAAGGAGTGGCTGGAGAGCTGCCCAGCAGAGAAGGACCTGGGGGTGCTGACTGACAGCAGCTGAATATGAGCCAGCAGTGTGCCCAGGTGGCCAAGAAGGCCAACAGCATCCTGGCTTGGATCAGGCATAGTGTGGCCAGCAGGAGCAGGGAGGTGATCTTGCCACTGTACTCGGCACTGGTGAGGCCACACCTTGAGTACTGTGTGCAGTTTTGGGCACGGCAGTATAGGAAGGACATGGAGGTGCTGGAGAGGGTGCAGAGCAGGGCAACTAGGCTGATCAGGGGTCTGGAGAGCAGGACTTATGAGGAGAGGCTCAGGGAGCTGGGGCTGTTTAGCCTGGAGAGGAGGAGTCTGAGGAGAGATCTTATTGCTCTCTTCAGTTACCTGAAAGGAGGTTGTAGAGAGGCGAGTGTTGGCCTCTTCTCCCTTGTGACTAGCAATAGGACTAGAGGGAATGGGCTCAAGCTGTGCCAGGGCAGGTTTAGATTAGATAATAGGAAAAATTTCTTCACTGAAAGAGTGGTGTATCGGAATAGGCTGCCCAGGGAAGTGGTGGAGTCGCCATCCCTGGAGGTCTTCAAAAAACAGGTACATGTGGCACCTTGGGGGATGGTTTAGGGATAACAGTAGTGTAGGGCTATCGGTTGGACATGATGATCTTGAAGGTCCTTTTCAACCATGATAATTCTATGATTCTATGATTAAGTGCTGCTTTGTGGTGGTTTTCCTCTTAAAACTGGCTGCTGACTTTGAATGAGAGGAAAAGCATCTAAACCGAGAGCAAATTTTTAGCTGCACTGGTGAGCCTACCTTACATGCCACCCAGACGATGGGTACTCAGACCTATACAACAGACTCCTCATCTTTGTTTTGCTGCTCATTTTGCATTTCACTAGCAAATCCTGATGGGAGGAGAACAATATCTATTCTGTTCTTCTGGGCAAATCCAAACAGCCCACACTCGGATTTGCTTAATATTTTTCCCCCAACATATACCCAAGAGGTATGAGATTTCTGTTGTGTGTAGAAAACGGGGTGGGGGAAAGAAGCCAAAGTAAGCCACGTTTCTGGTCTCAGGGGGTGTACTGGAACATTAAGCCCTGCAAGCACACAGCGGTGCTCCCACCACATAGCCCGGTGCCAGCATCTCAGATGGTAACAACGACTCAAGCACCCAAGCAGAACCTGTGCTAAGCATAAAGGTTGGAGAGACTTTCCATTTCGCTGTTCTGAGTGCCTCTTTCCATCGCCTCTTCTGCTAAGGTGACGAGCACAGTGGGGATAGACTGAAATTTCCATATTGCAAATACTTTGGCACAAGACTGTGCACCACCAGCCACAGCTTCCTGCCCGTTGGCTGCTGGGCAAAAAACAAGAGTGTTTCCACTCTGACAAGAAGTGAAGAATACAGCAGTTCATCTGCTGCTTCNGAAGCTACCATGATTACAGTGCTCTGGGAGAACACCTGCAGAGCTCTGGCAGATTGGTGCCCAACCTCTGCCAAACCCGAACAGCAATAAAGATCACAAGTTAAGACGAGTGCTTCAAAAAGCTACTTGTTAGTAGAAACATTGGCATAGCCCAAATATTTATGAGCTTTCTTAATTTCCAATTTGTTTTCTCAGGCCACTGAATTAACTGCATAGAGGAAACACCTGAATGCTGTTCTTAATTAGTTAACAGGATTTATCCAGTTTTGCCTTGCTTTTCAGATACCCACTGGAGTGCTGTACTTCCTATCTATTAATATTCTCAGCCAGGTACCCAGCATTAAAAAGGAAATTGTATAAAACAGTTACTACAATCTGCACTAAGTCAGTAGATGCCATCAAGATAAAGGAACATTTTTGTTAAAGTTTGACTTCTTTACTACACAAAAGCAGGTAGGTAATGAAAGGGCTTTCAGTTTACCACCTGAACTCTAACAATCACATTACAGACATCCCCATGAGCAGGCAATGGGAAAAGCAAACTAGACAGCTTACATAAAGGTGGATCCATTTCTGTAACACTCCTGAAACAGACTTGAGGTAACAAACTAAAGGTTGTTCAGTGGAAAGGAGGACTGACCTTCCTCTCCAAAATGACTGGCCAAGTCTACAGATTGTTGTTTCAGACTAGTTGAGCAGAAGCTGAAAAACTTAAAAAGCAAATGACTCTCATGGGACCTTTGCTTTTCACAGGAATTTAATCCAAGCTGCTTGCTGTGGAGCAAGACAGACCTGGACCAGGCACACATTCCCTATAGCAGAGAAGCTCATATGGGTCATCACTTTCAGAAAACTCTACAACCCATACAGCCAAACAACACTTTTGCCAAAACCTCCATTTACTTGCCAGTATAGGCAGTATAGCAGAGACCCAGAGCGTTTTCTTCCAACACAAGCAGAAAAGATTAGAATCAACAGAATTCAACAACTAAACAAGTTCTGCTGCTTCTCAAATGGCCTCAGGCCAAAATGTCACAGTGCCTCAGTTCTTCAGTTGGGCAAACATCAAGGCTTCAGAGACTAACAGCAAGCATGAGCTGAAGTTAATCGATCGTCAGTGTGAAAAGGAATTATTGAGGGGTGTACTTCAAAACCTGACCTGAAATCAATAGCACTTTCAGTCACCCATCACTTTGGGCATCAACATAATGCACCTACCAAGATGTCTGAATCAGCAAGCTTCCCAGGGACTCCTCACATAAAATGGTGACAAGCACTGCAGCATCCTTGCCTTCGCTCCTCTTCCAAGCTTAAACACCTACAAACCTCTACAAATGCTCTCTTTTTGCTTGTTACTAGTGCAGCAAAAGCCTTCCCATACCAAACTTCAGCAATCTGAATGAAAACCTATCAGTATACTACAAACACTTCCCACAGTTAGGGAAGTCTTAAGAGAATGTGGTAAGGCAGACTCAGAGCCAAGAAAAGAGTTAAACCCCCAAAATCTAGAAGATTTTAAGACTGCACTGTCATTCAACCTTCCCTAGGAAAGGGAAAGGCCAATTCAGAACCTCTGCATATTTTCCATTGAATTATTTGTTAGACTTTGATTAAGTGGGAAAGAATGACTGTAAACCAATAAAATTTGAGGTTTTCTAATTAAACCACAGGCACTCTGCCAAGCATTGTTGATTTGTTGATGCACCTTGCAACGTCAGGACTCGGAGGATACAACAGGTCATTAAAGCATTAGACAGATGACTAGTACCCTTTAATCAGAGCTGGGATGCCAGGTTAGCAAAAGAGAATAAACTCAAGGGCAGAGTCCAATAATTATCACCAGGAAACAAACACACCGTTTAGGGAAAGTGGAGAGAAGTTTGTTAGCTAGTAGTTATTGCACAAGGACAGGGCTGGATTACTGAGACCCACACGTGGATCTTTAACAACAGTAATCTCCCCTGCTCCACAGTTGTAAGAAAATAATGCAACATTTGTGACTCTTGGTCATTCGCCATCAGATGAAGTGCTGCAGCACTAAGCAAGTGCACGAACTTCCTCTGCCCAGCTCTGCCATCACATCTCAGCCTGCATTTGCAACAGCATCTCACATATTAGTCAGCTCTCTTCACACATTCTGCCAGCTCTGCTGAACTCTGTCAAACTGCAGCGAAGACATGAACAGGCTCATTTTTCCAGCATGCAACAGCCAAAACACTGAAAGTCACGTTTGTGACCAAGGAACAGAAGTGTGCTTGGAAAGAAATGCAGAACTTTAAATCCAGTTTTCAGCTCCTTTAAGGTCAGTGCTTGCCTCCAGCTTGAACCTCCTCTCTGGTGAAGGAGCCTCCAGTGATTTCAGTCAATTGATTGCAAACTTCCTCTCCAAATGAACAGCTCAGTAAAGGGCATTTATTTGGAGGTTTCACAGAAAAACCAGAAGCAGCTCCAGAAGAAAGGAGGTCCACAAACTATAAATAGACCCCAAAATATTGCTCTATAGAAGCCTCACAAGGCAGCCAATTTGCAGTTTCCCCAGACATACAGATATTTAGAGGAAAATAAAAGTGCTCATCTGACTAAGCAGTGGAAAGAGTGTGGCATTTTCATCATGTTTTCACCCCCAAAAAGGCTAGAGATATTTAAAATACAATAGATATCCCTAGTTTGCCCTGAAGGCTGTGTTAATGAACTAATAAAGAGTTGCTTCTGTCCAAACAAGACACTCAGAGCACGAAGCAGATAGCTTACCACATTGTCTAACAGAATAGCACTGAAATTCAACCAGTGTTTATTACAGCTGAAAATTCAGCAGTCACAGAAAAAGTGATTTAATATGCCTGTCAAAGGTGGCAGCTGTAATTGGAGTCAGTCCTCAGTTTGACTTCTAAAACTCTCAAGATAACTCCCATCAGCTTTAAAAATCTCCTTGATTTTATGTAGAACAAAGAACACTTAGATCTAAAAACACAACACTTTGTGCCAGCTTGTGACGTCAAGTATGCCAGCAGCAAAGCGTCTTGGTTTTAGCAAAGTTTGGGTGATACCGTATCTATGTGCAAACTAAAATCAGAAGGCATAAGCAGTATTTCTTGCATATTATTTTTTCGACTTTTTTGGGGGAAAAAGAAAGTATAGGACTTTTCTTGGTAAGTTGAAGTGACTTATCAGTAGCCTGCCTGTGTATCCATCCTCACACCCTGTCAAAGAAAGAAGCACCGAATCTGGGAACATTCTCCAAATAACTAATTAAACAATGTATATAATGTCTTTTGCAATGGAATTTTACTACATAGCTAACATTCTGCACAGCATATTCATCTCTGTAGAAATGACCTTTCTGGAAAAACAGCTCTGCAGCAGATACTTGACTTCTCTCACAGCACTTGTAAAATGCAGTAGCCTGAGAACTCTGCTTAAAATGCAGAACCCTCAATACTAAGATGCACATTGCATGCACTGCAAGAATAAAGAAGGCGAATTAATATTCGAATGTTTGTATTTATCGATATTTGTTTCAATGGCAAACACGCCATCTGCCAGCTAGTGGGGTTACTGCATTAGTCCTCAGCCAACTACCATCTTGCTAAGTTAAGAATTGTTTCTCTCAGTCCAACTAAGATCTGTAAAAAGACAGGTGCACGTACAAATACACAAACATCCAAAGTCCTGATGTGGAAGGGAGCTAGGGGAGGGGAGATGATAGGATTCGAGTTCTGCAATCACTCATCCTAAAAAAGGAGAAGGGATGCAATACCTGGAAGATACAGCTACAGTTTAATTAGCCCCACCACTGCTTACCAAGTAGCATCTCAGCCAAAGCAGATAGCATTAATATTGCAGAATGTAGACAGCCTACCTACAGCACCCTGGGTTCACTTTGTATCAGGTTTTACCCACGGCCAAGTAATCTCAAATGTGCTGTGAGGACTCTTCTCCCCTGCTGCCTTCACTTGCTACCACTGCAAAAGAGAAATCTGGTTGCCACCACAGCCTCCTCATTTAAAATACCTAAACCTTGAAACCTCCCTAGTCATTTGGGACAAAACAGGCTGTTCTGGAAACTCCCTCTCTTCCCTCCTTGGTTTTGGGGATAAAAGCTAGAGGCATTTCTGAATGGAGGAGATGAATGACCAGATACCACCTATCAAAAGAAAATTTCCCTTTTCCCCTTTGTCATCCTCCACAAATGTTAGTTTTTCTTCTCAGACTGACTGATTAGCACAATCAGGTTACACCTAGAGCTATTGTTCCCAAGTGGTATTTAGCTTGCTATTTAGTATTAGACTTTACAGCTCTTCTAGTTTATCCACTCCTCGTTCCTACAAGCCTTGGACCTAAAACTTCCTCCCTTCAAAACTTTCTTTTCAGAATGGTTGATAGAGAAGACAATTGTGAAAGTACTGTCATGGTGCTGAAGAGCTCTGCTGTGGCACTGTAATGCTCAAGAGAGCAAAACAGGCAGAGCTGAGCAAGAAATGCACCGGTTTCCTTAGGGGTTTCTTTTGTTGTTGGTTTTGTTTTGTTTTTAAAAAGCACCAATCGTTTCAGAGGGAAAAAAAAAAAACAAACAACAAAACATGGAAAAGGAGTTCCTCCTTGTTTAAATGTTTATTATTCAAAACATGCACCAGGCTCTTAAAAAATGAGTTTTAAAAAAATGAGTTTTAAAAAAAGCAGTTAGAAAACTGTTACAGCATGGCTTAGAAGCCCAGTTCACCCTGGAGCTCACGGTAGGGTAAAGCCAGTTCTGTGATTCCCCACACGCCTGTAAGGGTAGAATCGTTTACTTTGTAGCCCTTAGCAAATAATTTGGAATTCAGCCTATGCTACCAGCTTCCACAAAACAACAACAACAAAAAGAAAAAAAAAAAAAAATCAAGCCTTCCACAATAGACTGTTTATAAAACATGTCCTTAAAGACACATTAAATTCAAACCCAATCTCCTTCCCACTCACCCCCCGCCATCTGTTATGCATCCAATATAGTACATAAAAATACAACCAATATCCCAGAACTTACCAGAAACTGTGTGCAAATCAGATGCCATCCCCTTGCTCATCAATTCATACTGGAAGCCTGTAATCTTCCTGCTAATGTCCAGCTGAGGAGTGGCCTCAATAAACAACCCCCCCTGATCATACCCAAAGCAATATACTTTACTGGGGCTGCGATCTCCATCTCGGACCAAGAGTTTCAGTTCTCCAGTTTTTTCCAAATAAATATTTGCTCCTGCAGAGTCCTTGAAGGGCTTTATGCAAACAGTCAGATGTTTGTAAGAGGCAGGTGAAGTATTGGGTCGCAGGTTGACTATGAGGGCTCCTGTCGGATACATCCACTCTATTGACCCTTCAGAACAGCGGAGGTAGACCTGTTCAACATCCTTCTTGTGAGACTCATGAGTTAAGCCACTGGGGGAAGAAAGAAAGAGAAAGTTAGAGAAATGAGAGAGCTAGTAATGTGACTGTCATAACCTCAAACCTTCAAAGACCCACATCAACAAATGCAGGAAACCTACGACTGTGTTAAGCATCAGCCCATCCAGCTCAGCAGCAGTCAGAAGTGTTTGTCTCTTGCAAGACTGCAACCTTAATATTACAGGACAATTTAAAATCCTCTCCCGAAAGAAAAAGTCAAACCACTAGTTACTGACTTCAACATTAAATAGGATATAAGCACATGATCAAAAGCCATTAAATTACTACAGCCTCAGTTACTGCCCATCAGCTGAGCTGTGGCAAATGACTTGCGCATACTAAGTGAAACACGTATGCTTGAACTCCCTTCCTGGTGGCTTATGCCAGCACCTTCTCCAGCTTCGCAGATCAGACTCCACCTTTTTCTGAGTACTTTGTTCCTGTTCCAAGTCTATATTCCCAGTGGATCTGAAACTGGGAGGGATGCCAAGCTCACTCTATGAACAGGAACAGAGATGCTCTGGGTGCTATTGATGTCCTCTTCCCCAACTGGGCAGCCCCAATCTCCAAACTGGGAGGCAGGGAGAGGACAGAAGACACTACACTCCCCAGTCACAGCTGAGGAAGCATTGAACCATGCTGCTCTCTTCGGTACACACTTGTTCCCCCACTTCTTCCCAATATAAGGTTTAACTTCAGCATTTCATTTTAGTGCCCAGCTCCAATGGGCTACGAGCAGACACACAGCTACGGGTGCTCAGCAAAAAAAGAGAACATGTGGTCAGTTACTGTTTCTATGGCACAGGGCTACCATCAGTCCTGTGTCCTTACCCAGCACCATGGACAAAAATTAACACCCCAACAGCCATTTCAAGAGCTGGTGATCACAGAGATGGGACAGAAGAGCAGCTGCTAGTGAAAGGAGAGCAAACTGCTGTGATTAAGCAGAATGACTAGTAAATCCCCATGACTTGCTTGGCCATAGCCTAAACTGAGGACAGCTCTAAACAGCCCTTGCTGCCTGTCATTAAAGCTGGACCGACCAACCCTACAGGTCCTTCGCCTACAGAGATTCAAAGAACTAATATGACACTGCATGCTGTAGGCACTCCAGTTTAAAGAGGGAGCTGTGGGAAGCCTGGTTTAATCGTTGCAGTATTTGGGCCATTAGGCAAGAGTCCTTTGGTCCCTCTCCTGTCACAAACCTATTATGCGAGTATGAGCGAGTCGGTTCACCAGCAAGCTTGTTTCTCCTCCTACACTTTGTGTACCTAGCTCCCAAACACAGGCATCTTTTATTCTGCACCTGTAGAGCACCACCCAAAACTACTCTTCAATGCAGCTCACGGGGCTGCTTTGCAGTACTTTAGAGAAGCTTCATAACATTCCCACTTGTAGGCAGATGAACCAAGAAAGGGACAAAAAAACAATTAACAATAATTTACTTGTCCGAGGCTACACAGGAAATCTGTGGCAAAGAACATATTTAGTGCAGTGTAAGTAAAGACATCAAGTTCTGGTTTCTCAGCAGAAACCTCCAAATATACAGTTCCTCACCGCAAAGATATATTCAGGTGCTGAACAGGGTTTACATTCAAGTCAGCATTTAGAAAGTATCAATATGCCTTCTGTAAAAGAAGGGGGGGGAAAAAATCCCATATGGTTTGCATTTACTGTTGACGTGACTCATTACTGTGAGCGTCAGTCTAATCCACTGGATAGAGGTTACAAGAGGAAGCTCAGAAAAAAAAGTCATATTTAATAACAATAGTGTCTGCAAATGTGCTTTTGAATAAGCTTGAAAGCCACATCAAGAACACAGATGAGGAGAAGAGAAGGGACAAATTTTTGACCTTTAGTCTCTTGCCCTCAAATTCAGTAGTACTTAACTCATTCAGGAAACTTAACTTGCACCAGGATATTTCAAGTTGACTGTAAATCTACATCAGGTCCACAAAATGTTTTCACCACAGCATGCACATGATGCCACTCAACAGAAAACACAGAAGTCTATTTATGTGAAAGCAGTGAGGAAGTAAAATTAAAAACCATAAAGCTTATTCCTCAGCAAAGGGGGAAAAAAACTACCCTCACTCATTTGTTCCCACTCAAGACACCAAAACAAGCTTCAGAGGTTTTGCAGGACTCACACTGGCAAATTCCATTTTGAAGCCTGAGTGATTTAACAAAAGGAAGATACCAGGAGCAAAACTCTGAACTCATGCAATGAAACCGCTGTTGCAAGTGATCCAAACACCACTGAGGCAGTGGATTTCTGCCAGAGGAAAAAGCCTTAATCTTCATTTTGTTCAAACAAAAAACAGGGTGGACTCTGAAATTATCTTCCAAAAGCCAATTATATCCCACAGGCAAGAGTGATGCCACTACACAGATACTTCAAGCACAAGTATCTGTACACATCAAGACTTATAATAAAGGATGACTCAAAAGTTAAGCAGATTTCAAAATACATGCTCACATTACTTAACAGCAACCACCATCACCCAGCAAAACCTGTTGCTTGGCTACCTGTCAAAATGACATGTCACCACACTGAGAGATTGTTAAATGTCTTGGTTAGCTCTCGCTAGCCAGTCATCAGGCACACCCTGTCCATAAAATAATGGAGGTCGACAAGCCTTTTTTTTACCCCAAGCTCATTTAGGTTTTGTTTTTTTAAGTATGTGACAAGGAAACAGGATGGTTGTTTCATGGTTACGGTGACAGATGACCCATCCGTCCTCCCCTTTAAATCTGTGATGTTTAATGGGACTTACCTCTATGAGTACTACTTCCTCATACTAATCCATGAAGACATCCTGAATCACTGCATCTGTCTCTTCACTCTTCCCCCTTCGTGGTTTCAGCCCTCCCCCTATATCTGCCCTGAACGATCTATTAAGTATTGCTGCAGAAAGTTGTTATGCTGCAACATGCAACAGGTGTTATTTACAGAAAAAGGGAGCGGGAGGAATATTCATACTATCTACTTTAGCTATTTATTTTATTTATTCTGTTACAGAGGCTCTGAAGAGCCCTAGAAGTACCCACATCCCAGCACCCCTCAGTGTACACAGGGAACTGTTGCTCTTAACTTGGAGTTTTTAATTAAAGATGACAATCCAGAAAGCATCAATACTTCCTCAGAGCAACCACCAGCGTAGAGAGCCAAATCAATGGATGTCAGTAGCCACCTCAGAGCCGAATCCTTGCTCCTACAGCCTACAGTCAAAAATGCCAGACCAGCATATTCTCAGCATATTTATTGATGCATTTTTGCCCAAAGTGTCAAGAGGTCATTGCAGTAGGAAAATCTGAAGTTACAGTAAGAGTAATAACCAGACACACACTGTAGTGAAGGTTCTGCTTTCTTCTGGGCAAAGGTTTCCTGGAAGCTCGCTGTCAACCCATTTATTAAGATGCTACTGTGGCCGATTGTGTGTACTTAAATTGCAGGTGTCAAGCTGTGCATTGCATCACATTTCCCTGGAAGCATGAGGGATGTCTATAGCAATTCTAGTGTGCCACTTTTCCACAAGCTAACAAGAAAAGAGAAAAAAGCATATCCAGAATATTCTACTACTAAGATTGTTGCTTTTAATATGAACATGTATATAAAGGTGAGAAAACACCATTAGGTTTATTCTAGATAACTAGACTCAAATCTGACTGCACAAGACAGCCTAGAACTTCACTGTGGGAAGGAAGACTACATTTTGGCATTCAACTTCATAGTGTTTTCAAACAGGTAAGACAGAAAACATCACAGGACTTCAAAATATTATATTCCACATAAAAAAATCCTTTCTGGCCCATATAGCTATTATTATCTACAATGAAATTTTTAATTAGATGGTATTAACTAGTGCATCAAATTACCTTTCCTTCTTAATGGCTAGTCTTTTAGGACAAAGCAGATGATATTCAATGACCTTAGGATTGCCAGCATTTCTGATGGCACCTGCTTGCTGCCAGTAAGGCCACAGCCAGCCTGATTTACAGTATCTCCTCCCAAGATTCCTGCCCACCTGGACTCTGGGACTCTCTCATTCCAGTGAAAACACCCAGACTGAACTGTGTGTGCAAGAAAAAAGCTCCTCCTTCCCTGTACCTCCAACAGCATCCCCAAAAAGCTGTCACTACTTCAGCTCACCAGAGCAACAACAGGCAAATGAGTCCAAGCTTGCATCAACAGTTCACCCCAAATTCAGTTACAGGAAATATCTCACTTCCCCCTCCGCCAAATATCACCCCCTTAGTTGATACTCAAGGCATTGCTTATTCCAGCCCTGCTCAGGTGACATGGGTAGTCACTGCTTCCTCTAAGAAAACGGGACAAAAATAAGAACCACACAGCACGGGATTACAGGGGTTTGTCATCATTCCTTTAAGAAACATGCTGTGGTTCCATGTCTTAAGATCCAGGTAGGTACATGCAACCAGGATGCTTAGGAATGAAAGCAGGTACAGGCAAGGGGATGGTCGGTAAAGCAGAATGATACAATTAGGAGTTTGCCACAGACCTAGTAGGTTTGGTCCTTATCAAACAGACTTGCCTTAAAGTGGATTCACTGTGATTAACTATGTATTAATTGTCAAGAGTCAAGAAAAGTTCAGAAAGAAGTAAACACTAAGCATCTGCACGGTTCAGACAGCAACAGATAAGAAATTCTTACGCTGCACGTCAATCTAGCTGTTTCCCTGCTTTGAAATCTCCGTACTCCAAAATCCCCTACTGTTACAAGCTGGCCAGACTTTTATTTTAAAGGAAGTCAGATTTGAGCAGAATATTAAGAGTCAAAAAGTTTTACTCTCCCAGTACCGAAAGCATGACCCAGCAGCACTTGCTTGTTATCAGAGTGGCTTTTAAAAACCTATGAACAGTGGAGGTCACAGACCTAACCATAGACGTTAAACTTATTACGAGCAATTAAAGCAAAGATAATTTAGGAGATAAACACTTGAGAACTGGAGCGATTTCACAATGAGAATAAATCAGGAGCGAGGCCGCCGTGCCAGCCTCTGCTCCCAGGGCTCATTCATCATACTCCCCACCTCCGAAGGACGAGATGCGGGATAACTTCCAGAGAGCAGGGAGCGGCAGCAGAAACTGCGGGTCCCAGGACAAGGCAGGGCAAGGCACTCAGACCCGGGGAATCGCCCTCGCTGCGGCAGGAGTGCTGCGCAGGTGCACCGCCCCCCGGGGCCGCTCTCAGCGGGACGCGGTGGCGGGAGAAGCCCGGGTGGCGATATCTGGCGGCGATACCCCAGGGTCAGCCCCGAGCGCGGCACAGCGCGGCACGAGCCTGTCTAGTCCCGCGGCGGCCCTAGTCGCGGTCTCCGCGAACACTGGTCGGGAAGATGGTCGCAGGGAGAAACTTCTCCGCGGCGGACATGGCACCGCCCTCCTCCTCCTCCTCGTCCCCAGCCCACCGAGCCGCGCCGCCAGGCAGAGTGGAGCCCATCCCACCGCCGCTCCTCTTTGCGGCCAGCCCGCCGAAGGCCGCCGGCCTCCCGCGGGGAAGGGAGGCAGAGCCGCCCTGCAGCCCCGGTTTTCCGCCATGAGCCGCCCCCGAGCCCCGGACGGGCACCGCAGCGCCCTGCGCCACAGGAGAGCTCTCCCTTTTGTTTTCGATACCAGCTTCTTCCCTCGACGGGACAGGGATGGATGTGGCAGCTCCCGCTCCCCCCATCTCCATCCCAGCGGCGTCTCGCCTCACCTCCCCTTCCAGTTGCACAGGTCGCTGGAGTACTGAGCCGCAGCGCCGCCGCCCAGCAGCAGCCGCAGTCCCAGGAGCAGTGGCAAGAGCCCGGCGGCCGGGGCGCTCCGCATGGTCCCCCCCGACCCGGTACGAACGTGGTGTAGTCGGTGCGGAGCGATACCCGGGGGCTCGCCTACATGGCAGGGAAAGCAGCAGGGCGAAAAAACTACCCCATTCCCGGCTCCGCGCTGCGCCGCTCCAGCTCGCCTCTGAAGTTTGCACCAGCTCGCTACAGGCTCCCAGCTGAGGGGCGGGGAACAACCCAACCCCAACGAGGCGGCTCCTCCTTCCCTCTTTCTTTCCTCCCTCTCTCCTCCTCCCCCCTCCCTCAGCGGGGCGGCACTTGCTGCGCGAGCAAAATGCGGCGCCGGAGCGGGAACTGCCCCGGGCACGGCACGGCCGGTGCGGGAACGGTCACTGTCTGCCTGGCCCCTTGCAGGTGCCTTGGCGTGGGCCGTGAGCTCTCCTACCCTGTCTGATTCCCTGCCTCGGGCTGTCCTCGGGCCCGGCAGGGGTGTACGGGGAAAGGATGATGTCCAGAATGCCCAGTGAGAGCTAAGAGTTTCGTTTGGCCGGGGACACCACCAGGAAAATTGACCTGTTGCCTCTCCCCGCGCAAGGTGGGGTGCCAGGGGTGCCAGCAGTGATTCTCTCCCCGTCCCCAATCAAAGAGGAGTGCCACCGGTGCCCTTTTCCCTGTCCCTGTGCAAGATAGGTTCCAGCAGTGCCCCTTGCTGCTTCCTCTGCCAGTAGCAGGATCTCCACCTGGGTACAGTTCCTGAATGGATGGGGGCTGACAATTTTGCTGAAACCTTCTTCTTGTGTCTCCACCTACCAGGAAGCACTTGGGACTCGATCTTATTTGTAAAACTCTCCAATGCTTAAGGACCACTGTGGATAACTCCTTGTCCTGTTTAAAGTCCCCGTTATCCCATAGATGACTTTGGATACTTAACCCCTGGTGGCAGAGACCCTTCTGCAGAAAACCAGAGGCAAAGAAATGCCTTACAGGGTGTGAGGGAAGCACAGGGGGTGAAACAGCCCAAACCCCAAACTACCGGGGCCAGGATAAAAGGAAAAAAAAAAAACCTAGATGTGGGGATGGGGGTGCGAGGATCCAGCTGCACACAGACTGTGCTCCGGTATGTCAGGCACCACATAGTTCTTTCAAAGAAGCAACAAGGGGGTCGAAATTGACGCAGTACATCAGCAGACAGGAGTCAAAATATTTCCAGATCACTGAGTTTGTCAGTCTCCTGTTGTTCTCTCAAGTGTCTGTCACACAACTTTGTTAAAGGCACTGCAGAAGTTTTTCTAGGGGAGAGTTCATGGACAAGCATAAAACACTGACACTCTGTTCACAGCTTGGTGTGTTACTCTCGTTAGTACCTCTTAAAACACCGTGTGAAGTGCCCTGTTGCTGTCTGGGAGGATCCGATGGCTAAAGCAGGATACCACAGCTCTGAGTGCTTCCTGCCTGCGTCTGCACTGAGGATTAAATCCTTTGCAGTGTGTCCCCTTCCATTTGTGGGGTTAGCTTTTCATGTCTTTTTTTTTTTGTAAATTACAGGTACTGTTCTGTTGATTATGAAAGTATTAACATAATTACAGTAATTACTTCACATGATGAAATGCATGTAAACACGTAATTACCATGTGGGGACAGCAGTGAGCAAAGTGATGACAGCGCACAATAATGCAACTTGCCTTATTCTCCTGGCCATGTGCATTGTCACCACAGGCTTTAGAGCTTAGTGACTTGATTATTTCTTTGGAAGGTTTTGTTAGAATGTTTTGCTTCCTTCCCTCATACTGGAAAGAAAAGCACACAGAGAAAACATCGTACTGCTTTATTCCTCAGCGTGCTTATATATGCAACCCTCTGCAGACCCCCAACTTACTGTATCCGATTTCCTTCACAATATTCTAACTCTGCATTTGACAAAACAAACAAGTGCCCAGACAGCTGCTCATGTTACACTTTGGAACTTTTCAAACTACCTGAAAACTGGGAACTTTTAAGATACAGAAGAGTGTGTGGTATATTGTGGTGGCTACTACCTCTGGCTTTCTTTCTCCCCCTTTTAACTTAGGAAATGCAATGGCATTTAGTTCTGGGGATCCAGAAAAATAATGGGAACATGAAGGCTTTGAAAGCCCCTCCGGTCCTCCATGGCTTCATGAGGCTAATACAGTTCATCTGACCCCAGACGATTTCTACAAATGAGCAAAGCCCGAGGTTGTGGCTGTAGAGCCTAGGATCGTGGGTGCAGAGCCCAGGGTTACAGCTGCAGGACCAGCCTGTCCGGCCGCAGAGCCGTGCCTAGGTTAAGCCTTCCTCTGTTCAAAAGTTCCTTCTCCCCAGAAGAAGACAGGGAACCTCTGCAGCGAAGGGGGCTGTTTAGTTTGCTCATTTGCATCTCAATCCCCACAATGCTCTTCCGGCTACTCACAGCTATTCCATAGTAATGCTCTTGGCTGAGATCTGGGAACACGCTCAAAGGGTGAGGCAGCTTTTGGATGCACTGAGCTGTTTTCTGTTTGTGCTGTGAAAAGCAAACATCTTTTCAAGAGAGAACATTCTGAACAGTAATTTTTTTTGCATTTACAATTCAGAATGAGCACAACTTTGCTGAAATCTGGGAGGAAAATGTTGTATAGTGTCGAAAGGAAACATAAATCCTCTGTACCAAAGGCTTCATGCTACTTTGGAAACAGAGGCCACTAAGTTACTACGCTGGCCTTACGTGGCAGGACTGGAGAGACAGGTTCTGGAAACAGCCTCATACACCGAAACACTTGAACCCCAATTAAGCTGCATTGCCTTCCTCAAGGAGCAACCCAAAGACTGGGATCTACAGAGTCACTTCAGACCCTTGCTTCTAAATTCACTTCAAATATTTGCTTGTCCTAGCTACAAATCCGGGCACAAGAAGTGGTGCTTTTAAAAGGCTTGGAGAGGAGGCGGTTGCAGGAGGAGATCCTGTTCAAGCAGAGATGACTAATTTACTGCAGTACTCAAAAATGCAGACTTGGAGAAAACAAAATCAAGTGTTGATTAGAGAGGGGCTCAAACTCGGGTCTGAACTTAGATTTTCTTCAAAGCATGGCTGTGTTCAGATCCTAGGTATTAGGGACAAAACTCTCTTGCTAAGTTGGGACCCAGCCGGAAGGCACAACACTTTCAGATGCAGGATTTTGTGTTAAGCACATCTCAGCTGAACATGCAAAGCTGGTTTAAACAGTGTGGCAGAGCTAACCTGTTGAAAGGTCTCACTCAGCATTGCTGTCCCAAAGGGAATATATATGGGAGAACTGCAAACTCCTTGAGAGCCTTGCTAGTCATTACCCAGCCTGTGTGTTGGTTTTGCCATGTGTCTCCATGTTTTGCACCTCCCAAACAGCTCCCTCTCAGCTGATATATTTTCACATTACCCAGCTTGCAGGAGGTAAATCAAGTCCTGTGATTACAGAAAAGACACAAGGGGCAGTGCCTGGTGTGCAGCCCCTCGCTGGCTGCCAGGAAGGGAAATCTGAAACTTTAAAAGGAGGAGAGGGAAAGAGGAGACTAGGGTATTTTCTGGAAAGGAAAGGTGATATCTGAACACCATGCATGGCAAAGAAGGACGGAGAAGAGAGTTGTCTAAGAATTCAAAGAAGTCACAGAGAGGACAATAGAAAATTAATACAGGATCAATATGAATGAAAGAATTTGTAAGGTAAAACCAGCAGGTAAGCAGGAGTAAACAGAATAACAAAACAGGGAGAGGTTCAGCAGCTGAATGAGCACTGGGAAACCTTTGTGCATAGTGAGGGAGGACCATGTTACTTGCTGTAATGAAATTAAAACTAAAAATGAAAATACACTCATCCAGAACTGCACACTTCTGCTTATTTTTGCTTACTTCTGTTAGTGCTAATATTTGAGCATAGTTCCTATTACTCCTAAATCACTACTACTCACCGCTTGCTTTTCTTGTTTTAAATGAAAAATTTTTGGCTTTTGGAATGTAACAGAAAACAACACAGAATTAAAGAAAAACAAGGAAATCTTCCCTCGAAGAAGCAAGTGTTAACTGCACTCCTGAAATGAAGTTGCAGGACAGCAGGATTTCTGATGGAACATCGTCAGTTTAGAGACCGCATTTTAAAGAGCACGGCAGCATGACAGAATTGTTGAAAGAGCGGATGGGGGAGTGCTGAGAGCAAAGCTGCCCCTCTCCTCTTGGAGACACAGGCAGCGCTGGAACAAACAGCTTCCCACTGAACTGGCAGCTCCTGCTGCACACACAGTCCAGTTTCTGCCTCTGGATGTCTGTGTTAGCATCCCAACCGGCTGCCACCTAAATAAGTGGATTTTGCTGTAGGCACAAAAGTGAGACTTAAGACTTTCAGTCTCAATTGTCAGATAAACAGAAAAACTCTGGGGAAAAAATCATTATTTGGGCAAGTTAATTACAACACATACACCAAAATAAATAAATAAGAAAGTGGAGAGCTGAGACCTGTGATGTGGCCAAACCAGTGGGTGTACCTGAAGTTACACCTATTGGCTCTTGCTGCACAACGGAATGTGAAAACAGGAATAGACGCTACCTCTGCAGGCAATGACGTTCGTTTACCATGAATTCTTAGACATTTAAGGCAAATCAGTCGTTTGTCCAATGTGTATATTTTAGTTTTTTAATTTCTATACTTAAGAGTTGCTGGCAAATAAATGTTCCTTTCTGCTCATGATCTTTATTTACAACTCACAGATATGGAGCAGGGTAAGGCAAGGGACTAATAGCATCCTTTAAGCAGGGAAGACAGGCATGCTTTACTCCCTTGGGTCTCCCAGAGGTAACGGGGAGGGAAGCCCTTGCAAGACAGGGTGACTCAGCCCAGGTAAGAGCTGAATCACCTTCTGCAAGTGCCTGCTTTTCCATGTTGACTGTAGAGGGAGACTACTCTTAATTTAAGCACCTCAGCTAGCTAAAATGCATGCAGATTAGGGAGGCTGGATAAGGTGTAAGCTTGGCCAGGAAGTCTAAAGTGGGCTAAGGATTAAATCTATGCTCTATGATAGTGCTAAACCTGTAGCTTTAGGATACCAAGGAACATTTTCTGAAACCACACAGATTGGTTTTCATTAAGCATCATGGTAGTGATGGTTCTGGTGCTTTTCTCTCACCATCTCCCCCCTCCAAACACCTTAAACTGTTAAGAAAGCCAGACGATGCAGACAGGAATTTGCATTTTACTCTTTACACATCAAACTGAAAAGCAATGAAGAGAATGATGAGAGGACCCTATTGAGAGGATCAAGAAGGTAACACAAAGCACAAAAGATGGTTAAGAAAAACAGATCATTTGCCATCCCACACAGCAATGTTGTCTCAGGACCTGGGGACCCAGGCAGATGATTTAGTGCCTAAGCCTAGTGACTCCTTTGGGTTGCAGGCATTAATTCATGCTTGCATGCCCGAGACTGGATAAAGCTGAAGTTAAAACCAAACACCTCTGAAGAGGCCTCAAAATCATGTTGTTTTGGGGATAGTCCTGTGCAATTCATCCACAAGAATTCAGTGTTTTCTTTTCATTTCACAATAACCTAGGTATTTAAAATGTCTGCCAAAAAGTACTCAGAAACCCTGCATTTAATCTGAGGACTTTCCAAGAGTACCAGTTGTTTACTTCTACCATCTAATGAACATTAATTTCCTGTTTTAGAAAATGTAATTCATGCCACTGATGAAGCTGATACTTATCTTGATGTGTATCATCTTGGCTGGCTTACTTTTTCATTCTCTCCAGCTCCTCTAGCCTGTGTACACTCTTCAGACTGTAGACTCAGCCTGTGAAATCAGTAGCTCTTCAAACGTACTCAGAAGTTTCCAGTCCATGTTGGGAGAATCTATAGCAGAGGACAGAGGTCCAAATATATTAGCAGTCACTTCTCATAATAAAAACAATGGTAAAGAGACTATTTGTGACACTGATCTAAAAACAAGAATGTGTTTTTCTTTCTGCTTCAGAACTCAGACAAAACTAATTTGAGTTACACTAAACAAATCCAGCCCTTGCCAGGATAAACAAACATTTGCAGTGTTGTTTGCTACATGGCTGTCATGAAATGAAAACACTGACATGCATTTTAATGTAACTTCCCCACAAATTGTGAAAAAATAATTGTGCACAGCGTATTTGTTGCCAGGTTACTGGAAGGGAATAGAAAATGTTTGCAGACATAATGAACTAGCAAGATAAATAATTTAACTTAATCATTTGCAAATTTCATACTTAATTTTCAACAGTCAACAGTAGGTCTTTTCAGAGCCCAGATCAACCTCAGATCTGATGACAGGGATTTTTTTTAAAAGCAAGGCTGATATGCTCCTGTGAGCCACATCTGGCCCATAGGGTAGTTTTTATACGACAAGCTTCCCACCCATCCCCCAAATACAGCAGCAGTTTTACTAGAAGAGGGGCAGTGAGGTTTGCCCAGATGTTATTAACAGCACTTGAGTTTTTATTTCTTCTCAAAGTCAATCACTCACAAAATAAGTGATGTCTTACTAAATATTGCAGCATTAACAGTGAAAAAAAATAGAAGAGCTCTCTGTACACACCCAGTCTGTCTGCACAGTACTCCTGTCAGTGACATTCCGGGAGGAACAGCACTAATTCTGATCAAAGCAGATCAGGGATTGTCTAAGTAATCCATAAATTTCCAACATTATTTGCTTGAGAAAAAACAATGGATCAGATCATGAAATCAGATCTGCCCTGCCCCACAAAGCAGTGTCCTTTGTGCTGTTCTGTGGCAGTATTTGCAGGGCAGATGTATCTGAAGGAAGGCGTAAAGGGCCATGCATCCCCAAGAGATCTGAATCTCAGATGAGAATATTTTTTTTTACAAATTTTCCAGATGACAAACAACACATCTACTGAAAGAAATTCAGATTTTTAATTCTTTTTTCCAAAGTATATATAGCTTTATTATGTCAGATTACACTCTCGTTTAGGCACCTACAACTCTGACCACAAAAATGCTCCACTGATTAAGTCGTGGACTGAGGAAGAGGCAAGTTAGGTTCTATGTCAAAGTCTCCACTCAGTTTCTTGCATAGCCTTCTTAAAGTCATTTCTCTACATGATGACCCTGAAATTGGTTGATGAGGAACTCTGATAATCAACTGACACAAATTCATTGTGGTCTACCAACTTATTTTGAGAGTGGTGGCAAAACCCAAACAACATGAAAGCTTGAAGGTATGGTAACAGGCCTTGTTGAGGACAAAAGTTCTTTATTTGAAATGTCCCAAGGACAATGACAAGCCATGAAGTCTAATCAAAACTGATAAGTAATGGCTAGAAAATGAGAAAGCATCTTCACTCAGAAACACCATGAAGCCAGAATAAATCTTAATATTTTTAGAAGTTGTTGTGATCGCCCAAACTCTCTTCCTTTTAATGCTTTTGGGAGAAGTTCTTGAAGCAGTACGTAAGTATCAAATCTGAACTTTGCCATCTTGGTAATATATACACCTGTGTATCTTCTGTTTTCTCAGATAGGAATCTGGCTGAAAATCCAATCAAATACATTCAAAGGTAAAACCTCTAGTGTAAGACTTTGAAGGAAAGGGAATCCTCCCTACCATTGATTCCACTAGATTCTTGTGCTCCCATGAAGAACTGGAGAAGGTCTCTTCTTAAGTACCAAACTTTCTCATTCTTTTATTCGTAAGTCTCACACTTGACAAGACTGGTTTGGGCCATTTGTGAACACAAAAATCTGACAGTCTGTACTTCTTTCCCCTAGCAGTGGCCTGTCTCATGCTACCTAACATATCTTCCAAGCAGATTTCTGGACATCTCATTCATCAATTAGATCAGCTTCTGGTTTTAAGTTTTCTTTCATTTAGACTGAAATAATGAGATTACTTTCTTCTATACTGGAAGATTTATCTCTCACCAGTTTATACCAGTTTACAAGTTTGTTTGGGTTTTTTTGGTTGGTTGGTTTGGTTTGTTTCTATTTTATCCAAAAATTGTGGACCGTTTCAAGAAAATAAAAAGCAGAACTAACCCAAATGGTTGATTATCTCTCTGGTTCTATTTCATTTCATTTCATGCCTCCCTTGCTTCACAGCACTATAACCTTTTTGAATTACCCTCTGTGATATCCACTCTTCAGTGTTGACCATTGCTCACTTATTCATTGCTTGTTGGATCAGCTGGGCACTTACACAATCAAGTATTTGTTAAGCTTTCAGACAGGCTGCAAGTCACAATATTGAAGCAGCACAAAGACCGCTTCCTCTGCTGGTATTGTGCTTCCCTGGCATTTAGGAAGACAGCATCCTAAACACATGAAAATGCATATAAAGTAATTACAACAATAACTCATACAACAGCTCTCATTTAACTGGCTACAGAACATCTTTTCTCCTTTAATTGTCGGCAGAGAGTGCATTACCAAAAGTCTGAAGAGTTTCTGCAAGTTGGTCAACTGAGAAACAAGAATTTACTGCTTTCAAAAGTGCAGCAGGACTCAGGATTATTTAATGAACCAGCAGATGATGGATGGTGATACGCAGTTAGAAGGGATCCTGGAAGAGCTGCTCTCTCCAAGCAGTTAACTGGCTCAAACAAAATGGAATGTAGTTTTCTAACTAATAAGCATGGATAGGAATGAAGAGCTACTGCAGGGATGGTCGGAAGATAACGGAATGCACATAGCAAGGTTCTGCAACAGGATGAAAGGTCAAAGTTCAGGTTTCCATGCATAATAACCTCAACTAGCACACGGGTTCTTGGGTGCGTAAATAATCTGAGAACCCAAATGAAAACACTGACAAATACACCTTTATACAGTTGGAGGTTTTAGAACAAAATGAAACTTTTCATATGCATATACAGATATCCCAGTATTTAAATACTTGCAGGATCTGCTTCTAGTCCAATGGTATCAATGCAGTTGGCCACCTATATATCCTTGATCACTATCTCAACAGGCAGAGTATTGGACACAGTACAACAAGCAGTGTCAGTAAAATGCTATTTTTAGTTAATTTCACTTGAAGGCTGAATTCAGATCTTGTCTTCCCAGATGGTGAAATTAAATACCTCTCTCTCTTGCAGTAGTTCCCTTCTTTGGGAAGGCACAGTTTAGATAGAAGTTAGGTAGCTGGGTTGATTATGGAAATAATAAGACTATTCAGCAGAAGCAAACGAGTAAGGATTTTGTCACAGGGAGGGAGAAGCCGAGTCTTTTGTGCATGGTGGTTTATTGCAGACCCTAACAGCATCAGGATGATGCTACCAGGGAGCCTCTTCACAGTGAAATAATTTACTGTCATCTCTTATATCCTGCTAGTACAACAATGTAGTCTCCATAGACCTACTCCTAAAACAGTTTTGATAGCTATATTCTATCTGTAGTGTGATGTCACAGAAGATATCATAATCTTATGTAAACATTAAACCTCAACTTGACACAATTGTCAGTTTATTCATAAAAAATACAAAAAAATATCGCAAATTGGTAACATCCTTTGAAAGGATTATTATACAGACAGATTTCCTGAGGTCTAAAGGCTCCAGGCTTCCCTGTCTCTCTTATGTGACTCAGTGATGGCAGCTGCCTCCCAGTCCACGATGTTGCATGGGGCTACAGCTTCCTCTCTGGTCCCCTGAAGCCAGGGAAAAGCAGCAGTACTGTGCAGTCCTGATGGCCTGGTGAGGCCATCACTGCCTACCCCCCACAGCCCACACTTCCTCCAGCTCAGCTCAGTGGCCCAACATGAGGATGTCCCTTTCATGAGCCCGTCCCTTTCATGAGCCCTGACTTGACAGATGATCTCACAAAGGGGCTGTGCCTCCATCCCTCCCACAGCCCATGAGTCACACGCGCTATTGGATAAGACAGTAACAAGCCACCACAAGTATCGTTTGCACAGCTCGTCGGCTTGTTTCCTCAAAGAGCTTGAGTCCCCGGACTACCAGCATATTTGTCGGGGTCTTCAAAGGCCTTCCTACCCTCCAGAAGAGTTATGTTCAGAAAAGAAAGTACATAAAAAATGGAGTAACAGCTTTCCATTGAAAGAGAACAGTTTCCTGTCCCTGTTTTGCTCACACCTGGTCAATTTTCTGACAAGAATTACATCTGTACTACCCTTTTACAACACACAGACAATACAGCTGTAAGTCAGTAAGCTGCTCACTATGCTAGCTTTTGCATCATCATCAGTATTATTAACTTTAATGAAGTTGTAAAATCTGATTTCCTGAAGATGCATGAGCCTGAAAGAGCTTTGAATTTCATAAGCCAGAGTAAGTCTGGAGGACCGGCTTTTGCAGGAAAATGGAAAAACAGTCTTTGCTTGAAAAGTAAACAACACTGAAATTGAATTAGCCACAAACTATAATTTAAGGCCCTCTTTTCAGAGCAGATTAATAATTTAAGAATAATATTAAAAGACATAATAACATATGATATAATAAAATGTCTTTTATAGCATAGTATAAAGATTTAAAGAACATATTGAAGATGCTGAACATGCTGAACATGAGCCAGCAGTGTGCCCAGGTGGCTAAGAAGGCCAATGGCATCCTGGCTTGTATCAGGAATAGTGTGACCAGCAGGAGCAGGGAGGTGATCTTGCCACTGTACTCAGCACTGGTGAGGCCATACCTCAAGTACTGTGTGCAGTTTTGGGCACCGCAGTATAGGAAGGACATTGAGGTACTAGAGAGGGTGCAGAGAAGGGCAACTAAGCTAATCATGGGTCTGGAGAACAGGCCTTATGAAGAGAAGCTTAGGGGGCTGGGGTTGTTTAGCCTGGAGAAGAGGAGGCTGAGGGGAGACCTTATTGCTCTCTTCAGCTACTTGAAAGGCCATTCTAGGGAGGCGGGTGTTGGCCTCTTCTCCCTTGTGACTAGTGACAGGACTAGATGGAATGGGCTTAAGTTGTGCCAGGGTAGGTTTAGATTAGATATTAGGAAGAATTTCTTTACTGAAAGAGTGGTGAGATACTGGAATAGGCTGCCCAGGGAAGTGGTGAAGTCACCATCCTTGGAGGTTTTTAAGAAGAGGATAGATGTGTTTCTTCAGGGGATGATTTAGGGATAAGAGTAGTGTAGGGCTATCGGTTGGACTAGACGATCTTGAAGGTCCTTTCCAACTGTAATGATTCTGTGATTCTGTGACTCTGTGATTTTATTTTCAGTGAAGATGTATTAAATAAGCATTGCTGTATTCTCTACAGCTATACAATTCTTACAATCTTTTATTTGGAGGCCTTTGATTAATCCATAATTCAAAATGTTGCTCATTTCCCTTTCTGTCTGTATGTTATATAAAGATGTGCATCCAATATATTGTCTTATGGATTTCTGTGTATTACACACATCCCAGCTCCTGTTATGTATACTTTCCTTTCTAGGGGCATGATTTATTTCTTTAAGCAGTTTCCCATCTTAAAATGTCAGATGCTTCCTGTACTTCTATACAAGGAAGGTTAAGCTCCCAAAGGTACTGAAGTTCAACAAAATTCTGACTGTGGACATTATGAATTTACCAGTGAATCTGGGAAGCACACAATTCCACCTGCTTTCCACAGCTCTTTAGCATAACTGTATTTTTAAGTGGTTAACATTTCACTCATCAAGAAAATCTAACAGAGGCATGGTTTTGAAAAACAACCAACCTAAACTGAAGTTCCTAAAGGTTTATTCTCCTTCAAGTAGAAGCTTTGATTCTCAACTTGTGGCACACAGGAACTTGTCATGATTACGAAAATCAGACCTCTAGGCTAACTTCTGTCTATTTCCATTATTTGAATTTTTCACAAATAAAAGTTTTTTCCCTCTAAATAAGTAACTTACGAAGCTTTTCAGGTAAGTACGGTAAATATCATTATTTCTTTACTGGGTTTAAGATGGATTACTTAATAAAAAACCAAAACTATATTAACTGAGGTGTTTAGACCATAATCAGTTCCCTATGACTGGATTCTCCAGCAGATCTCAACAGCTAAAAAGTAAAGATGTTTGTTCTGTTGTATTTTTAAAGTATGGCATTACACAGAAACATTCCTTTAAAGAAGAGATAGCCAAATAAATGTCAAACTTTGCATAACATTGCTCAATTATTGAAGCCCTAGGTACAAAAAGACCTCCACTGATCATGTTGAATTCTGTGGCAGAACTATGCCTCTCACCTGCCACTACCTTATCTCCTTCAGTCTTAATGCCAAAAAACCACACTGAACATAAAGGTGTACTCCATAGCCTGAACAAGAGCAGCTAGGAGAAGCTGAGCAGAGAACCTGCACAAAACTGCAATGCGGTCCAGCAGACTGATGAGAGCACATGACATGAAAGCCCACAGGGAGGGGGATGACTGGTAGTGGTCAAGAAGAGTGCATGTTTGGAGGTGTGGGCTGGTACTGAAATGAACAGGATATTTCTAGTTCACCAGCAAAGGTATCAAAGTCCAGTACTCCGGTTAACAGAATATTTGTCACATTTGCCAACTCATAAAAACAACCACAGGCTTCTTCATGTTGAGTCATTTAAAGAAAGAAAGAAGCAACAGCAACACCCTTTGTAACAGCTAATGTTTCAAAGAGAGAAACATACAACAGCTCTTCTCTACAGGGCAACAGCTTTTTTCAGTGACGTTATTCAAACTCATTGTGTCTAAATTTTTTTTCTTTAGAGCAATTAGCCCTGCAATTTCAGCTGAGCATTCGAAGTTGAGTACACAAGGAAACTGGCCCAAATAGTCCTTCGGTACTAGTTCCCACTAGTAATAAAGGCTCTGAAGGCCCAAGGAAGATCTTAGCAACGCTTGTGTAACGCCCTTAATAGGGTGTACACATGCAACTAATTCGAAACCAGTAAACAATTTTAGTATTCAAGCACAAAGCAGATAATCTCACTCACACTACTTCAATCATTTTCTTCTCATACGGCTGACTGGAATAAGCCTGCTAAAATACTGTTTCCCTCATGCAGAAAAAGATCTAGGGGATATAATAGATCACAAGCAGATTAGGAGTCAAGAGTGTCAAGCCATTGTGAAAAAGACAAACACTGCACTAAGCTGTGCAAACAGGAGTATGGCTTGCAAGACATGGGCAGTAATCCTGCTCTGCCCTGCACTAGGACAGCCCTAGTGGGAGCACCAGGTCTGATGCTGGGTCCCATTCTCTAGTGAAGGTAGAAAATGCCCAGAGAGAGTCTAGAAGAAAGCGATGAGACTAAACAGAGGTCTAAAGCCTGACAAGCAAGGAAGGACTGAATGAATCAGATGTGCATAACCTGAACAAGAGAGCAGGATAAGAGGGAAACATAACAATTTGCAAATATGCAAGTGTGGCTGTGGAGGGGAAAGGAATGACTTGGTTTCTCTGTGCAGGGTAGATAGGGAAGAACAGATCTGATATGGAGTTTGCAAAACCTCTGTGGCAAAGAAAGGGTTAACCTGGGCAATCGAAAGAAAGCAGCTGAGAAGGCACACAGCTGCAGGGGATAAAAAACATTGGAGAGGGCTACCAGGGACCCCTAAAGGAGGGGGGCTGCAGGAGCCTCTCAGGGCAGAGGCACAGGCTAAAGGGCTGTTGGGCTGTGTTCTTCATGAGAGAGTCTAGTCTTTGGCAGGTTACTGGTCTCCTTGTTTTTGTTGACTCAGTGTGTTTGATTACAAAATTAGGTGGGTTTTGGGTTTTTTTTAGGCCTACAAAAAAGCAGGAGAGGGTCCTAAGGCTGTTTTTTTAAAAATAGCCCAGTAAAGCTTTTCACATCTGGCCTGAAGTGTGATCAAAGTGCTGGATCAATTAAGGTAGGAGGAAAGTAGAATAACTTTTGCCTGAGGGAAAATATTTAAACTCCTGTTACTAACAGAAGACTCAAATAAGGAACTGTACCCTGGGAGCCGAAAACTTCAGTCTGTGAAGGGAGAGAGATAGTAAGAAGCTTTTGTATAAAAAGGAAAAGTCATGCTGTAGGCTCAGGCTCAACAGCTCTAAAACCAAGGTGATAGCAGGTGTCTGGATTGTTTTGCTCAGGTGAATGTATCTTAGCCTGCCAAATTTGAGGGTGCTTGGAAATCACAGCAAAACCTAGGTTAGATATTAAGAAATTCTTCCCAAGGGTGAAGATAGCAAGGAGTGTAATAAATAGTCTGAGGATGTTCCATTGCTGGAGGAAGGCCTCTGAGAACAGGTATTTGTCAGGCATGACAAAGTTAATCCTGTCCCAGGAGGGCAAGATGAGATGAGCTTCTGAAGTCCTTTGCTGCCCTACAGAACTATAATCAGAAGAATTGTATCTCTTTTCTTGCTGCTCAACTGTTTTATGAGAATAACTGAGCATTTTTGGAAGCTCAAAGCATTCTTTGAATAGAAGTGGTTTCAAAACTAGCTCTAAGCTGAATATTTTACCTACTTTGTTGAATGATCCTTTCAACATGGTGTGCTCTGGAAATACTTCAGTACTGAAGCTTGTAAATTCAGCGACAAATGTATTGGAAGAAAACTCTATACTCATTCTGTTGTTCCAATACAGACACAACCAAATTAAGTTGCCCATGTTCTCCGCAACACCAACAAATAGATTCGTTTCTAAGGATGCTTTTTTTTTACTCCCTCAGTTACCATCTGACCATTTCAAAAAGAAACTAAGCCCAAGACTACTTGGCCTAAACAACCCCAGTGGTACACTACACAAGCAGTCCTTTTTTAGTTGTTGGGGTGTTTGTTTTGGGTTTTTTTGTTTGGTTTTTTGAACTCCTGGTGAAATTGGTTGCCCTCACAAGGCAGTAGGTCTAAGCTGTCCATGCTATAACTAATCTGTGTAATTTTTGAAATGACAGAGCTGAATGTAAAGAAAGCAAAAAAACTTGCTAGGTAACTTTCCAACAAAATGAGGAAAACTTCTATTTGATAACAAAACCCTCTAGAATTTATAAATTTTAAGTTCACAGTAATGATCCTCAAGACATGGTTTTATCAGGAATAAAGGATAAAAACTAGCATGATGAGAAATGCTTTTAGTTGTGAGAACTGCTTTGTGTGCTGTTGCACACCACTCTGAAAAATCTTTAAAGTTGAGCAATTAGAAGTACAACTAGCTAGGACCAAACCATTTTTGTTTGCTCCTAAATTAGTATCATGACAGCATTAGGATATCTCCTCCCATTCTGACCCACACAAAAGAGGAATAGGCACTAAAACAATGGACTATATTTTGCAAATTACTTGGTTGCCAAAGAACACAAACATGCCTGCTAGATTATCAAAAGCCAGTAGGTAACAACCTCACAATGGAGGTAAGATGCCTAAAGTTGCATTGAAAATCCCACTGAAAAGTTTTTGCATGCTTGTGAGCCTATAAAAGTCTGTCCAAAATCCCCCCAAATGAAAATCACATTTTAAGTAGATGTTTGTATTTAATTACTCTCTGTGGTCAGCTACAGAATATAACTTAGAAAACATTTCTGGTGGTTTTGATTGGTTCTCTCTTTTCCTCAGGGAAGGAAGCATGGGCTTTACTCTGCATTTTGCAGACTGCTTTGCACAGTGAGGCACTGGTCCCTGACTAGGCTCAGCGCAAGTAAAGTAATACTCTGCTAGACTTTCTTAGATAAATCAAGGCATGCAGGCAACATAAAACTGCTAGCAGCCTTCTTTGCCAGAAAAAGAAATGATCATACTTAGCACTGCTGTTCACAGGGAGATTGAACTCAGGCTGGATAGAGAGAAGCTATGTAGATAATTTGAAATAGATTCCAAGGGTGAATTACTGCTTGGCTGTGTTCCTCACCTCCTCAGTTCTCAGATTTTCATGCCAACAAACATTTTAAGATAACTTTGCTCTGTTTGCTCCTTGAATTGTCTAGCTGTTTAACAGGCTCTTCAGACAAATGATGATTTCAGGACTCTTCTCAAAAAAGATTGGTTTCTACAAATTTTTAAAATTCTGAATAGGTTGTTGTATAGGGCCTAGTCTCGCCATCCCTTTTAGCTGTACTTTCAAAGCAGTAAGTGGTTGCACAATCATAGTTTCAGTAAGTAAATTATGGATAATGATATCATTATCATTAAAAAATATTTTCTCTTTTTTAAAGGTTATTAGAGAGTAGCAAAGGCACTGGTACCACTGAACAGACTGGTCTTGACCAAGAAGTGCTGATTGGAGAGATGCAAGTAAAAAAATGTAGTTAAGAAAACAGGTGAGAAACTGCAGGTACCATTTATTTAAGAAAACAGCGTTTACACAGACAGGCCCTTGAGTCCTGCCACGGCCTGATCCGTCCACCCCGAGCAAGGCCAGGGGAGTCCCGGAGAGGATACCGCGGTCAGCTGCAACGTTTTAAAACTTTAAAACGCCACGCAGCACGCCCCAAACAAGTTAACCTCCTTTACTGAGCGTCAGAGCCTGCGGTCCACCCCCACAGCCCACCTAGCCCGAAGGCAAAGCCACCCGTTCAGAGATCCTCTGCCTATCAACTTCCCGCCCCCTCCTCAGCGTCTTGCTGCTCACCGCTTCCTAGACTGTCTCGCAACGCAGCGACGGCCTGTCCAGCCTCTCCAGCTGCCGTCTCTATCGTCGGTCCGCCCGCTGCGGCCTCTGTGTGCGCGGCATATGGGAGGCCTGAGGGGAAAGGCGGGACCGGGAACGGCGGGAGGCGGGTGGGCTGGCCCGTGGAGAGCAGGAAAGAGAAAATCCGGGGGAAGCCGCCGGTACGTGTGAAACAGTCGCCTCTTCCATGGTCCGAGCATCGGTTCTTTCAGGGCGTCCCGGCGTGAGCAGCGCCCCTCTTCCTCCTCCCTGAGCGGTGGAGGCTGCCATGGTGGAAGCGGGGAGCCCCGCCGCAGCTCTCCGTCCTGTGACACCCCGGTCGCTGGCGGGGCGAGGCCGCGCCGTCCAGGTGGTATGTGTCAGTCCGGAGGCTCGGGTGTGGAATAATTACTCATATGAAAACTTAATTTAAAAATAAGAGTTTCTGCCTTCTATAAAATCTTCTGCAGTGTCAGAAGGTGTTTTTATTTTCCGCAGACAGGTAGGAGTCAACTTGAACTGAAATTTGTGGAAACTGAAAATAAGTTTTCACTTCGGAGTTGTGTCTCGTATGTATTCTTAGTAGAGTATGGTGGTGAGAATTCCAGAAACCAGAGATTTCTTCCGTACAGAACATTCAGTTACATGGTTTCGGACACTTTTTATAAAAGCCTCACATTTATTCTCTTCAATCTTGTGATGGATGTATTGTTTTTTGGTGGTCTAGCTGAGGGAGGGAGTTTTTTGGTTAATACGTTTATAAAAGAAGGAGGATTGAAGTACCTGTTAAACATTTAACATTCTGTCATTTTTGCTGTGTGTCAGAATTTTGCAGCGAAGCCAAGAATCGTTATCTTTAGCTTAGTGATGGAAAAATCATATTACTAAAAGAATCTAAAATAGCTTCAAGTCTTACTCTAGAATATGTGCAGTTCAGGGAAAACCAGGTAGTGTAACAATGCTCAAATCCAGATCTGAACTGTATTTTAACTGCTGGACTTGGCTCATAGGCTGTGAAAATGCTGTACTGTTGGATTCTGCTGTAAATCATTCTCAGCTAATGAACTTACAGTTCTGACTCTCCTGTCTCTCAGCTGGCCTTGTAATGACAAAAATACGTTAGTTGTTTATGTCCCTATTTTGACTCAAAATTGCTTTGAAAGATCTTTTTGCATATTTCTATAGTTTACTACTATGGTAGCAGTCTTCAAATAACGTGAAAGGCTGCTACAAAGAACTAGAATAATAATCAGTACTGGGATCAGGAGGTAGTAGTTGGCATAAACTGCAGCAAAAGGACTTCGGGAAGACTATTCCAGGTGTCCCCTAAATTAGGGACTGTGCCTAAATTAGGGATTGCCTTTGGGGTTGGTGTTTCTGTCCCTGGAGATGATGGTTTGTAGAAATGATGATATAGCTGTAGTTGATCTTGTTTTGGGACAGAAGAGATACACTCAGTCTGTTGAGGTTACTACCAGCTGGTTTTCTTTTTTACTGTGAATCTGCACCTGTAAGTGAAATAGTGCCCTGCCACCTGTTTTTCCCTCTAAATGAACCAAGGAGACTGAAGTATTCTAATTTAGTCACACGCTGAAAAAAGGCCAGTTTGTGAATGCCTACTTCAGGGTGAATACCAACTGCAATTTTTAAGCCAGTCTACAAATGTAGAAATGTACAAGGGAGAAATGAAAGTTTAGCTCTGCCTTGTTTGTTATTTCTCTGGTTTAAAAAAACAAAAGTTAACAAAAACAGTAAGGTGAGTAAGAATGGTAGAACCTAAGGATATTTTAGTATACAAAGTTAGCAGTACTCTGATGCTGTAATCATATTGCTGTGTACAGTTATTTATATTGATTTGTTATTTTTTCAGGTTTTACAGAGTTTAGCTCTCTACCTTTTTGGAGGCATCTAGGTCAACATTGTGATATTGCTGTGAGAGTAGAACTTGCTCACAGTAGTGTGTTTAGGAATATGCGAATGCATTATGAGTTACTCTGTTGAGTTCAGAGTACCTTAGTGCCAGCAGGTGTTTATAGGTCATTTTGTATGGGTTGCTGTTAAAGTACTGGTTTTTTATGTTTTCAGTTCAAACTAAACTGAGAGGTCCAAACATAATCTTGATAGTTTGCAGTAAGGTGACTTAAACCAGGAGTTCATTATTTAAAAAAAAAAAAAAAAAATCAAAGAAGTTCCAGTTTTATGGTTTTCAAGCCAATATTAAGGTAGTTTATGATGGTATAGTCGGATTTTTACTGTGTTAATTAGAAAACAAATTGGAAAATCATTGATTTTTCTGGATTTGCAAAACTGTAGCTAGTTTATACTGTCATTGGAAGAATTGGAAAACCCTTTTCCTTCTGAATAAATATGCTGGACTGAATGTATTGGGTCCTATTTTAATTTCCATCTAGGCATAAAGGATATTAAAATCCTTAGTAAATTGAATATATTGGTTTAGAATCTTAGTTTTTCGGTTATTTTTTTAGTCTCAAATTGCCAATCTGAGACAGTTCTGAAATAATCTTTTTTTTGTCAGTATGTTGTAATTAGTTGGTAATCAGTTTCACCGTTCTGGTTTTATACTTCTCCATATTTTACTTATGTCTCCAAAACAGAACTCAAAGACCTCCTTTGCCTAAAATCCTCTTACTTCTTTTAAGTGCCCCTTTTGTCTATTACAGCATCCTGCCAAAAATCAGGATGTTCATTCATTTTAGACATCTGTGGTTTGTTCTTTTTTATTTTGTTGTGAAATGTTAAGTTTCTTATTTCTTAATCTTTGTATCATATCCCATACTTTCTAATACCTTCATGTACATGCATCATAATCTGTAAAAAACCAAAAATACGCTCCTTAATGTCCACAGAATCTTCCTACTAATGTATATGTTTGCATGTATTCACCAGTGTACATGAGCTCATGTCACCAAATCCTGAATAATTCAATTGCACTATTCTTCTAGTATTATGTTTCTAAAACTCTCACTTGCCCACAAGAGGATCTAATTGTCTGTTTCTTCAAGCTGTGTGTTTATGGTTAAACCCCATCCTGAGGAGTTTTAAAATCTGTTTCTTGGAACTTATTAAAGTGTCCTGTGAGACTGTTTGCAAGTTACTTAGGCTCTTTGCCTTAACTTCCCCATCTGTAAGCGATCTTAACAGGTACAGGTTCGGACTCTCCCTTTTCAAACATAGGTAGTGTATTGCTGCAGTCAGTTCTTAAGGCTGTGAGTGGAATGCATTCTTGTTTGAGACATTGAAAGAATTTGAGGGGAGTTGTTGGCTTTGAGGAGTAATCAGAACACTGGTGACTAACTGAACAGAGGAATCCCTTGTCTCTGGTTTCTAACCACTTCAAAAATATTTCAGAGAGGTTTTCATGCTTTGCATGTGTATGGCTGACCAATAGAGGCTGTAAGAGGAAGGCTTGCAATTGAAATGGTAGCCTATGGAGCTATGTCATATCTCATCTTCTGATGTGCTTGATAGCAGTTTTAGATACAATATATTTTAAATACTTGACTGGAGCCTAAAGATACAGGCTGCATATGTGACGTTTCCTATTAGGTAGTAAGATTAAGGAAAAAATAATGATTAAGCTCCATTGTTAAGAGAGAAGTGAAGAGAGTCCTAAGAAATGCAGGAGTACTAGAAACAGGTTAGTGTGGTGTTACAGAGGTTTTGTTAGTGTTTTTGCTTCAGTAATCTCTTCTGTTTCCTTGGTGATCTACCAAAAGCCATCTCGTAGAACTCAAAGCCTTAAAAAAAAAAAAAAATTGATAGCAAAGAAAGCAAATTGTATATTTATGATGGAAATAAAGGATCTTTGCCTACTCCTATTTTTTTAAGATGCATGTTTTGTGAAAGCTGGTTTCAGAAGAGTATGGCACCTCCCTTTTTTAATGAATATTCTTATATGGTAAGTAAACAAAAATAGTGCTTACTGACATATATTTGGATTTTTTTTTTCCTAGTCTGTCATTGTGCCTGTTCACAATAGTGAATGCTGGTTAGATGAATGCCTGAAGTCAGTTTGGGAGCAAGATTTTAAAGAAACCATGGAGCTGTCAGTTTTTAATGATGCCAGTAAGGTATGTTTCAGACATCTTTTAAAATATTGTTCAAGTGACTACTGACCCTGATAGGAATATTTGGTTTGGACTGTGTTTGGTTCACCATGCAAGTTAAAATAGCTGTATCCATATCATCATTTTTCTAGGATGGTTCGGCTGAAATAATTGAAAAATGGAAGACCAAGTTGGAAGATGTTGGTGTTACAGTAATCGTTGGTAGCAGTGATTCCTCTGAACCTCGAGGTGGTATGTACCTTACTAGTGAGGTTTTGAGAGTTCTGTTGTTATCATGGGCGTATTCTATTTTTTAGTTTGAAAAGTGTCTTTGTGGCCATTTGCGTTGTAATGGAAAAAACCCCCACTGCATTGTTTTCCAGAGCTCTATGTACAAAAGCTTGTTCCAATTTAGAATTTGGCCCTGCTGGTTTTGGGTCTGTAAAATTTGTTTGTATGTCCAGGAAAGAAGAACTTGGCTTAACGCTTCTGTTCTACTCTGGAGAAAGAGTTTTGTTTAGTTGTAGTGTACACAATGTTGTTAATGCTTAGTTTTACTGTGGCTTTCTGATACCAGATTTATCTTCAGGAGACAGGTTTTAAGGAAAAAAATATATCTCACATGAAGATTTAAAAAGTAAACACATATCCCTCAGTATTGTAGAATAGACCCTGGATTGGAACCAAATACATTTTTGATATCCCTTTGATCAGATCAAAACAGAGGTTTCAGAAAAGTTTTGATGTGACCATAAAAACTCTCATTAAATACCAAGTATTTAAGCCAAAGGGTAAACCAGTATGTTTGGTGAGCTACCAGAGAGGCATGTGGTCCGATTCCTTATTGATTTAGATGCTACTATTACATTTACCTGTTGGAGGAGATAACAAATCTCTCTAACAGTTTTTCCTTTTGCTTGATTTGGTTGTTTAATCTTGGGGTTTTTTAGTGGGCAAGCTCGATAAAATGTAAAATAGAAATAAAAGTATATTTTTCTTTGAAGAAGCTAGTGTTGAACAGCATTGACGTTAAAAAGATCGTGTCTGTGCTCCAGAGAACAACAGGACAAAGCAAGCAGAGCAACATGCTCACATTTTTGTATAGGAACTGTGCAACTGCTGTTTCTATTTTGGTGGATTTTGTGACAGCGAGTAGAGAGGTAGGAATTGAAACTGATTCCAGATTTGTTTTTTTTTTCAAGTTACCTCACTTAAAAGGCACACTTTGGAAGCCCTGTAAAGCAAAATCTGGTTGGTGTCTGCTTTGTAACAAAATGTGGTGTTTGTAACTGTCATAAGCCTAGGTTTCTTTCCAGTCTTCTCAAAATGATCTTATGAAAGAGCCCAGTTCTGTTTCAGAAGGCTTAATTTTCATCCCCTTGATGAAACACACAAATAAACTATTTATCCCCTGAATTAATCTGCAACTTGGTATAGGCCATTGACTTTATTTAATGTCACTTGTTTCGACTACATACTTCTTTAAAGCTGTTTTTTAAAAAGCGGTCAGAACTAGCAGTACTACAGTAACACTGCACAACTGTTACTGTAAATATTTTTAGTATTTAATATCTGTAGCATGAACTGGTGTTGTTTTGACAGTGCAATTTGTAATGTTAGCATTATGGAGTTGGTGATGACAAAAGACAGACAGGTTAGCAGAGGGGAATTTTTCTCTTTTGGGCAACCAACAAAGCTAGTGTTGAGCAATGTCAAGAATCACTTGTATTCCTGGAAATTTATCTACCTTCTTTCCTACCGCCCCTTGCCCCGCCCCTGTCTCAGCTATTAGGTGATCTTCTTTCAAATCTTACTTCTCTTATTAGTTGAAGATCTAGAACCTAAGTAGGTTGCAGTTTCTCAGGAAAAATCCCAAAGAGTAATATCAGAGCTTGTTAATTATGGTACTTTGGAAAGGTGGTTAGTAATATTTTTGTTAATACCATCTTGCTGCATCATGTATTTTTTCACTTTTCTAAAATATTTTCTGTGTATGAAGTGTTGTTCCTACTGCAATGTTGTGTTTAGTAGCGTGCAAACTAGTTATTAGTTTGCAAGAACACAATGAAATGTCTTAACAATAATTTATATTAGAATTCTGAAGTCAGTTCACCTTTACACTTCAGGAACTGAACTTAAAACTGAGTTTGAGTTGTGAACTACAAGGAATATCTTGTGCCATTAGGGATGTGTCAGCTTATTATTTTAAAAAATTTTTTAACATGCATTTGCCAATGTTGGGGTATCTGAAACCTGAACAAATCTTTAATAAAGTGGGGGTGGGCGATGCAACTATGAACATTGTCATAAATAATTGTATGAAATTCATAGTTCTTAAACACCCCACCCCCCAAAAAAAAACCCCACACAAAAAACCCCACAAAACAAAACAAAACAAAAACCAAAAAAACCCCAACCAAACACAAACCCGCATACCCAAGCTTATTCATGTGGAAGTCACTCTCAGGTCACCATTAAAGGAGGACATATTTTCTTCTCGGTTGTTACATTTTAGGAGCAGGTTACTTGAAATTCATAGTATTTGTTTGCTTTCAGTGATGTACTTTTACTATGTTAAGGACTAGTTGCAACTGTAAGGAGCCTTTCCTTTAAAAGAAGATGCTTTAGTACAGGAGCAATGTACTGGTCAGGCTTCACATCTTCAACTATTTACACAAGATTAGGATTTGTGATTCTTTTCTAACACGTAAAAGAAAGGGGAGGAACCTAGAAAAAAAGGAAAGGTCACTTGCCTAAAAAAAAAAAAGGAAACCTTTTTCTTTCCAAGAGCGAGGAATGTTAATATCTCACTGAGGCTTAAGTTTTTATGACTGTAACCTTGGTAACAGGCTCTTTTCACCAAGTAAGCAGGCCTTAAAAAAACTCAGAGACCTTGCACAAACGTTTGATTTTGTTCAGTAGAGTAATAGTAAAGAAAATATTTTACTCATGCTAAACGTAGTGTTTGTTGTGGTGAAACAATTTTTAATAGCTAGTTTGCTCTACAGGGATTTATCTCTCTCTTATTAATAATGTAAAAAATGTTTTTCTTCTTCTCTTCCCCCCCCCCCCCCCCAAAAAAAAAACCCCAACTAGCTGATTTATGAAATGCTTCAGGATTATTTCAGCCTTACCTCAGAAATATTTTCCAACTTTTCCTCATAAGAAATATTAAACATTTCATGATTTTATTGGAAGTTTTAGTTGAAAATGAGGTTGAAATATTCCAGTAAGTTCATAGAGTAATGTAATTGTCACCTTGTAGTTGCTGTTGAGTCTTCTTCCCTTATTTTTGTACATTACTGATTTCCTAGTTCTTTGCTATTTTCTACCGGAAGTTGCTGAAATATTGGGGTGTACTAATGACAGCATTGAAATGCAAGTACAGGCTGCTTTATTGTTGGTAGTGGTGTATGAGAGTATTGATTTGATTGATGTTGGGCAAATTTGATTCTGTCCTGTTCTTTTACTTCTTGCTTTAGTAGGGACCTCCACAGTATTGGGGTTTTGTTTGTTTGGCATGTCCAGACCTGTTCACTTCCATCAGTTGTTTCCCACTAAAACTGCTCGTGCCAGAGTTCAGCTTTGCTGTTGAGGTAGCTAAGAAGGAGGAGAATGAGAGCGACTGTGTGTGTGATATTTGATATTTGTGTGTGTATAAAAAGTATTATGTAAATATACGGTAAGATAGTAAGTTCAGGAAATCCATGATGAAGAGAAGTTGAGGTGAGGATTAAAATACTCAAAATATAGAAGAAAAGAATAATGCAATTATAAGGAAGAGCCTTTATTAGTAGTGTTCTGTTGACATAATGTTCCTATGAGGCAGTTAGATATGCAGTCATAAGTATTTTTCTTTTGGATAGCTCAGCAAAACATTATAGTACAAATAAGCCAGATTTGTGCTCCTTGTGCATCTGTTCCTTTGCTTTGGCTCCCCTCTGCATTACATATACCATTATGTATGTGGTGTATGAATTTTTTGAATTTGCATACTTTATATTTAACATGCATAATGGACCAGAACATTTTTTTTGGGTCCTTCTGAGGACGTGATCCCCATATTGGAAGAACAAGCTTCCTAGCAATCTCTTGTTCTTCCTTTGCCTTTTTATGATTTGTTACTATTTGTTATGAGTTAAGAGATGAATGTACATGCAGGCAATTGTTCTCAGCATTGGCTCACTGCAGGGGCATTGGATTAGATGACCTTAAACAGGTCCCTTCAAACCCAAATCATTCTTTGACTCCGTGATCTAACGTACTGGATGTGAAACCGGGGTAGGTGGACTCTTCAAGATATGTATTAGGTATTACATTCACGTGGGGGGCTAGCAAGAGTACTCTGATTCTACCTGGTGGTAGAATTCTAACACATACAACTGATAATCACTCAGAGAAGAAGATTAAAAAAGGTATTCTATTTAAATATTTACAAATTACCTCATTTTAAACATAGAAAAATCGCATACTTTCCTCAATACTGATTGTCGTACTTCCTTTCACCTGTTCCTGACTGTATTTAAAAAATACAAAGGTAAAAACTGCCACATAATTTTATCTTTGCTTTCTCAACAGCTGGATTTGCTAAAAATCAAGCAATAATTCAGAGCTCAGGAACCTATCTCTGCTTTCTAGATTCAGTAAGTTAATGCATTTTTTCTAACTTAGTTTTGTCAATATAGTTTTTGCTTTTAATGTAGTTGTTGGTTTTCCTTAAAGACAAGCTGTTTAAAGGTGATTGGGTTTTAAAAGAGTTGGTTACTATTTGTAGCTGTAAAGTTGTCTTCCAACTTGTAGAATGCCTACTGCCTTACATGAGTCTTCGATCATATTGGATTTCACAAGCTCGTGTGAGCAGGGTTGGGCAAGGTTGGTATTTAGATGTTTTCACGATTTTTCTTTCCCACATCCTTCAGAAAACTATATTGATGAGAAACTAAGAGCTAATCTACTGGCTTCCTGATGCAAAATAGGAGAGGTCTTGCCTTCTATCTTGAATTTTTTTTCCTGTCCTTTGTTGGATACCCTCTGTGAAGCCATTCATCTAATTAACCCACAGATAACTATCTGACTTCATGCAGTTTAGTATGCAGTGAAGGTTTTCACAAAGGTACATAGCCGATCTGAAGAACATTGCCATGTGGCTAGGATCAGGCGAGAAGGGCAGGACCTTTAAGGCTCACTGATCTCCTGTAATTTCACCTAGAGATTGATTCTCTCCTCTGAATTGGAACTGAATTAGGGTTTAGTGTAGTACTAGGATGAACCGGCTGCTGAAAGTGTAGGTTTTCAGGTAGGATTCAACTTCATGTTATGATTGTCTGTGCTTGTTTGAAAGAGTTATGAGAGCAGGGACATAAACTCTATAGCCTTATAACCACACAGTTTTCCATTTGGATAATCTTTTAGTTTTCTAACTCCTTGTGTTGTATGAACTAGATAGTAGTTTTTCCATTTGTGTGTTACATTTTTGTAAATTCATCAGTGTACTGTTGCGAGACACGGTTAAGCGTTGTATGTTTCTTCTGACCCAAGGCAATGCAGAAATTTCATATTTAAGAAATTTAATTTTGCAGGTGAATTTCCTGCCCTTTATTCTTGCTTTTATTAAGTTGTTCCTGTACTGAGCAATGCAGTGTGCCTTTTAAAATGAGTTTAATTTTAATTTATTCTAGTTTCCCTTTAACAGTTTGTGGGCTTGGGGTTTTGTTTGTTTGTTTTACAGAGTCTATTTCATGTAAGTCTTTAAGTTTATGGAGGGTGCAGTTTTGAAAGCAATGTATGATACATAGGGGTACATAACGGGTATTTCAGCAACAAAATTTGGACAGCCATTGAACACACCGAACTCACAATCACATACAGGAATTAATAGTGTTTGGAAAGGTCAATTTCTCATGCATCAAAAAATAAGTATTTCATATCCAGCACTGAGTGTCAGTGTCTGTTTCACAAACAATTTATTTTAAGGAAGCATGAGCACAAAATCTGCTGCTCAGTTTTTCACCACCTGGCCGATCAGATGTTGAACGAGTGTCAAAAATTATGTCATGCAGTAATTGGGCTCATGCCAGTTTTGTTTAGATGAATGAGCTCAGGATCCAGTTATTTTTTATTTACTTCAGGTAGATGCACACTCAAGTGCCATTTATTTCATGCGAGTGTTTCCATTGGATTTAACTGTCCTATACTGTAAGTCAGCAAGGCTGTTTCCATATCTAAAATAAAAAAAAAAAGAAAACAAATTTGATCTTACTTTTAATTTGCAAAGTTCAAGTGTTGCAGACTTGGACAGATATGACATTGTGCAGGGCATTCTAGGGAGTACGTGAGATGTACCTGTGTTGGCTGAAGTTAGCTGGGTCCCCATCTGCATGAGTGAGAAATTAATCTACTGTTCTCTAGTCCCATGGAGCATCGTATCTTCTGTCTCGAATCTTTATAGAATAATTTAGTGACGTAAATCTTGGGTTAGTCTTTCTTTTTGATCCAGACAGATCTAGATATTTGGAAATCACTAGCAGTAAATTAGAAAATTTAATCTGTAAATGAAATTCAGTGATATTTTTTTATAGCAATCTCTTCAGAATTCTTAATCTCCTGTTTCCCTTGCAATGTTTATAGAGTGTGCATCTTCGTACTTCTGTGTTGTTTCTATTTGCTGATTGGCTCTGCAGGATAGGAAAATATCAGGGAAACAAGTTGCAACTGTTAAGTAATGTGACAGGTGATGATTTTGGATTTCTGCAATATTGTCATTAGCATAAGTTTACATTTAATATAATTAAGACCTGCTTGAAGTGATTTGAGAATTTTTTGATTTATGATGTGGATAAGCTTGGATGAAGCTACCAAGATTTTATATTTTACACATTTCTGTTCCTCCTGTTGAGTGATATGCTTCAGAATAGAAGGCGTTCTGAACTATAAGAAGTTTAACCTTGATACAAAACAAATACTAAATGTTTGGTGTTGATTAAATGTATTTTCTACTGTCTCTTGACATAACTACCGTTTTTTGATGAAAACAGATCAGAGGAAATAAAATGAATGTGGAAACTGCAGCAAGTCTAAAAATTGCTCAGTGTTTTGTCTGGAGTTAGTAAATGTTATGTGATAATATCTGACACACAGATGTTGCCAGCTGTTAACAGCTCCACTTCTACATGCCACCTACCTTCTTCATTTCAGTCACCAATCCAGTATCAAGCTCTCTAGGAAGGAATGTTGATATCAGCCTTTTGGAATGTGCTGCAGTAATGCCAGAGAAGTGAACTTCAGAAGTGCAGCCATAATTTCAGGTTTGCTATACATGGCTGTGGAGAGGAATGGACCAGGGTTGGTAGTTTGTATACATTTCATATAGGAGTGGAAATACATCCTTATACATTCATTTCACTTCTTTGAGTAAAATGAATGTATGAGCATATTTGGGAGCATCTTTGAAAGTACTGGCTTCAGAGAGACTGTTTTGCTTGCCATTTCAGATATAGTCAAGCTGCTTGTGTTGTGTCTCTCAACACAGTTTTGTGAGAACAAAAAATAGGGAAGAGATGTGGGAGGAAAAAAAAAAAAGGTTGTAGAGCTCAGAATAGTCAGGATTTGATCAGCCTGTTCTAGTATGAAGTGGCAGCTGTTTGACTAATACCTGTTAGGGAGGTTTTTTGCTGAATTGAATTTCGGTGGAAAATTCAATTAAACCTCTGTTTTTTAAAAATATAAATTCAGTATAGTTCCCTAGTCGTACCTAGGAGGCAAAAACAAGCTAAATATACTTCTGGTTTTGGTATAATAGCTACATTTAGAGATGTGCTGTTTTGGGGTTTTTTCCTAACATCACATGAGTGAAAAATAACTTGAAGTGTTTATCTAATTAACTGAGGTTTTTGTCCTTCATTTTAAATCAAAAAAGATGACTGAACTTTGACTGTAGAAACAAAAGCCTGGTCACACAATTGCTGATTTCAGTATCATAAATAATACCATTTTGATAGACAATTTGTGATTATATAATGTTCTGCTGGATAAAATATTTTAAAATCTTAGTTGACTACTACTATAGTTGCATAAACTCCGTAAACTCTTTACCAGTACAGTGTGTGGTTGGGCATCTCGCACCAATAAAAGGCCTATGAAGTTGAAAAAATTTTAAAGTCATCTTTGTGAACGTATGTGTCCTGTTAAACTGTTGTGCAGGATCATAAAACAGTGGAATCTTTTAACACAAAAGTATATGTTGTCTCTTGTAAGAGATAATAGTACCATTGTTCTAATTAGATGATCTTTAAGATCCCTTCCAACTCTGATGATTCTATGAAATATTGAAAGACCTTGATTTTTGATGGATTTCTTCTGCATTCTCTTTCTTTGGGATTTAACAAGAAGACATCTAAGAATCCTAAGTAATTCGTTGAAGAGTGAACAAAGCTCAGTTAAAATAAATCTCCTTTTGCTTATATGAAAAACAGGTTTTAATTAAAAAAAATAATTTCTGTATTTGTCATAAAGAAATAGGATTATGCTGCTTCTTAAGGGAAATAGGGTGAATGTTTTGTGAAAACATTTACTTAATACAGTACCTGAATTCTGATGCGTTATTGATAAAGTGGATTAGAAAGTAAATAATTGTTTTGAAGTAACTGATGTACAGAGGTTGAGAAATCAGAAGGGTTTTTGGACTCTATTTGCTTTGAAAATTGGTTATGTCTCTCATGATTATTACTAAATGTAACCTGAGTACAAAATACAGGAAAAGGCTTTGGGGGTGTATTTCTTCCGTCTTTCATAAGCTTGAATGTGATAAAGGTCAGTTTTATTATTCATTTTTTTTATCTCTAAACTACACACACACACACACACACACACACACACACACACACACACACGGAGAATGTTCGGAAGGGAGCTCGAATAGATCATCTAGTCCAACCCCCCTGCCACAGCAGGATTCCCTAGATCAGGTCACGTAGAAGCACGTCCAGGTGGGTTTTGAATACCTCCATAAAAAAAAGTTTTAGTTTTACTTCTAAAACTTTTTTTTATAAAACTGTAGTGTCACATTTATATCAAGGTCATTCAACCCTCTAAGCTCTAGATATTTAGGCACTAATATATTTTTTGTTGCCATTGAGTTGACAGAAAGTTTTAATGTGAAAGTTGTTGGAGAGTCAATATTTGTTTTTTGGGCTTTAGTAGGAAGCTTCTTAGAATGATTTTAATGTGAGGAGCTGTTAAAAAAAAATAGATGTAGAACAGGAATTCAGGGTTCCTTTGAATTACAAATTCCCAATAAGATAGGGAAATTTGAAAATATTCTGAAAAGAAATAGGCTGTGTTAACTTTAACCAGCATCTAAGAAAGAGTGAACTGATCCTTTTACAAGGAAGAAATATGGCACCAAAATGGAAAACAATATTGGTAGAAACTTCTGAGACAACATTTAGAGAAGAAAATCTGTGCTACAGTTGGGGCATTTTTAACAGACTGTAGAACCATAGTCTAGAAAGTATATCATTTTTGAACAGAAAACAATGTAATTTTGAAAAGCATATCTCCTATCTATTCAAAGAAGGATAGCAAAGTTACTAACTCTTTACAAAGCAGCCTGTCTTTTTGTATGTAGACAAAATAGACCTTTATGCCACAGGTGAAAGAAATACTAACCTCAAATTTATATCTAGGTGGTGTGGTTTACAGCCGGTGTCTATACTGGTGCCAAATACTAGTATTTGTGCTGATGAAATATGATGTATTGGTAGATCTAGTGACTGAAGACTTTTCCTTATAAATGAAACAAGGTACAGCCAGACTACAAAGAACATTTCCTCATATTGCTGCAATGTCTCAGATCAGTTTTAATCAAGATTAGTTCCCTGTCCATGAATACTGCTAGTCCTACTCTTAGAGTTGTTAAAGAGTTTGTGAATTTCTTTAGAAATGTAAAATGCGTGGGCGCCTGTAAGATACATGGTGATGTCACAACACGATTGTCATAGAGTAGTTTTTAATCACTTCCAGTTTGAAAAGGATTGAGTTTAATCCATTAAAAGTGTGAAGTCTCTTAATATTTGTTCCATTTGTTTTTCTGATTGCAAGCTAGTAAAATGATGTTAATTTAGCAGCATATTCTAATGTGTGTCTGAGTGTGTCTGCACCCTTTTTCTGTTCAATAAGTGTGCTCTTTATTCCAGGATGATGTGATGATGCCACAGCGGGTTAGACTGCAGCATGAAGCTGCCATTCAACACCCAAACAGCGTGAGTACTTTTTTCTTGTGTGTATTTATGTGTTTGTCTTTTACAGAGTGCCAGATACACCTCTAAAAGGATATGGAGATTTCACAGTAGGGCTGGTGGATTCAGAGCAATAACCAATGTATTGTTTTCCTTTTATTTTCAATCCTTGCACTGAATAGTGGTTTTGATTGAACTACTTCTGTTTGGTTTCTCTGTTAGTAAACCAAACGTTATTATCACAGTGATACTCTTTTTGAGGTGAGTATGCAGGCTTTACTAATATGTGTGGTCTAAAGGAGAATGTCTTTTATGGAGTGTGAAAAAGAATGTGTGGGTGGTTATCATTAATAAACTGGCCTACAGTTAAATTGATGTTTCTCCCAGTGTCTGCCTGCAAAAGAAAACATTATTAGAATGCCATTCCTTATTCTTGTGAAATAAACTCTCAAAAAGCATTCTGTGAAATAGCTGGTTTATTATCTGTATGATTTTGATACTAAATAAATTTTGGTGATTAGGGCCAGTATCCTTTACACAGAATCACAGAATCTTAGGGATTGGAAGGGACCTCTGCAGACCATCTAGTCCAACCCCCCTGTCAGAGCAGGGTCACCTCAAGCATGTTGCACAGGATGACATCCAGGCGAGTCTGGAATGTCTCCAGAGATGGAGACTCCACCACCTCCCTGGGCAGCCTGTTCCAATGCTTCACCACCCTCAAAGTAAAGAAGTTCCTCCTTATATTTAGACAGAACTTCCTTTGTTCCAGTTTGTGCCCGTTACCTCTTGTCCTGTCACTGGGCACCCCTGAAAAAAGACTACAGAGAGTTTGTGTATATATTCTACTTACCTGAAGATAATAAGTGTAACTAATTAGTTATGGCAGTTACTTTGTCAATGCTATTGGCATAGACACTCCTTTATAAAGAACTTGAAAGCTGAGCTTGCGTTCTCATCAGCAACGTTCAGCAAAAATAAGCTTCTTTTTGTCACATCTCTGACATCATCTCACGTGAGATTGAGTTCAATGTGCAAGAAGTTTCTGGAAAGGAAAGGTCAATTGACTTGATCTGTCAAGAAGGTACTTCCTGCAGATCTGAGAACAAAACAGACAGTCTTAGGGTGATTATCCCTCTCTGGGAATTAAACATCTTTTGAACTTTTCCTCTGAAACATGTTCACCTCAAAGTAGAGATTATTGCAGTTGTTTCAGCTGAGGACTGTCTCCTGATAATCTGCTGCTTAGTGGTAGGATGTGTACATGCTCGTCACACCAACTGTATTAGGTCTCTTAATCCTTACAGTGTAATTTATCAAATTATAGTTTTAGTAGTACCTGAGAAGCAGTTAACCTAATTCACATTATGAACATAATAAAATGATGCGTTGTAGATTGGTTTTGTTCTGATACAAATCAGTTGATGTAATTCTCTAGTAAAATGCCAAAACAAACCCTGGAGAGACAAGTTGAACGGGCTTCTTTTTTGGAAGCTAGTGTCGAGCTATTGTATTTCTTGCTTATGTGATTTCTATATATGTATATTAAGACTTTTTAAGAATTGGACTACTTTGTAATTTATTTAGAAAGCACTTGAACTGTTTTGGTTTTATTCTTTCTACTTTAGTGTGTAACAACATTCAGTATAAACTATTAAGTGGCAATCAAATAAGTAATAATGAGTGCCTGCGTTGACTGAAGCACCACAGACTTGTTCTTCTTGCTGTAATCTAGTCTAAACTTGGAGTTCTGTTTTAGTGTGGTACTTTTAGTAAGTTGACCTTGACTAGACACCAGGTGCCCACCAAGCTACTCTGTCACTCCCATCCTCTGGCAAGCAGAGCAGGTGGAGGAGAATGTAAGATGGAAAAATCTCGTGGGTGAAGATAAAGGCATTTTCATAAAAGCAAAAGCAAAGGCTGTTCATGGAAGCAAAGGCAAACAACAGATTTAGTCTGTACTTCCCATCAGCAGGTGATATCCAGCCACTTTCTGGGAAGTAAGGCTTTAGTATATGTACTGGTTGCTCTGGATGCCAAGTGCCTTAATAACAAATTCCCCCCTCCTCCTCCTGTCTCTTAGCTTTTCTTGTAGAGGAGATGCTATATGGTATGGAATATCCCTTTGGTCAGCTGAGGTCAGCTGTCCTGGCTGCATCCCCTCCCAAGACCTTGGCCACCCCCAGCCTGCTGGTGGAGGGAATGTTGGCGAGATAGCCTTGACGCTGTTGAGTACTGCTAAGCAGTAGCCAAAACACTGGCATGTTGTCAACTCCTTTCTAGCTACCAATACACAGCACAGCACTGTGAGGGCTGCTCCGGGGAAAATTAACCCCACCTCCAGCCAGATCCAATACAGTACTACTGACATTGCACCTTTTTGGGCAGTTACCTTGATTTGCTGCTTTCTTTTCTTTAGACTTCTATTAGTTTTTATTTTCTGTTGTTTCTTGCTTTGTGTTGTTGCCTTGTTAGGTGTAGGGATTTTCTTTCCCTACAACAGCAAAAAGGTATCTGCGCTTGAATTGAATGGAACGTGTTTTTCCATTTTACCAGTGCAGAAAATGTTTGTAGTGCCTCTGTGAGGTATACCTTCTGGATTGATGTTGTATTTTACAGAACTCTAATTTAAAGACCTGAAAGGAGAAATGGGGACATAGCCAGCTGTTCCTGATGAGCAAATAGATCAGTTTGGTGCACAGCCCACCAGTAGTTCTGACACATACTTGTGTTACTTTGGGAACAAAACAGTTGACCTTCTGGCCATAGACCTACTGACCAGTGTCAGGGTGGACTGCTGTTCTTAAAAGAATAATCTCTTCTGTCCTTAGAATAATTATGCCGTTGAATTTTTCTGGCCTTGGAAGATGCTTGGGGATGTTTGAATAAAGTTCTGTTCTGTATTTGAAGTTCTGACCCTAGCTTCAGTCAGTAAAATAAATCAGTGTAGGTGGAGCAGGGCAAGGGAGTGATGGGAAAGCAGAAGCTTGAGATGTGTCTGTGAAGCAGTGAGCTTTTTTGGATTGTTCCTGAAATTCTAATTTGCAGACTTGGACTTTCCACTGTTTTGCAACTTCTTCTGACCTAATTTTTGACTTTGTGGAGTCTTAGTTGCTTCCAGAAATACTGTTCGTAGTCCTAGCCTTGCTAACTAACGGCCAGAGTTGATGGCTAGTGTTCCCAATGGGCAATAGTATTGGAGGCTTCAGTCTACTGTCATTACTACTGTACGTTTACAGGTAGGAGAAGTCTCCAGCTTGCTCCACCAAGTTCTTCTCCCAGATCTAAACTAATCCCTGAGCTTCTTACTCTTTCATGTTATACTTAAATACAGATTGCCTTACTCTGACTTTTGAACCCTTGTTGCTAAACAGTGGAACCAAAGATAGCACGTACCTATGGAATGACTCCCCAGCCAGTTGTTCTTCAAAGAAACTGCTGTGTTTATCTCTGAAAAAGCGAGAGTGGTGCTTTGGTGTTAATTCTCATTGAGTGAACACATGCTCAGTTGATGTACACATCAAGATCTGGAAGAGAAATAGACAGTTATTGACAGGAGTGCTGTAGTTGATATAAAATGGTATCAGCTTACCTTGCTTATATAGTTAAGTCCTGTAGTACCCTGAAGGTTTAGTGTAGACTGTTGAGAGTAGCAAACAGCAGAGTTCTGTATAGTTGCATTCCCGGGTTCTCCTCTCCTTCTGCCATCTCTAACCAGAGATTTTTAAACAATTTAGCGTTTGTATGAAATCGTATTAGTATGTGTCTGTGCAGTTACAGATAATATGAAATCCCTCAAATACTCTGTTTGATGCATCTTGGAAGTTATTTGTCAATAGGTGTTCAGAATGTTAAAATTAGTACTTAACACATGCAGCTATAGAATAGTATTGGAGAAGAAGACGTTGCTTGAGTGAGTGTGTAGTAAAGTGAACAAATCAAAGTGGGGTTTCTACGTTGTTCTACCACGAATGAAACACATTAGAATTATTTTTTTTTACCTATTTTATATGAATTATAATTAAAATGCGGTATCATAGGTTATGGCACTGTTAGTGTAATTATCTAGTGTTATCCTGATTTTCATTGGCTGAACTTAAAGTTTTGGCTGAACTTTTGCATAATAGATGTCTGCCTTTGTATGACTTTCCTTTGAAAATTTCAAACAAAATTGTTCAAATATTCCTGAGACTGAAGCAATTGGAAAGACACTTGTCAGTGATATTTTTCTAGAGACCTTTGAAAGTCCGTAATTATTTAACATTTGAGCAGAGCAACTGTGACATTTATATTATGACCATAGAAGGGGGCTAATGAAGACTGTATAGATAATCTTAATTCTTAGTGTTTCTGTGTTTTGAATGCTTCTTTTAGATCTTGTTTTGTTGCCATGTGGGTGTGCAGCAGTTTACACTATGTGATTTCTCTCATTATGCTTTAGATTATTGGTTGCCAAGTCAGAAGAGAGCCACTGGAGTCTACTGAACGGTATACCCGTTGGATCAATAATCTGACTGAGGAACAACTTCTTACACAGGTATTGGTGTTTCAGCTGTGACTGAAATTACTGTAGACAAACAGAGCAAGAGGTTTGTTTAGATGGACTTTGTCAGTGATTAACGATACTTGATAACTTATAAAAGCGATATGATTCTTACATTTAAAGGTTAGTCTTGTCAATAAGAGACGAGTTTATGGTGCATGTGATCATTATGTAACGAGTTCACACTGAGTTATAATAGCGATTTTAACTTTGGGTTTGGAGTGGGCCTTGCATTTCTCACTGCTTTCTAGTTATATGCATATTTGCTCATGTCCTAATTATTTGTTAAAGGTTTTTTTTAAATACAGAAGGAAGCAAATCTTTCTTGAGAATAATTCTCTTGCCCCCAAGGTTAGGTACTGACCACTTCTGTATCTGTTTCAGTTTTGCTAGAGATCATTTAAAAATAGCAGTTCTTCAAGCATTAAACACTGGGCTTATTATACATGTTTGCAAGATGTGTCTTGTGCAACTGAAGATGACAGTTTTGGCATAAAGAAAGGTTGTTTTGTTAGGCAGGGAGCCAGTGCTGAACTAAAAGGGACTTTAGCAAAAACAAGTTAAACTGTGGAAGAAATCGGTCCAGCTTGTGGAGGATGTATGCACTGTGTATTATAAGAAATGTAATGCATGCTTAGCAGAAGACATCCCAAGAAACATTAAGATGCAAGTATTTGGGGTAACATTATGTGATGCTGTGGGAGGAAGATATTTGCTTCTGATTCTCCTGGATTTAAGTGGCTGTAAAGATTAACATACCCTTATTTGTTAGACTTCATTGTGAACTGTCGTGTTCCCTGTTACACTAACCTCCAAAGCCATGCTTACAGGCTCTGATATGGTCATTTTTAACACAAGAGGTAGACCTTGTTTTGAAAGCAGCAGTTCTCTATAACTCACCAAGTGAAAGTAGTTACAGAAGTTACCCGTGGAATATTTTGATTTGCCTTTGAGGATAGTACTAGAAAACAATTACAGATTTAAAACAGTGAATTTAGCTGACAGCAACATTTGGATCACTGTGTTGTTGAAGAAATGAAGAAAACTTGAGGATGTAAAACTTGTCCAACACAGTCTGAAGTGCTTCATCTAAATGGCCACTGGATGAGGTCTTTAATTAATTAAGCTGGAAATTAAAATAAATAGCCTAATTTTGAGATTATTTGAGGGAAAGAAAACTCATTTTAAGATAGGGATGTATGTCTGCTGGAAGAGATTTGATACAGTGTTTCTGATAGTAGGATACCAACATAGTGACCTGGGAAGTACCTTGCAATCTTACATGCCTACAAATATCTCTTTAAGCCTTAATCAAGCAGCATGTGCAATCCATTATTTTCACATATGATTTTAGAGTCACACATTTTACAACTACATGAAGAATTTTGGAAAATGTATTGGATTTGGAACTAGAAGGCTGCATAGCAGAAATTGTGCTGCTTGTCCATGAGTTTATTAACAAGATGGGATTTGTAGAATCACACTACTACATGTTCTAATACCTTTTTTTTTTTAACTTGTAACCTGTTTTCCACCAAATTTAATGCAGAAGTAGAAGTTCCTCAAAGAGTCTAGATTTCTGAAAATTCTGTGGAAGTTTGAAGTTAGGACAGCTTCTATTGCACCAGCTGCAGTTCGTATGTTGTTAAGCAGGAGAGAGTCCCCTTGGAGGGAGATCTTGGGCTCCCAATCATGAGACAAGCCTCAGCTGTGATGGGGCTGTAGGACAATTGGCTTTTCTAACACTACTACTAAGAGAACTGCTTGATTTTCAGAGCAGTGCATGTCAGCACATGGCTTCTCTCCTGCCTTTATCCATTTTTCAGATTGGGAGTTCAGGTAGGGAGGTAATTATTTTGCTTTTCCTTGACTTAAAGTATGGGGAGAAGGAATTTGGAGTAAAACCCATCTCAGCTGTGCTCTAATAATTACTCTATGAATCAATTATGTAAGGTTAGGCTCGATTTGTCCCATTCCTTTGCCCCAGATACACTGTGCATTTGATTTTGGATGTGCTTTTTCAAAGAACTCTTCAGCAAATCAGCCCCAAGAAAACTGTAATGACGGGCCTTTGCTAAGGGATTTGTAGAATCTCTGGGAGGAGCAGTCCTTCAGGGAACTCAGGAAAATTTGCTTTAATTTACAGCATATTGTCTCGAGCAGTTTCCTGTAATCAGAGAATGTTCAGGGTGGTTTTTTTTTTAGCTTTCTCTGTACTCATGTGTCCAGCTTTTTTCCAGTTACTTATGTTGCACTTCTGTATTGTGCGTGTGCAGATTTGTGCTGTAAATAGGGAAACCAAGCAACCAGTTAAAAAAAGCCCCAAAACTAATTGTCAAGATCGTGTAATCCTCAGTTGTAATAGTCATGTTATTGATGAATAATATCCTGCAGCATTTGATTGCTTCAGCAGAGCATGACCGAAGTCTAGTTTGGAAGAGGTGGGTGATAGCAGATGTTTTGTTAGGTGGTTGGATGGCTTCATAGGCCTCTGTCTTGGCTGTTGTTTTTTTATCACTTGAGTCAATACCAGATTTTTGGATCAAATGCACATCCCCTGTCCTCATGCCGAGAAGATGATTCAATACAAAATGCCTCTAGTGTTTTAACTTTCCCTTTCCCTTTAGCCATGGCCTCCTGATGCTTACTGATCCATTAAATGTTTCTCTAAACAATTATACTGTAACATTCCAAGGATACTTTATGGTATGCATGAAATTTCAGAGTATATACCCTAGAGAGTGTGGTGGGAGTAAGAGAGTATGAAAAGAGCATAATAAGAAGAAAACTTCTTTTAAAAGAAGATTAATATTTGCTTGTTGAAGATCATCTGTATAAATTATGAAGGATTAAACCACCTTTTTATAAATACATGGATATAAGCCTTAAAAATACATGTATATGCGTTCTGGTAGCATTGCTGTCTTTCTGCCCAATAGTGGAAAAACAAAAAGTGTAATTTCAACCGTTCAATAAGTGCAGAGCAGAGTAACAGGTACAGGAAGAGCAGGAGAACTGACTGTTTTGATGTTGGAGTAAGTGGAAAGATGAAACCTAATTTTACATGATATCGAAGTGTGAATTGTGCTTGAAATGTGGTTGAAGTTTTGATCATCTTGTACACTGCAGATTTTACTGTGCTTTGTAAATAAAAGTGAATGGTTATAAGGTTGGGTTATTTACACAAATACTAATACAAGTAGTTTTTAAGGATTGTTGTTGACTATGAGTAACACAGCTGAGTTCCTGTCCATGTCTGTTAAATCACTACTCTGGGCTGGTTTAGTTTCACAGCCTATGAAGCATTATATTCAGGCTGAAGCGCAAGTCCATGTGACCTACCATTTTTTCCTCTCCAAAGACAAAGAGACTTCTCTACTTTCATATGGTGGTTCATTTAGAAAGCAGACAGCAAGCTCAGAGTGACATGCGAGCAGACGCTTGCAAAAAGGAGTGGGCTCTATGGTTGATAAGATTGGACTGTCCTAATGTAGAGTAACAATCTGAACAAAACGTGATCATTCCGTGTGTCTGTTGCCCACCATAATGTATGTGTATTGCTTCCTGAAACATACGGTACATTGCAGACTACCTCAGAGCTCTTTGTGTTGGATAAATGTGGAAGTTTTTGTAGGTGATTTGTTTCACTGGTGATCATAGTTCTTGCCAATAATCTGTCAAAACACCTGATAGAAGAACAATAGTTAATGTGTTAGAGTTTTATAACATACACTCCTCTGTGCTGTTACAGGTGTCTGTTAAATTTTGCTCATAGGTTTAAAAGCTGTGCTTCTCTACTTACTGAGTCTTCCTATATTAGAGTTTAATTAATAATTGATAGAAGTTCATGCTACCATAACTGGAACTTTTCAATAAATTAGATACACTCAATAATGCATTGTCATTGTGCTTCTCAATAGGAAACTTCTTACTGGGGGAAAAAACCAAAAAACAAAACCAAAAACCCACAAATGGTTGGCATAGGCTGCAGCTAGAATGAACTTTCCAGGTGGGCCACAGATTGAGTCTCTCTGGCTTAGAGCATATGTTCTGCCTGCCTGCAAACCAGAGCATTCCAACTTTGTAAGTGCTAGGATTGCTAGTGTCAGTGTGTCAGAACTGAAATATTAATTGCAGTTGCAATCTGAGAGTGGATAGATGCAATGCATGTTGTCTGGTTTTATTGGTAAAGGCAAAAACTGGACAGAGAGTAAGACTTGTTTTACTTTAAGAATGAATAAAATGTGAAAAAGCTGATTGATATACACCTGGTCTCCATGTATCTTTGCCACTATTACTTGTATTTGTTGTCAGTACTCCATGTGAAGCTTGACAGTTTCCTGGAATTTTTTTTTGTTACTGTTTCCTTCTCCTTCACTCATGTTATCTAAAAATGCATCATTAATAATGAAGTCCTGATGTTTTTGTACTGAGCGAAAGAACCAAGTCACAAACTGGTTAATTACAATGGATTCTGCTACTTTACTTGGGATTAAGGATATGCCACAGCAAAAAAAAAAGGCAATTTGCTGCTTCCTTTTGTAGCTGATCCTTGTTCTCCTCTGGAGGAGAATAAAACAGTTTCACAAGCTAGTCACTGTTTATGTTTGTTTGAAAATGCATGTCAGAAGGGGTTCATGGAGTTCTAGAAAGGTTAAGGAGAAGTGGTTTACTCACAGCTGTGAACCCCAAGCACAGTTAGAACTTCCTAGCGAAGCATTATGTAAAGGCATCGCAATGTCAAATGTTATTCAGTGTAGAAACAGGTTTGCAGTAGTTCAGAAACGTATACAGATTTTGCTTTGTGTGTTAGCAGCTTTGTGTGATTTTAAAGGTCTTCCAGAGGGGAAAGACTGCTAGATCACTTGCATTTTTCCTTTTCATGTTTTGCTTGATAATTTGCATGCTTAGAGAAGGCTTGAATGTGGTTCATAATACCAATGTGGTAACATTTAAATGGAGTGGAAACATTATAATATAGTATAAAAGCAACTTGGGAGTACAGTAAGTTTGGCTTTCTTCCAAAAAGTTCTTGGTGAATGCCATCTTAGAGATTGATAGATACTTGTATGGCAGAAAAAGCATGATATACTTTTGATGGACATTGAAATTAAGCAGACGGAAAACAGTTTTTCTCTGATTTGAGCTAGGATTTGTATCAGCTGATGAGCTTTTCTTGTGTTTTAGGCAATTAATCATACCAACATGGAAAACAGTATGTTTGCATCCTAGAAAACACGTTTTGTAAGACATTTGATTTAAGAGATGGACAGGTAGCGCCAAGTGGGGACCTGGGTGGAACCAACTAATAGCTTCCAGTTTCTGAATGCTCCACTTATTCTTGTTTGGTGTTTGATTTTTCAGGAGAGCTCAGTAAATTCCATAATAGTTGGAGTGGCTGTGTATTGTCGTTTCCCATAGAGCGTAGTAGGTCTAAAGTCGAGTTTGATCTATCGCAGTCAGGATTTTGTTTAACTTTTTTTTTATACTGTCCTCACGTGGCCATGCTTGACATTTGTCTCCACAGTAGTTCTTGCTTTTCTGATTTTTTTGACTACTTAAGGAATCTGAATTTTAAAATATTTATATCCACATATCCTTTCCTAAGTGTTAACATTATATGTTATACTCTTATGTTTGAGGCTTTTTTTTTTTTTTCTCTCATTCTATGTTGTAAAAATCCCAGGTTTTGGTCCACTCTAACAGCTTTTGAGTATAAGAATCCAGTTTTAATAATTAATTCTAAGTTATTTTTTTCTTGGTGTAAGTGTGACAGATTGTTACATGGGTTTCTTTATGGTTTGTACAGCCTTGCCCAAATGCAATTAGAAGATCTGGAGCTGAAGTTATGCAAATTAAAAAATAATAGTGAGCTTTTCAGAGCATTAGTTTGGATCAGCTATAGCTGTAAACCACTGGTGTGTCATTTTTCATAAAGCCTACATATTTGTCTTTTTATTACACTGACATGATTTTAAGGATGATTAGCACATCTAGTTCCTCTAGAAGTAGTGCTTGTGTACGCAGCTCACATTTTGAGAACGATCACATGTAAAGGAGGTGGAGCAGGCGTGTGCTTTGCGGTTAGCAGAGGGATAGCCAAGCCCTGGCTCAAACGGAAATCAGAGCGATTGCAGTGCATGGGGGTGCATAACAAGGAAGGAAATGGTCTTGCATCTGGCTTCTAGTGTAACTGTTGATCTTCTGCCACCTCTCTAGATGAGCTGCTTCCTATGATGTGGGTGGATTTAACTTTTTGCATGACTTGCAATGACTGCTTCTGCAGCACAGGAGAATGCAGCAGAGGAGAAATGTACAGCCAGCAGTTTTATACCCTTCATTTTTCCAGCTCTGTAGAAAAAGATCTGGGAGTCCTGGTGGACAGCAGGATGACCATGATCCAGCAATGTGCCCTAGTGGCCAAGAAGACCAATGGCATCCTGGGGTGCATCAAGAATAGGGTGGATAACCAGTCGAGAGGGGGTTCTCCTCCGCCTCTACTCTGCCCTAGGGAGGCCTCATCTGGAGTACTGTGTCCAGTTTTCTTCTCCCGTGTTCAAGAAGAACAGGGAACTTCTGGAGAGGGTACAGAAAGAGCTATGAAAATGATTAGGAGACTTGAACATCTCTCTTATGGGGAAAGGCTGAGAGACCTGGGTATGTTTAGCCTTGAGAAGAAGGAGGGGGATTTTTATCAGTGCTTATAAATACTTAGGGGTGGGTGTCAGGAGGATAGGGCCAGCAGATTATTAGGAGACAGTCCTCAGCTAAAACAACTGCAATAATCTCTACTTTGAGGTGAACATGTTTCAGAGGAAAAGTTCAAAAGATGTTTAATTCCCAGAGAGGGATAATCACCCTAGTTCTCAGATCTGCAGGAAGTACCTTCTTGACAGATCAAGTCAATTGACCTTTCCTTTCCAGAAACTTCTTGCACATTGAACTCAATCTCACGTGAGATGATGTCAGAGATGTGACAAAAAGAAGCTTATTTTTGCTGAACGTTGCTGATGAGAACGCAAGCTCAGCTTTCAAGTTCTTTATAAAGGAGTGTCTATGCCAATAGCATTGACAAAGTAACTGCCATAACTAATTAGTTATACTTATTATCTTCAGGTAAGTAGAATATATACACAAACTCTCTGTAGTCTTTTTTCAGGGGTGCTCAGTGACAGGACAAGAGGTAATGGGCACAAACTGGAACAAAGGAAGTTCTGTCTAAACATAAGGAGGAACTTCTTTGCTTTTAGGGTGGTGGAGCATTGGAACAGGCTGCCCAGGGAGGTGGTGGAGTCTCCATCTCTGGAGACATTCCAGACTCGCCTGGATGTCATCCTGTGCAACATGCTTGAGGTGACCCTGCTCTGACGGGGGGGTTGGACTAGATGGTCTGCAGAGGTCCCTTCCAATCCCTAAGATTCTGTGATTCTATGATTTTACAAACAGTACCTTAGTGAAATGGAAAATTCTGATGGTGCTGGTAGCAAAGTGTGATGGCTTAGTAGTAGCTGCAACTTATAGGTTTTGTGGTTTTTTTAAGAGCTACTGAAACAGATAAAGCAAATGTTAGCAGAGTTTGTTTTATTAGACAAATTTGAAGTATTTTTCAAGATTTTTCCATTCATTTATGCTCTTGAACTTAGTTTAATTTATTGGAGTAGATATTAAGCATGACAGCCAACATAGAAGATAGATGTTCGGAAAGTTTGTACAATTATTATTTTCAGTTATGTAATTTCTTAGCATGCCAGGAGGACATACTTATACTGTTACAATGTCAGAAGGAAGTAAATAGAGTAAATATAGTTTTAGAATGGTTCAAATGTTACTAAAAATACTTTTTCAGTCTTTATCACTTTGAAGGAGGTATTCTGCTACCGAAGACAAAATAAATGTTCTGCCTGTAATTTAGCTTCTGAAACTTGTAACCTTATAGAAAGTTAATTCTTTTATCTGTCCGACGAGGAGTTTGACATCAGAATATGTTAATAAAAACCCTTATGTGGATTCACTTGTTTGAATGTGGTTTGTATCAGCAGAGCTCATAGTTGCATCCTATTTAGCTACAACTTGTATACAAGTATAGCCATGTCTCTACTAGAGAGCTGCACTGCTGTGTTTACACTAAAATATATACAGCTCTGTAGCATAGTCATTTCTTACATGAAAACGTTTATGCCATATGTAACCTGTTCGATTAATGCTGTAGTGCAAGAGCTTTGAACTGATGTAATGTGTTCCTAATGGTTTTTTTAATCTTCCTTGTACTTTCCATATCCAAGTTATCTCCCACTGCATACTTCTAAAACAAGACAAAATAATATGACTGATGGGAGTTCAAATCCTGAGAAGTTACTCTTAAGATGGACATGTTTTTGTTTTGTTTTTCCTTTGCTTTGTTGGTTTTGGGGGGCTTTTGTTTTTTAAATCAGACTACAGCATGTTATAGAAATGCTTCTTTCAGAGCTACTTAGCACAAACAGGCTTCTGCACTAGATTTATGTGCTGTGTCTCTGTTTTGGTTTTTGCCTTGCCCAATGTTCACGTTCCTTATTCTCCATCTGTCATTCTCTGTCCTTTTTAAGCACTTTTGCAGCAGAATTGTAAGTTCTTGGGAGCAAAATCATGTCCGTGTTCTTTGTTAAAATCTAGTAAAATAGGGTCCAAGTTTGTGCTTAATATCATGTAATAGTAATTAAATACACCTTAACTGAAGTTTATTTTGAAACATACATGCCAGACTTTTGTCTGAAGCACTTCTGTTTGACTTTGTGTGATTTTTGGGGAACCTTGGAACTGTATGTCCAAGTCTCTACTATATGTTTTCTTTTGCATGTCCTAAAGGTTTTTGTTGCTTTCCACTGCAGGCTTTTGGAGTTGGTTGTTATCGCTCTGACAGCGTTCAGCAGCTTTTACTTTTCCACTTTAATCTCAGTTTCATCTCTTCCCCCAAAGTATTTTCTTTCTCTGATGTTTCACGAGAGCCACAAATTTGCCACATATGTAATTACCCATTCATTTTTCAAGCAGCAAATTGCTTAGTAGATTCTAATAAGGAATTTTAAATGTAATTACTCATGAGTGCAAGAAAGTAGCAGACTAACAATCATCTTCATATTCAGGAGAAAATAGCACTGAATCCATGAAATACTGTGTCTATTGAGTTACAGCCTCAGGGAAAGGAGGTAGATTGGTCATCAGGTTGGCAGTTGCATTTAAACAATTTTATTGTTTCTGAAAGAAGCCAGATTCCACAAGTCTGCAGACCTCTGTTAAACATGCTCATACACTTTGACGTGCTTTTTTTTTCCTGTTTCTAATTTTGTCCCATATGCAGCTAACAATTTACGTATGCTATGCTTAGAGGTCAGTCTATGTTTTGTTCCAGTCCTGGAAAACTGTCTGAGAATTACACCATCAAGTACTATCCTTGTGGTTTGTTCTTTATTTCTGTTTCCACTCTTCCACTTTTACTGGTCATAAAGAGTAGCATTGCTAATGAGTACTGCAGACAGACCAATGGCAATTCACCTATATGCCTCAAATTTTCTTTACTTCTCTTCCCTTTTAGCCAGGCATGGTGACAATCTAAAATTCTGGTGTTAGATGTAACATGGTGACAATCTCAAACTCAGTGTTAACTGAGTTTTATCCATTCTTTCATATTCACTTCTATAAAAATAAATAAATAGTTCTGTGATTGTGAAATGTTAAATTAGAAACTGTTAGATTCAAATTCTTGACAGTCTCAAAAATGCAGATGGGTTACTTGAAAGAGCAGGAAGCTTGAGTTTTCAAGAGATAGTCCTACTGCTGTTTCTAAGTGAAACTCAAGTCATGTTGAGTGTGCCCATTGGTATATCTGCATACTCACTTCTTCAGGAGTAAGATGTTTGAATTGAAGTTTGTTGTCCTTGGCATGAATCAAACATTTGGAGGAATCACTGATACCTTTTGTAGCTACTGTGGAGCCCACACCATTGGACTGCTGCACGTACCTACAATATTTGAAAATGATGCATTATCTCAACTGCCAACATTTGTTCAGCCACCTCATTTCAGAAGGTCACAGTCAGCAATGTTAGCTTTTCCTACCTAACCTAAATTCCAGTTTAATGGCATCTTTCAGAAGAATGTAAATCCTTACTATGAGCAAAACAGCCTCTCTTTTAATCTTGGTGTCAGATTACATGTTTAAAAAGGAGAAAAAAAAAAAAAAAGAACCTTTGGAGTCAGTAGGAGAGATTTTTTCTGTGTATGTGTGTCATAAAATTACTCAGATCTGCAGAGCAGATGTTGACAATTACAAAGAGAACAGAGGCTGGACTGTGGTCAGCCAGCAAGCTCCATTTCACGTGGGTAGATCAAGGCCCAAGGCAGCAGCTATTTCCTGTCAGCATGCTGGGTGTGAGCGATAGCAGTTTTTGTGGGCTATAGCCCAGCTAAATTACACAAAGTCACTTTTGTGAGGCCTTGGTTCTGGCTCTCAGCTGAAAGCATAATGGTACTAGAAGGCTCAGTGTTCTGTTTTGTAAGATCTGTGTCTATTGATACAAAAGTGTGTTAAGAACTTTTTATGGATTTTGTATTTCTTTCCTAGATGTCTACCTCCCCTTTTTAGAGAGTCTAGGGCAGCTGATCCTTTCATTTACTGCAGTCACTGCCAATGTGTCCTTTCACACTTTAATTCTTCTAGCTTGAACCATATGTAAAGAACAATCCCATCAAAATTTTAATGTTTTCTCTTTTTTTCAAGAACTTAAATGGTATTTATTTTCTACACATTAAAAATGATGAATTGTTATTCTTTTGCTTTCAGAGCAAAAGTTTTCTTTAAAATTCTCAGGGTTGTAGGGCAATGACCCTGGGGCATCTCCTCTGTTGACAGCACTGCCAGGCGTGCTGGTATAAACAGGCATTTCAGGGTAGGTAAAAGAAATTTCAACTATAGCTTATTTTGTCTCAGACAGAATGGGGCTGTTGAAGTAATGATGATGCTGATGCTGTGTCCAGTGAAGTCCCATTTTCCTCTTTGTTGGTAGAGCTGTATAAAAACCCATGTATTAGTGATGGGAAATTAATAAAATTTTCTTCTGCAAATAAGTAATTTTCATCTTCAAGGGTAACAGGTATAGAGAGTGATGGAGGAGGCATCCCTTGCCCTTTTGAAGACCATGGGAAGAGCAGAATGAGCAAAAATATAGCTTAGTGGAAGGAGAACAAAGTTTGGGGGTCTAGTTGCTATGCAGGATCAGAAAGATGGTTTGTAGAACTGGAAGAGGAAAAAATTTTCTGATGTTCTGCTGTACTTTAAATTTGCTCTTTCATCCCTTTTGTAATACAGCTGTGGGCATGGGATGTGAGCACATCAATGTTGAGTGCTAATGATTGGGGCTGTCAACTTGCCATTTTATACAACGGAGGATGTTACTGCACAAAAATAGAGCATTGATAAATGACAAAGCAAAGCATAAAAATTTTTCATACATGGCTGAAACAGTATTTGTAGCCAGTACATGCTTTTTTATTGAGAAACAAGAAATTATTTTCTGTCTCACTGAGGATGACATGCATTCACTGTTGAGAAAAGGGTGTCTGTGATAAGAATCTGCCATGTTCTGTGTGTGACTCAAGTCTTAGGTTGCTTGGGCTTTTTTTCATCAGGTAGGTAATGTGAATCATTTTAGAACAAAGGGAAAGGAAGAAATTACATGCCTCAGTAGCAAGTCTGCTTTCTCTTAATAATTTAGTTTCAAGTTCTGTATTAAGGAAAGGTGAAGTCCAAAGTCTTGTTTTATAGTAGGATATCAGGTGCAGCAGCTCTACATAGAACACAATTCAACTTTCTCTTTAGTGAAAATGGTAACGTAGCTTCTGTCTTCATGGCAAACTGTTGCTGCGGCAGGGCTTGTGCTAATTTGTTGGGAATAAAACAAAAGCAATGCTATGTTTTATCCTTCCTCACCCTGTAAAGGCAGGACAGTTATGTATTAGTAGTGACAGTTTCCTGTAACTCTAAAGGTGTGTGTGCCAGACCACGTATTTATAACATGTCACGCTGACACAAATTAACTGAAAACTGTCCGTTGTTTCATGCTGATAATGTACAGATAGCCACATGTTAGGCCAAATTTTGTAATGTAATATTTGATTGTAAGAAGGGTAAATGTTTGGTGAATATGGAGATTAAGGTAGTATCCAGCTACTAACATGTTGAAAATAATAGTGGTTGTTTTTTCTTTAAACATGGCATGAATATGAGATTACAAAATCATCTACATTCTCTGGATTAATTTCTGAGATATGCCATATAGAATATTATATTTATGGACAATAGTAACATGAAAGGGGTGGGGCTATTGTCAAGGGAAAGTTGGAGGGGATTGGGTTTTGTTCTTGTGCTGAGTGCAGGAAGCAAACCATTGGAGGGCTGAAAAGTAAGGGACCAAGGCTTTTTAATCCGGGCTATTGAATATTTTTAATTGGTAGACATTTTTTTGGCTTACACTTTACAGGTACATTTGAGAGTCCCTGCTTATATAGGAGTCAGCTTTCTTTGAATTGTGTAATTGTAATTTGGAATCTCAGAATAGTGAACTAAATGCTGTATCTTTTTTCCTGACATCTCAGACTCTGTTACAATTGGTAGTTTAAGTGACAGTGTTGGTACTTGTATTTTGCAATATAAATTGTGCATTTACGAGTGTTAAAAATTCTGAATGAAGGCAGATGTCTAATAGTTACTTCACTTAATTTGTGTCAGCACAGAAGTCTTAAAGATTCTGAAAATAAATATATTTCTTTGCAAAGATGAGAACTTCAGCAAAAGGTCTGTTAAGGTGCTAGGATTGCTAGGTATTGATTTACAGGATTAGGTTTAAAGTTTGTAAGAAGAGAAAGAATTTGAGTTTTGGGGTGAGGGTTGGTCTCAGTGGCTTGGTTTTGTGAGTGGGTTGGTTTTTTGAGGGGGGGCTAATATTGTTTAGTTGGGAGAAGGACATTGTGTGTTTGGTTTTGACTTGATGTATATTTGCTGATCAGGTCAGAAGGTTTCAAAAGTTACAAGCTAGGTAGTTTTCTTATTTTGTGGGAAGGCAAACTGTTGTTCTGTCTTTGTGACATTGGGACTTTTTATTGTTGATTGTAGGAGTTTGATGAATAGCCTGAACTACAATCTTTTCTCCAATTTGACCTTTTACCAGAGAGGTCTACAAACACAAAAAATTTTACAAGGAAATAACCTTCATTCTAAAACCATTACATGTTTCTAGTACTGGTTCACATACTCTGAAAGTTGTTTGAATTTCCATTTGGTATTTGTTTGATATATTTGGTTAATTTTTTCCTGGTACTTTTGGTGTTTGTAGATATGTTACCGGTCACCAACATCAGTAAACCAAAAATGGTTTAGTAATATTTTTACTAGCTGTTTATAATTGTGATAAAAATAATAAGTTTGGGCTTTAAAAACTTCTGTCAAACCTCTTTTTAAAGCAAAAAGATGTTGTTTGTACATTGTGTATGTGAAAACTCAACATCTGCTTCACTAACTATGGAAAAATTATATGTGAATGACTGGCATAAAAAAGTAGCCTCAGTAATTGTCTTCTAAAATGATTTTCATTTTGCCTGTCTGAATTCGAGATACTTTACCAATGAATTATGCCACTGGTCCTCCAATAAACTACAATAATGATCATATGAGAAAATCAGAATGTTAATAAGGCTGTGCTATGGGTACATAGTTCCTTGAGACATAAACCAATGTAATTGTACCAGAATCTGAGTTTTAAGGAAGTCGTACAGACAAATCTGAAAACAAATGTCAATATTTCAGCTTCCTGTAGCTCTGAAAGACATAAACTTCCTCATTAATCTTAGTGCAGAGCTTTACAGGGAAGAAGAGAGAGGATGGAGGAATCATTCTAACAATACTTGGAAAACTTTTTCTTATTATGAGGAAAGGCTGGGGGAGCTGGGTCTCTTTAGCTTGGAGAAGAGGAGGCTAAGGGGTGACCTCATCTATGCTTTTAAATATGTGAAGGGTGTGTGTCAGGAGGATGGGGTCAGGCTCTTCTCAGTGAAGCCCAGTGACAGGACAAGAGGCAGTGGCTGTAAGCTGAAGCATAGGAAGTTCCGTGTGAACACACGTAGAAGTGTTTTCACAGTGAAGGTGGCAGAGCACTGGTACAGACTGCCCAGAGAGCTTGGGGAGTCTCCTATGGAGGTATTCAAAACCCTTCTGGACGTGCTTGTGTGTGACCTGGTCTAGGGAATGCTGCTCTGGCAGGGCGGTTGAACTAGATGATCTTTCAAGGTCCCTTCCAACTCCTAACATTCTGTGATTCTGTGAACTTCTTTCGCTTCTGTTAGAAGCAAGGGTGTTGCGGCCTTAGTCATAATTATGAATCGGCTGTGGAATTGTCTTAAATGCTATGTTGGCAAAACGTGCATTTCTACTGATTTAAATGGTGTTAAATATTTACTCTTATTTCAGAGCTTCTCATTGTCAGGAATTTACAAATAATGAGACCTCTGAATTATATGTGTCCAAATACCGTCTGTGTATGCAACTTATGTGCCACCTGGCAGTGTTTTCACATTCACATCAGCTTTAAGCTTGTGTGTCTTTTGACCAGAACTTTGCATTTGTTACTGTTCATTCCTTTTAAAATACTGCAAACATCAAGAAATGACTGGTCTTAAATGGTTTGGGGCACTATTACAGGGCTAGCACAGATTAATTTCAAATCAACTCTCAATAGATGTGCTCGTGTTGTTGTGAAAACTTGGTGTGTGTCGGGTTTTTGGGTGGGTTGGGGTTTTTTTTGTTTGTTTGTTTACTTTTAGAAGAAAAAAATAGTTAAATGCCACTTTTATATCTTATTTTTTTAATTTATCTCAGGAACTGCTACTTGTGGTTGTTGGTTTTTTGTTGTTTTATTTTTCCCCTACTTTAGCAGGTTTGAAGCTTCTGAATCTGATCTTTTAAGTGGATATGTAGATTTTAATGGAAATTTGTATGCCCACAGCTGCTAGAAAATGAGAGACTATGTGCCTGGTGAAAGATGACAGATTGCCAAATAAGCCTACCAAACTGGGGTCTGGAAAAAATAGGAATTTCCAAGGGAGCTGGAGGTTTATCAAAGAGGAATAAAACAAGCCAATCTGAGTACTTTGCACAGCTGTTTCCACTGAGGTATTTCATCCATGTCATGCTATGTAAGAATTTGATGCCAAAAATGATGCATAAATGGTTTTTTTTAATTTTGAATTGTCGACATACATAAAATTAGGTTCATATGGTCAAAAGCCTCTGCAATTCAAAATAAAATAACCAGAAGTTTGGTTCTTGCATTTGCAAAGTACTGCAGCTGAGTTAACAACAATATTTTCTGAATCGTCCAGCAAACGTAAATCAGAACTGACATTTTTCTGCCTAACTGCAAGAAGTTTATTTACTAATGATGTCTGTATTAAAAACTTATTTTGAATTGAAGGGTGGTGCTTCTAGAGTCTTTCACAAATTAAATAGCTGTACTAAGTGAAAATGTATTTCTTAGGCATAGGTAAGCAGATACTGCTTTCACAGTACTGTGCCTGTAGGTCTCTAGCTCTTGATTTCCGCCATCAGAAATGTCTAAGGAACTTTCAGTAGCACACAGGCTGCTCATACTCCCATGAATGGGATGTTGAGTACTCCAGGCCCTGTGTTTGGAGATATCCAATGACAAAGAGAATGCATTCACTAGGTGGAAATGCAGCAGATGCCAAACAGCTGTGAATCATCTGTATTCTGTTATGGGAGAAGTGAGAACCTTTAGGCCTGAACTGAAGAAAGATTTTGTTTGTTTTAGCACAAAACTGACTGTTTTAACCCTTTCTCTTCACTCCTAATTGCATTTGTTAGCTAGTTACACTTTGATTAATAAATAGTTATCTTGGCTGCTTGTCCCTCTTAAAGCCCTTCAGATTATATCTCATTAGAAGTCAGTAAAAACAAGGTGTCAGTTTTAAGGCAGGATCCTGTTTTGTCCTTGTTCGTGCCACTTGGCATTAAGTGCCCATAAGTAGCTGACCTTCACACCTACCAACATAAACAGCTTAAGGAATAAGCACTGACTTTTGCATGTATGATGCCATTGGACTTTTGGTCCTTTGATATCCTGCTGTTGTTCAATCGTCTTCATTATCTTGACGTGCAGGCCTGTGCTGCTGCATCTTTAAAGTTTGCAGTCCATTTTGTCTCTTGTTTTTCCTCCTCTAGCAGATGATTTTTATTTTTTTTGTAGCCCTTGGGTTCATCCACTTTTCCTCTGCATCAAATACCCTCCCTGCCAGAATTGCCTGCACCATCAGTAAAGGCATAATTTAGATTACAGTTAGACAAAAAAATGCCTCTTTTTCCTTAGACTTTGATTGTTTTCGATCAGAAAAGAATAGTTTTAATCCTAAATACTTCTGCCTTCCTCATCTAATGTGAATGGCTTTCCATCTCCCACCCTGACAGCTTTTTTATGCAGTTGCAAGGTCCAGCAATCTTTTTGCTGAACTCAGTGTGTTCTTCGGAATCTAACGCACGAGTGCTGCCCGCAGATGCGGAGAGCATTCTTAGATGCTTGCTGTGAAACCCCTGGAGCATCACAGTTCAATAGTTTGCTAGGTCCACTGGGCAGCGATAAGAAATGCTGTGCATGTGGGGTTTTTGTGGTGGTGTGTTGTGCGGTGGCTGGTTGTGGAGATTTTTTGGGTGTTTTTGTGGGGGGGTCTTTTTGTTTGTTCTTTGCTTGTTTGTTTTCCCCTCAGAGAACTGGCAGAAAGCAAAGGATTAGGAAGCTTACTGAGGACTGTAGTTTTGAAAATTGTCCTGAGAGATAGAGAAAGAAACAATCTGAAGCAGGAGAAGGGAGTTCAAGAAAGGCAATTGGTATGCAAAAGGCTAAGAAGCGAAGGCAAAATTAACAATCTGATCTGTCTACCTGGGAAACCTGAATTGCCAAATCTTTTCCAATATCTTTGGGGTTTGTTTGCTATGGTTTAGTGTGAGTTTGGTGAACAATCAAAAGAACTGTATTAGCACTCAGAAATTGGTTGCAATGGTAAAAAAATCATTGATACAAAAATGCCAGTTATTGTTAGAACAAAGTAGTAACCGTGCCACTGTTTCTGGATTATCTTCCTGCTCTTGCTTAGCAAGTCTGACGCTAAAACTGCTCTTCTGTCCTTTGTGAATTGAAGCATGAAGATTCAGGGAGGCTGTTTGGGCAGGAGCTTCTTACATGTTTGGATCAAAGGAACTGGTGTATGAAAGACTCTCTGCCTTACTGTCACTATGGCAGTTTAAGTATAAAGGCAGCTTGGAGTTCTGTCTGTGCAACATTGTTATTGAGTTATTATTGATGTTGAACAAAGAGTTACTTTTTTTCCCCTTTTTTAATCTGAACCAAAGCTTTGTGACTTTTGATGGCGTTTTTTATGAATGCAAACGTATTAAGATGAGGTTATTCAGTGTTTTGCCAGCTTTTTAGGCTTTTGTTCCTCTGAGTTACAAATCAGTGTTGTGTCTGTCCTTATTGCAGAATCAGTCTGACTAGTATCAAGGATGAACTGGGTGTTTTTGTTTGTGTTTTAAAGCATGTATTTTAGTACCTAGTATATTTAACGCAAGACACGTAAGATTATTGTAGCTTAGAAGCCAATAGGTGTAGTTTTATTTGACATTTGTTTTGCTGACAAGGCAGTTATAGCAGTATGACTAGTTTTTTTGTGTTAGACATTTTAGGAAGTATGTTTTATTGCTTGCTAATTTATTCTTCATTTGAACAGGCAATGGCATCTTTAAGGTGGGCATTTAAAGAGAAACATGATTCCTTTTTTGCATCTTTTAGTTGCATTACAGGATTAAGTATAAAGCAAGTCTTTCTGTACATCAAAAGCAAAGACAATACATTATATTGCAGATGTAACCATTCTATCAGTTATATGAGAGAATTTTAGAGAAGATACTCCACATTTTAAGGTGGTCGTGATATGACAACAGCTGTAAGTGTTTATTTCCCTGATGCTGCATTATAAAATAATCAAAGTATCACTTCTTGACTTACTTGATGGGATGAGGTCTTAAAATCCTACCAAAGAAAGATCTGGTATTGTCTAAGTATTTGGAAACAAAACAGAATTCCTGAATTGTGCTGTAAACCAGCATGTGCTTCGTAAATAAGAGTCAAATAAATTCAACAGACAGAAGACAACACAAAAAAAAGCCCCCAAACCCACCAACTAATTTTGATAGAAAAACCAAGTAGTTCTGTCAGCTACTGTGATGAAGGAATTCCGCTCTACTCTTCCTTTCCTGGTGCTATGAAAACACACAGTGCTAAGTTTTGGAGAAGACCTGTTCCACTTTACTTAGTTGGATGCCACTCAATAGGGATTTTAGATGGTTTTTCATCAGGAAACTTAAGCCAATCCTTTTTTCTTCAGAGGTTAGAGTTCTAGCTTCATTTAAGTCAGTGTCTGTATTTCCACTGACTCTCGGGTCCCCTGATTTTTATTTCTAGCCTTCCTTCAACAAACATCAAGATGTGCTGTGAAAGGTTACAATTTTTGTTTTCCTTAAATTCTTTATGATTTTTGTTGAGCCAAGGTACATTCTGTTGATGTCTTGTGGTCTTTAGAGAAGCGTCCACAGTTCAGAGCATTTATGGGTCAGGGATTTTTCTGTTTTGATTGTGGAGGTGTACAGACTTATGCTCTAGTGCTTGCATTTTGTGTTTCCTTCTTTTTCCTTATAAGGCTTTGAGAAAGAAGCTGACGGATGTTTGGATAGAAGGCTGACACCTTTATGTGGAGTTGACAAAGTTAGGGCACTATAATAATGACTGTTGATAGACAACTCGCTGAAAAGGAAATAGAAATAATGTTTATAAAACAACACACTGTGTATTGCCAGAAGAATTGAGAGGTGGTGTGCAAGAAGATGAGGTAACCACAGGCAAATGTGCTTCTCTTTTTGTCGCTGGGTTTTCTGTTGTGTCTACTATCTCTAAGCAGTAATAGCAAAATGAGATGATGTTTATGTTTTTCTGCCTCTTCTTGGTGGAGAATTATGGGTGAATTCCAGTTTGTACTGTGCTTGTTGTATCTGGCTTTTTGAAGTTTAGTCTAAAGTGTGTAATTTCTAGGCATCTCATTAAAGCAGATTTTTTTTTTTGCTGAGAGCATCAAGTTGCAAAAAAACTCAAACAGCCAAACCACCAAACCCCTAACTCTGTAGGATTTGTATATGTAGTCTATGTTTAGAAAAGATTACCATATGCTGCATAAATGGTGGCAAAGCATAGCAGAGTTGTATTTTAGGTAGTTGTTTTTTATATAGGCTCTTTGCCCCATGAAGAGATTATGAAACAGTAGTTGAATTGGAGGCAGCAAAGATTAACCTACAATGTTTTCCAGAGAAGGACAAGGGAAGAAGAGACTTTTAGTTTTCAGATTCAGAAATGGAACAGTCAGAGCTCAGTGGCTTGGCAGTGTCAGTTGCAGTGAACAGAGCTGAGCAATACAGAAATTAAAACTCAGGAGATACTTTGGAAATCTGTAGGAAGAAGCAGGCTAATAAGTCAAATCTGTGGAAGTAAGCTGAGCTTCTTAAGACTCTTGTTTAAGCTGGTTAAGGTTATTGGCATTGTCACTGTTCCCACTGAACCAGCACTCAGTTCCTGTGCCTATGTTACTGAGCTGGCTGAATATTAATATCTACAGAGGCATGTAGTGTAAGCATGTCCCCTGCTAGTTCACACTTTGTCTTATGTGTCTTAGTGTTTGTTTGTGTTAAAAAGTGAATTCGTTTGCAAGAGCTAACACAGAAATATTATCAATTGTTGCCCAAGGTATGATTTAGAAATATGATATCTACTTGCATGCATTAAAGAGTGTGTACAGGAATGAAACCACTCTGGTTCTGTGTCCAAGCTGCTGTGTGTTGCTTCTAGTACACAAAACATAAGCGCTCCTCAGGTCCTTTTCTGTTTGCATTAGACAGTTCTCTTGCTGTCAGATACTGTCCTGTGTCTTTTTTTACAAGTCTTTATTTCTGGATACGTGGCATCTTTCTGTTATGATCAGTTCACTTACTTCTCAGTTGATCTTTTAATTGGACATACTTCTCTTGCTTTCAAAGCATTCATTCTCTTGTCCATGTTTGCAACGTTGTTCATCCCTTATCCCATGTGTCGGATGGTGGTACAACCCTTTCAAATGCTGCTTTTGTAGTTGCTGTCTTCTACCCCGGGAGTCTTCAGGAAACTGAAGGAAGTGCAGTATAAATGGATCTATTTTGTGTAGCTTGTCACTTCCTGATTGGTAAAATACTGATGGAAAAGAATGTGTACCATCTTCATAACGTTGGTCAGAACTCTTTGGATGCTCATACAGAATAGCTGTGTTATACCTACATACTTGGCTTCAGAACCTTTCCTCTTTGTATGTGTGGTTTTATTCCTTTAAATCTCTGAATCCGTTTCCTTGAGTTCTGTGGGTCAGAAAGTAAACAGATTTTTCCTGTGTTCAGAGAGATCCAAGTTTCTTATTACAAGTAGAAATAATTTGGGTCATCTTTCAACTACTTCAAGTGAAACTCACTTGCATTTTTGTCCTTTTAGAAGGTAGTCTGTAATAGGGCATTTTGGCAGAGAAGGGCGTAAGTTTGTATCCTTACCTATAAGTATTTGATCAAATTGTTTGTCGTTGAAAGCTAAGTTCTTTTACACAAAATATAGATTAAAATATAACCTAAATGAATAATTTGTTAAAATATGAGATTTTTTTTTTTCCTTTGCTGTCTTCAGTTCTTTGGTTCAACTGAGTGGGAGATGATGCTCTTGGGAGACGGAGTTATATACCCTTTAGCAATACAAGAGGAGAATAGTGTTTACAATTTAATAGTTATATAAATATTCACCATGCATCTTTATAGTCTTATTCTTTAACTTTCTCAGGCCAGATCACTGCATTTCACTGTCAAAGAAATGTTAGCAAACATCAGCTATGTTCCATTGTAGGGTTGATTTGTAGCTCACATCATGGCCAAAGTAAAGAATGAGCTGAAACCAGAATCCAAGTGCCATCTAGACTTTGGATGTGGTTCTCAGATTGGAGATCTTTGTTGCCAAAAGGAAAGAAAAATAAATCTTGCAATCAATTATAAACCACACTATAATTCTCTAACTATTGTGTGATTATACAGAAGCTGGCTGAACACTTAGTGGGAAAAGCTGACAAGAATTTTTCCTTGTGAGATCTTTCCAAATGCTTCCTTCAGCTGCTGCTGGAACAGTAAACAAACACAAGACAATAAAAACCACAGATAAAATGACTGAGCCTAAGTCCTTTAATTACAAGATTTATATAACCAGGTAAGTCTCTTGAGAAGGATCCTGAAAAGATACTTAATTTTTAGTGAAAGTTCTGTATAATATGATGAGTTTTGGAAATGATGAATTGTAATCTCTTACTGAGAAATGTATGTGATAAATCTTCAGAAAATAGTAAGCTACTGTACATAAGAAGAGTACAGTCTGTGCTTTCAGGGCATTTCCCAAGATAAATTTACCTCATGAATAAGGCCTTTAGTTGTTAGCTGTTGAAAGGAATCTAAAACAGAAGACACATACGGTTTTCCAAATTGAAAACTACATCAGGGAGTTCATTACTATGCACCCATGTAAGATCAGCTGATCTATGGTTTAGTACTTGTGTCAGCCCTTTTCATATAGTAAAGTTTATTCTTATTTCTGTCAGCTGTATAAACTTAGATTGAAGTATGTGGTGAACTTTAACACCAGAGGGAAGTGGTTCTATTTATTTATTTATTGTAAAATAACAATCAGCTTTACGCTGCCAGCTTCTCGGGGAGAAAAAGAATAAAAAGCAGTGTACAAGCATGGTTATCAGTAGTAAATGTTGGCCTCCTTTTGGCACAGGACTAATTATGAAACAGGTTAAGAATTTATTTCTGGTATTGACATCAAATCAGTTACCATATTGAGATTGTCTGTTCTTTACTAACAGAAAATAATTACTAGCAGTTAAACTCATTTGGGACGGGAGGGAAGACACACGGCACCTAACAACTCTGTGGCTTTCTTAACTTTGCACAGAAGTGGCTGAATTCAACCTTTTTTTTTTTTTCCTTTTTCTATAAAATATCTGTTATTTCACTACCTTAGGCTCCAAGAAAAAAAAGAGCAATGCATGTGGTATTCCAGTAAAGTACTTGTTTGTGTAATTGGGGAAAAAACCAAGCAAACCAGAAAGTGTTTCAAAACCGTCTTTCAAAATTTTATTTCATTCTTTGTCTAGTATCAAGAATTTCAGGGAGCTCTCTTATTATCACCTAAGTGTTGCATAAACACACCTGTCTGTTCTGTGAACTTTAAGCTACAATGTAATGTAGTCTCTAAATTTGAAACTGCTTTCAAATATGCCTCTGAATGTAGGTGAAACCAGAGCATGAAAATGGCTGGGTTTTTTATTAACTTAAGCTGGAACCAAGCTCCTTTAAGGCACTATTTTATTGATTAGTTTATTTTGACAGGGAAGCTAGCAATCTGACAAAGGTCCTTTGGTAGAGAATTCTGATGTGCACTCTCACAGAGAGTGTCCACCATCTGTGCTAAGGGAGTGGAATGCTTTCCTTCTGCAGCATCTATGGAGATGAGCTGTAATTGCTTGGTGCCTTTAAGTGTGAGTTTGTTTGCTCCATTGAAGAATGTCTCGCCCACCTCTGAGTCAGAAAAACCTGCTGTTCAATTGTTCTGTCTATGTAGTGTTTTCCCTTGTCTGTTTTGATGCCGTTTCTGAAGGTCTTTTTTTTTCCTTGGAATCTGAGCATCATATTCTACATTCAGATTTCCATTCTTGATGCCTATATTGCCTGGAAAACAGCCAAGAGGAAAAGCCCTGCTGCAAATGCTTTTGAATTTTGTACGAGTTTCGGCTTCACGATTCATCACTTGCTAAAGCAAGAAACTACAGCCAACCTAGCCATGAGACAAGCGCTGGCTAACCTAATTCTGATCTGGTTTTTTTTCCAAAAACATCTGCCATGGATTTACTTGAGGAAAGTCTGGTAAAAGAGTTTTTGCAGCTGAATATGCATTACATTTGGTTGCTAGCCCAGAGACTCTCTTGAGTTTCAGGCTTTCCATGGAAGTAAGTGCAAGCCTTTCTGAAAGACCTCCGCATTGAAGGAAAAGTATATGAGTTAGTAACAGATTAGATCTTTCATCCTTTAAGGATTCCCGTTCTGCTCTGCTGGTGGTGTCCAAGAGGAGAGTATTCTGTTCTTTAATTGGCTTCCTCAGTCTGCACAACAGGCTACATTCGTGCAGTTGGTTTTTGTGATACCTCTTGACCACCATTCATGATTGCAGCATTTCCCCTTCTCTAGTTTCTGTAAAGCAGAGTAGTCCTGTCTTCTTGCTTTTAGGAGAAATGAAGACTGTGATGAGATCTATGCCAAAAGCAAAACTGGGATTAGAATAAAGACCTCCACTTTTCTTGCTTGATTTGATTTTTATTTGTGGGATTAAAAGGGAAAATAATCAGTCTGATCTGGGTTGAAGTATTGTATAATTGCCAGATTAGCCCAACTGTTTACCTAGAGCACCAGTATCCACCTGTACTAGGAAATCTGAAGTTAAAAAACATGTGGTCAGTTAAATCTTTTTCTGTTTACAGCTGAACCAAATGCAGCTTTGATATACAGTATTTTTTCATGTTACTAAGTAGTACTGTGCTAGTAGAGAACTGTGAGAATGGTTCTTATTGTGGAAACCATCTTCTCAGGAGTCATATCTCACAGGCAGCAGGTAATATTTATTGTTAGAAAGTGGCTGCTACCTCTGTGTATCCTATAAAGAAAATGGCATTGTCATGTGCCCAGATCATTTCATGTCAGATTCTTTATGATTGTGTTGTAGATGCTGTTGTATTACCTACAAAAATTGTGATGTGTGTAGAAAATTTCCAGTTAATAGTGATACTGGAAGTAATAGGCAGAAAACATTACAAACCTTTATCTTTACACAATTGTAGAACAAAGTTGCATATCTTCATTACTGTCCTTTGCTATTCTGTAAAAAGCAGCAGTTATATTTTTAATGAAGCATCATTCAGCATAAAGTTTGTCTTACAGAAAATGTCTATTTTAGATTAAATTCAGTAAAATCTTGGCTTCTGTTTAAATGCTCTTCACTGTATTTTTAGGCTGTGGTTCTTTGATATTTTCATTTACCTAAGTCCTATCCTCTCTCTCCTTTCTGCATGATCCCACCTATTTCCTTCCTGGTACAAGGGTTAAACTGACTTCTTAATGAGCCAGTTCAGCTCTTTACAAAGAAAGGAAAAATATTTCCTGTTTGTTTAATATACTGAACTGTTTCATCCAGGTGTGGAGGAGCACCTGTGCTGCCACAATGGAGGGAGGAGTCAGAAGCAAGGCAGTTGGTAACTTAGATTGGTGTAAGGATTGCAGTCTTGAGTTCCTTAATCGCTGCTGAGCTTGTCTAAGAACTCATTCTCACCCAAAACCCATGACTTCCAGCAGGGCAGCCTAGCACCCTCTATTGATCCATTTCTGGTGCTTGTCTCCTCCTGAATGAGCCATTTTATCTTGCTAGGCAGGTAAGAAATAAAGAGAGAAAAATAAATAACTATTGTTTTTTTGCTTGGTTAGCCAGCTGAATTGGCTTGCTGAGGGTTCAGCCAAATAACAGGGCTATAGCAAGGGAGTTAGTGGGGAATGTCTGGCCAGGAGGAAAAGGGCAGCAGATCCTCCTCGTAACCACAGTGGAGTACAGTTACGTCAGCTCAGTCTTGTAGAATTTCACTTTCGTGATGCAGCTACATAATGCAACAGAGCTGATCTTATGGCTTGCTGCCACCAAAAACTTCAGCCAAGCTCCTCCCTCTATCTTCCTCTCCCTTCCTGTTTTTCTTATTTAGTGGTATTATTTTTTGCCAGCTTAGCAAGCTGAATCAGTTCATCATATTATATGGATGAGTGCCAAAAACAGCACGGGGAGGGGAATGGACTTTTGAGGCCAAGGAGGGACAGTAGACATGGAGAATCTGGGACCACCTCTTCCCCGTTAGTCTATGGATCAGTGCAGTTGAACTCATGGTGCAACACTTTGTCAAAAGGGAGAGTGGTAACAATCTGAAAGAAGTTAGTTATCCAAATTTCACTCCCCTTTGTCTTGTTGAGTAATCAAACTGTCTTAAGCACCTCTTAATTTTCTTAGTGCGTTGTCTTCCTTTCTGATGTCACCAGTCCAATCACTCTTTGCCCTTCAAATGTGGTTTTCAAGCAAACTTACACTTGCCCTTGATGTACATCAAGAAATAGAGTAAACCAAATTTATTCTTTCAGCTGTGCTTGATCTGCGCTTGCAGGTTATATGAAGTCTTTTCTATGCATATTGCTTTAAAGCAAAAAATGACAAAATTGAATGCTTGATTTATAGATCTATGAATATGACTTACAGACTTTTAGCATTGTATTACTGAGGTATGGGTGGAGCAGTTAGGTGAAGGATATTCTCAATGTTTGAAGTATTTTCAGATGAAGATTTAAGTTGTATTTATTAAAAAAGAAAAGTTTAAAGCAAGATAACATCCTTATTAAAAAGAAAAATAATAATTTAAAAAAATGGAGAAAAAACCCCAAACAAACTACATGTTTCGGCTTCCTGTTTAAATACAGTTTGAGAAAGCCAAAAGAGGCATTTAGCTGGGGAGGAGCATTCCTAGTGGTGGTGACTTTACTTTTTGTACAGTAAAGGACCAGACACAAAATTACTGGCAACTGTATATATGTTTCAGAATATATAGCCAGTTTTATACAGACAGTGACCAATAGTGTTCTTTAATGTCTTTTAAAAATATCATAGATATTTTGTAGGTGAACAAAGCCTGTTATGTTACTAAAAGATTAGTCGAGCCTCTGCTTAGGTAACAGACTTTTCTGCAATGCCAGCTGTTTTTCTCTAGCTTCTCTTTCATAATCACATTTCTGTAAAGGCATTCCAGAAAGATACAAGTATCCCCTTCATACAGTAAGAGAAGCAGTGCAATAAATACACAGAATCTTTGTGGTCAGAACAAATGTCTACTTGCAGTTTTATCAACAGGAGAATTCAAGGCCTTTTCACAACTGAGATGTTGTATTAGGGAGCTGGTCATTTAATAAAGCATTTTAACAATAGCGTGTGTGGATATCGGCCCTTTTTCAGATTATCTGGGGCAAATTCTGTTGGCAGTGGTCATGATTCTGAGTTTACAGTATTCTTGGACAATGAACAAAACCTACATTACACTTGTCTGTTGGAAAACTTCATAGGGATTACCCAGGCACGTGGTTTTCTATTTTTTTTTTTCCTATTTCAGTTTTAGCTGATCCTAGCTTGATGTTAACTGTAACTCAGAAATTTTCCTGTGCGTTTTCTTTCTCATTCTGTTCGTCGTTAACTAGCAAGCATGAAGAAAACACCTCTACAATGACAGGTATCTTTATTACTTGCTAGCAAAGATTTCTGATGTTGCAGAGAAATATATATTTTCTTGCAGAACATAAATTGATCATCTCCGTGTTACTGAATTTGGCTAGATTGTCATTTGTAGTCATTTCATTGGCTTATTCATAGGTCATCCAAATATGTTCTCTTAACATCAGTTTTAATCCATTCTCTTTATTTCCTACCCATTCCTAACCCTCATGTATTTGGCATAGGAGAATTAGACTGCTCTTTGTCAGGGAATTGGTAGTTACATCTGGAAATTCTAGGAATTACTGTGGTTTCTCCCTTAAGAAAATAAATTGCCACACAACTTTAGTTTTGTTAGGGAGCATAGGACATTTATATGTTCAGTGTGCCATCTGTTAGCCTAGTGTCCCTTCACTAAAAGCAAAAGTGAATCCCTTTGAGAAGCTTTAACCTTTGGATTACTAAGCTGAATGGAAATGTATCAGCCAGTTAAATCACAGAAGCGCAAAGGTTGGAAGAGACCTCTAAGATCATCAAGTCCAACAATACCTATTACTAACATACCACTAAACCATGTTTCTATGTATCGCATCTAAATGTTTCTTAAATACCTCCAGGGACGGTAACTCCACCACCTCCCTGGGCAGCCTATTCCAAGACTTTGCAACCCTTTCAGTAAAGAAATTTCTCCTTATATCTAAAATGTTGCTATAAGCTTCAAAGGCTCTAAGAGAAGCTAGAGGTGCACATCTAAGTTTCTTAGTCATTTTCTAACTTCCTTGGAGCTCTTGAGAAATGAAAAGCAAATTACATTTGTACTTGTATCTAGGATGGCACTGAGCCCAGTGTTAAAATGAAAAAAACGATCAAACCCAAAAAACCAAGCCAAAACACTCCTCCTCAAGAAACCAAACCAAACCAACAAAGAAAGGCACCCCCCCAAAAAACAACAACAAAAACCCCATTCCTGAACAACTGGCTGCAGCAGATGCAATTTTGCACCTGCAAGCATGGGGTATTTTTCAGATCTTTGCATGTACACATATTCATGCATATGCATCACTTGAGTTATGCAGCAAATATATAGACTATTAGTGGCTTTATAAATAGTACTAGGAAAATAATTATTTATAATGTTCTCATTTGGATAATAGACCATTTAAGGAGAAAACACAGCGTTACGCAGCGTGGGTAGTGATATGATACTAAAGCCCCGACAAGAGAGAATAATTTCAATTAGCTACTTCTATTATAGAAGTTTTAAACATTGACACTTTTTATGTCATCTCAAACACTGATCATTGGTAAATAACCTTTGTCAAACTTCTGGCAATATGCAAAGTAATGTGTTTTTCTCATGTGCCTATGCTGCGTATTTAGACCAGAAGACAAAAACAATCATGAGGATATGTGGTTCTTGTTTATTGTCTTTCTAGCAGCATTGAATCCTTCTGATTGTGTTGTACAGGCAGCGGAATATCAGAATTACTGGATATGTTTATTCTGCTACAGAAACTTTGGATTGTTCCAGTAAATTTATTTTCACAGAATCACAGAATGTTGGGAGGTGGAAGGGACCTTGAAAGATCATCTAGTCCAACCCCCCTGCCAGAGCAGCATTCCCTAGACCAGGTCACACAGAAGCACATCCAGACAGGTTTTGAATATCTCCATAGAAGGAGACTCCCCAAGCTCTCTGGGCAGTCTGTACCAGTGCTCTGCCACCTTCACTGTGAAAACATTTCTACGTGTGTTCACACGGAACCTCCTATGCTTCAGCTTACAGCCATTGCCTCTTGTTCTGTCACTGGGCTTCACTGAGAAGAGCCTGACCCCATCCTCCTGACACACACCCTTCCCATACTTTCTTCTCAACTTTAAATATACTGTTACTTCTGTAGTTGTAGCTGTATAGAATCCAAAGCTAGCTTTTAACGATCTTGCAGTTGGGCATTCTAATGTCCTTGTATCTCATTCCTACCTCTTTGTTTGTGTTCTTTTGAGCACTGCAGTTGTTAATGTGTCATAGCTTAACTGGGCTGTTACTGCAGTTGTTAATATGTCATAGCTTAACTGGGCTGTTACCATGAATGTTAGAATGGGTGACTGCGTTGGCTTTCATTGGGCAGTACAGGAGGGTTCTGTGTGGATTTTAAAATGGTAATTTATCTTGTAAACGCTCTTAGAAGTCTTGTTTAAGTCCTTTAATCTAGAGAATTTGTCCTTATGTAAGATTTCCAGCAAAGCTCTCTTCCTGCTGGATTTGTTCAGTTATTTGAATGAATATCATCACAGCTTGCAATGCCTTAGTCAATATTCCTGTATTAAAAGCACTAATAACTTCCTCAAAATGCTTTACTGTGCTCAGTGCATGAAAATTTTGATTTGAGCTGATTTCTTCAGTTTTGTGTATTGGGTAAGACAGTGGGGCTAGATCTGATTTCCTTCCAGTAAACTGTGGCAGAGAAATTGAACAGAATACTTCCTCATTTGTCATGGTTTCCTCTTTTGGGTATTACAGAGAAAATTAAGGGGTCATTAAGGCAAAGCCCATGTCTTCAGGTTTGAAACTTGAGAATTCACTGTATGTGAATCCCAGGTCAAAGGACTTACATGTCAGAAAATGTGGTAAAGTGCCATAGGTGGTCAAAGGAAGAAAATTACTTTGGTGCGTTAGTGCTGGTAGAAATCTGTTGTATCCGAGATTGATTTAGACTCTCCCTCAGGCTTGTGACCAGGGCGTCATGTCTCTTTCTGCTGATTAAACTATATGTAATAATACTAACATTTCTGTGACAAGTTCAAAAAGCTGTCGGATGAAAATGGATCATGTTTTCAGCTGGTAATGGTTTGTATGGCTGCCTAGATGAATGCAAGATATCAGAAAGATAACTGAGTGGATGAGTACACTGTTCAGTCTCATTGAATCTGTGTTTTTTGTTTGCTTGCACGTGCTTTGAGTGAAGAGAAAGAGTGGACTTATGCAGGCTCCCCATTATTATTTCAGATAGTTTATCTGAATTTTCAGGTGGATGAAGCTGATTATTTGTTGTTGACAGAAGGAGTATGTAGGGAACTTGTCCTAACAAGCAGTAATTGTGTAATTAGGGGAGTTTAATAAAGAGGAGGAATTCTAAGTCATTCATAGTATTTGGTTTGTTGACAGTTGATGTCATTTTCATTGAATGAAATATATCAGTGACACTTTTCTATTTTCAAGCTATTTGGAAGTGCTGATATTCTGAAGTTCTATTGTTTGCATCTAAGACTAACATTAAAACCTGTAGAAATCTGGAATTATTCTTTAAAAAAGGTAGAAAACTAGTTATTTATCCTAGTTCCCACAGTTACTCAAGGTCTGTTTTATTTATGACTGTTTTATTTATTATGTGCTCTGTATTAATACAGGTGTATTAATTCCAGATGTATTCATCTGGAATAGTTTGAAAGTGATAAAGACTTACTTGCCATGTTTTGTTGGGAGTGGTGTTAAGAGCAAATGTTGGTTTTCTGTCCTCATTCTGTGCTTTCTGTTAATTGTGGATTTGCATCCAGACTTAATAGTTTCTTATAAGTGTATGGGAGAGGAAATGTCTACATGGACAGTGTCTATGTGTATGGCAAACACCTGACCTCATGTGTAATTTTCCTGTGGGATGAGGAGGTTTTTCTAGTGTGATACAGAGAAACAGACACTTTCAAAAATGCCTCAGACTATTGGCAGTATACTCTGTACGTAACAGGAGAGTTTCTGATAACAAAGAGGAGGAAAAAGATCCTGGGTTTGGAAGTGGCTTAACCGTTCCTATTGACTTCTTCAGGAGAGATAGATCTTCGTTGCAGTTTATCCTGCGAGAACACTAAAGTTCTAGACAACTAGATGTGAATTAGGAATACAGATTTCTCACCTTAGAAGACAGATTTCTATAAGTAAGCCTTCTAATATTTCAGCCTGTTTATTAGAAATAGAACTCCAGTGTGATGTCTGCTTTCCATCACTAATTATTTGGCTAATGCAGTAAGTGCTGTCTGTGAGCAGATTCCACATGCGCATTTGCAAAGGTTTGCAAAACTCCAAGTGTATAGATTGGATAAAATACCTGGTCAACGAAGTGTCTGTAAAATGTGAATGTTGATAAAGTGAATAAAAAGTTTCTGTACCTTAAATCCATTTTGACCACTCAGAGTTTTCAGACTTTTGAGGAGAAGCTTAGTTCTCTGCTCACTTTTTGGTCTCTCCTGATTTTTTTTAAAAAAAAAAAAAAACAACATTTTTTTCCTCTCCTCCACCTTTGTTTTGATTAGTTGTTTGAGTTTTCCTTGTCTTTTATTTGATAGTGGCACTTCTGAAAGCCAGAAGGTTATAAGCTGGGTCTTTCTTCCCAGGAGCAGGATAGGCCAGATAATGAATTTTCAAGCCAAAGACTCGCCAAGGGGAAGATGGAAGAGGTGATACAAAGGGGGGAAGAAAAAAATGAGGGGGAATAAATGTAGACATTAATGTCTCAGAAATTCAGATACTTTGTAGTTTGATTAGACTGTGGGATTATATAAACTCTTCTGCTGATAAATAATTTGCATTTGGAAAAGGGCATTTTTGAAAGTTCCATAGTTACTGAATGAGATTTGACAGCACTGATTTGTTTACGTCCACAGGTATATAATAAAGGTAACTTTTCTTCATACATTACTCTTCTCTGCTTTGGAGAGAACAGTGCAGGACCCCAGAAATCTTCAATTGTTTTAAAAGGAACAATACAAAATATACAGTATTTTGCTCCCAAACAAAGATTTTGTAGGAGAAAAGTTGAGATCACTGGAAGCTTAAAACTAGTAAGGCAAATGTTCTCCATTTTGTAAGGAAAAAGCAAAAAGATTACGAAAATATGGATGTAACCAAAACAGGTGTGGTTAATACTGCAGTATCTTTACAATGTATATGTTTATAACTGTGTAAGACCATTCTTTGCCGATTCAAAAGTAATCTTCTGATCCAGATAATAAAATAATGATTCTGTAATTTCTTCTCTGCCTCCATATGGGTATCCATTAGATAAAATTAAGTTAATGAGGCTTTTTGGTCAGGCCTATAAATTAACTGTCAAAATTGAGCATTTTCATTTTGACAGGAGATTATTTTCCTTATAGTGAAACATAATTTCTGTTATAAATACATGATGAATCAGGCATTGTAATGCAGATGACCCTTTGGCTCTGTATGCTTTCTGAAGTTTGGAGTCGAATACCGGTTCATGAAAGTTCTTATTTAGTAAAAGGAAGGGAGAAGGGAGAACTGGGGGGAAATTCCCACAGCTCAAAGTATTTCTAAAGCTGCCTAACAAAGCAGCTTTAACTCTCTGTATAAAGCTATTGCTAAGCAACTTGGTGGGTCTGGCATAAATACCAACTTTTTGAACAAGATTTTCGTTTCTAATCTCTTTTCCTGTCTCAATACTGAATTATGTTCAGAAGAGTTTTCAGATTATGCTTGCCACAGTGTGACACAGGGAAGCTGCCAAAGTCTAGAACCTACAGTCCTAACTGTGTATTGATTATTGAGAGAAGGCATCCTTGTGACATGTGTGGAGCTGCATTCGAACCTTTCATGTCACTGTTTCATAAGAGAAATAAACTGTTTGCCTCATTTCTTGAAGTGGTACTCCATTGCAGTAAGTCTCCTTTAAGGCCCTATTATGGTATGACAAAGTTTTGTAATAAGATTGGAAACGTATGGAGGTAAATACAGATGCTGCAGGCAAAGTACTGTTTTGGAACATGAGGTATTCACTTTTATCATTACCTTTTCCTGTCATCAGTGCATTTATTATGAATGAAGCATTTATTCTAAATATAAATAAGCACCTGTCTGACAGGCAGCAATACTGCTTGTAAGAGAAAATACTTGCTTGTAGCCATCAGACCTTTAGACTTAAAAGTCTTGTGGTGTCAGCTTGGAACAGTATTTCCACAGTTCTGTCCTGCTCCTGCAGGTGTATTCTTACACAAAATCATGTACATCTTTGTGTTTAGACTGATATTTCTAAAATGGGTCCATTTTACTGGGTTTGTTTGTAATAAGGTTATATATGCAGAGTATGTTTTTTATGCATAGGATTATGTAACTTTATGCATCTTGGTTTTAGTAAGTTATGTGGTTTGAAGGACAAAGTTGAATTCTCCACTGCCAGAGACTTGTGCAGTTTTTAGTTGAAGAAACTGTACCCAGCTCCTGTAATACAGTCCCATATAGCAAGTTTCTCCAGGGAAACTCTTCAAATAATGAAAATCAATAAGCATCCACAAATAAGAAGCTTTTGGTTGTTTAAAAGTGACACTTTTTTCATAACTGAGAGTATTCTGTTCTTGGTGTCCCCGCCAGGCGCGGGGGTTGGAACTAGATAATCTTTGAGGTCCCTTCCAACTCTGACACTCCTATGATCCTATGACTGTCTGAATCATACTGCTGGTTATTTCTTCCACGTTGTTCTGATTCTTAGCTGAGACTTCATTAGCTTATTTCTATAGTTCATTTAACAACCTGATTTCCTTTATAAGTTCGCCTTCTAAAGGAAGGAGATTATGGCTCTTGCTTCGGCTGTTATTGCCTAGAAGCTATTTTACAAAACATACATGATTATACATGACTTACTAACGTAACTCATAACAGTGGTGTTTCCTTTCTTAGAAATGCAAGACAAGATGCAGTAGGGTCCTTTTTCCCCATCAGGATTTACTATCCATCTTTTCTGTATACCTATGGAGTCATGTACAAGTATCAACTCTTGGAAAGATTGGGAAAAAAGCATAAGTATTGGAAATTAATTATAAAAACTGTCAGCTTTTCTGTGTGTCTTTTTCAAAGTATTAAGTACTGATTGTTGGAAAAGCTTGGTTAATCTGCTGAGCGAGATCAAAAGGAAGAATAAGCTTCAGTTCAATTTCGTGTTGCCTGAGATTTATGGATCCTGTACTGCTAATTTGGCTCGTGTCTGGTTTTTAAGCTATCATTCTAGAATCTGGCAGGATATTTTCTCCATAGAGGTCTTCTTGCTGTCTGGTGAAACATAATTTAGGCAGTAGTAAAGTAGATGGAAAAGTACTAATGCAGTTTTCCTTTTTTAGTTTCTTCCCTATACAAAATTATAATGATAAAAGACATTCCCAGTAAGTTAAGTTATTGAATGTAAAAAGAGACATTTGAGGTGCACCTTAGGCTGGGAGAACTCTGAAATGTGATAGCTGTCCTCTTTGCATTATTAGTGTGTGTAGGCTTTATTGTGTGGGAAGACTACTGGCTCAATTATACGCGGGTGTGTTTTGAGTTTAGGCTCTTGTTACAGAAGATCTTTCTGTAAGAGTCTGTGTTTTGGAGCACAACATGCTTCATGTGCAGCTGGTCTGTATGAAATAATTGACGGTTCTGTAGCCCAATTGTTACATTACTGCTTCCTGGAAGAGATGGATTGGGTTCACCATCTTAATTCTCAAACATGTGGTCTATATTCAAATATGAAATTTGGTGTAACTGTGAACAAGCTTTATGTTTGGTTGCACTTATTTTTGTATATGCCAAATATATATTCCATGCAAGTGGATCCCTTGTGTTCTCTTGTGGCTTGCTACTGTGACCCCTTCTATCAGACCAGTTTCTCAATTCCGCTGCAGCTCAACAAAATGTATTAAAATTAATTTACAGCGATCTGTTTGATGTGGGGTGATTTAGAATGGACTTAGGAAGCTCATTAATAAAACCGTGTAGATTAAAACCAAATCCGCGTGTTTTAGTCTGGAAATGCAGGTGTTTATGAAATAAATTAGTACATTATGCTGCTTTTGTTTTTCGCTTAAGATGACTTCATGTGAATCAGACTCAACTGTGCAATTATGAGATGTGTTGGAAGACATTGAAAGGTATTAGCCTTAGCATCACCTCTTTTGAGTTGAGTACATAGGCAGACTTTGGGGTCTTGTGAGTTGTTTCTGTTATGGGATAAGCTGATGAAAGCAGTAAGTGTTTCTTGTCATAGTCTAGTTTCTTTACCCGTGCAAAATCTATTCTCTTTAACATGAACAAAGTATAAAGGAAGCAAAGGTAAATAATTTCTTTGCTCACTGTTCCCAGCCTTGTAGGTTTTTCTACAGGTCTTGCAGTCTTATTTGTACTTTTGGGTCCTGCCCAAGGGTCTTCTGCAGGGTACTTTTATTTCCATCACCTCCCTCTGCCTCCATTTCTGTCCTTCTCCCCCCTCCTGTTGCTTCAGTTACCTGGTCTGTACTGAAACTTGAATATTGTTTTTGCTGTGTACAGGTCAGATACTGCAGTTGTCATCTAAGAGAGATTTCAGCAGTCTGCACCTGAACAGTGTCTGGGCACTTGTATGGGATGTTTGCATAGGAGGCTAACATCATCTCTAGCAGCAGAGCTGAATTTTCATCTTCCTTTATCTTTGAATCCTTCTTTCATAATTCTACTTGTGATCATTTTTCTTTTTTCCCAGAGGACACTGATGTTTTACCTTTTCAAACACAAAAAGAAAAATTTATGTTGTGTTTCCTGGTGATGCTCTTTGATCAGAAGATTGTGTTAACAGTTTCTTTTTCAGTTTGAGACTGAGAGAAAAATGCCCAAGGGTGACATAAATCATCTAGGAATTCCAAGAGCCTTTATTTTAAGTAAAGAATATTCTCCTTACAGGATTAAAACTTGTGATCTGTCATCAGATCTTGAGTTCATTATTTAGCACCATGTTCTGTCTTTTGCTGGATCCAGGGGAACTATTTCCTTCTCGTAACTGAGGGCTAAATATGTAGCTAAGCTTTTAATTTTTTGATAACATTTAGTAACCTCATGGTTTTGCTCACTGCTGTCAAGTACTAGGAAAATAACATCAGGTATTTGCAGATTTGCTGAAGGAGATGCTTAATCTGACTGACAGTATGCACAAGCCCTTTTTGAAAAAAGACCCAAACATTTGTAAAGTACAAATCAAGGGATATTGGGTCTGGCTGGAGGTGGGGTTAATTTTCCCTGGAGCAGCCCTCACAGTGCTGTGCTGTGTATTGGTAGCTAGAAAGGAGTTGACAACACGCCAGTGTTTTGGCTACTGCTTAGCAGTACTCAACAGCGTCAAGGCTATCTCGCCAACATTCCCTCTACCAGCAGGCTGGGGGTGGCCAAGGTCTTGGGAGGAGACGCAGCCAGGACAGCTGACCTCAGCTGACCAAAGGGATATTCCATACCATATAGCATCTCCTCTACAGGAAAAGCTAAGAGAAAAGAAAGAGGAGGGCATTTGTTGTTAAGGCATTTGTCTTCGAAAGCAACCAGTAGGTGTACCGAGACCTCACTTCCCAGGAAGCAAATGGACATTGCCTGGAGTTGGGAAGAAGAGAATAAATCACCTTCTTTTTAAAAACTTGCATCCATGTGCAGCTTTTGCTTTTTTCCACTGAACTGCATTTATCTTGACCCATGGATTGTTCATCGTAATTTTCTCCGCTATCCTGCTGAGGAGGGAAGTGATAGAGCCACTTGGTGGGCACTGGCAGTCAGCCCAGCACTGCCTTGGAGTTGTAGGACACAGACCAATGTGCTGCAGGACAATTTGTCTTGCTTATGAAAAGCCATAACAGCAGCAAAGTAATGTGCTGTAAAAAGCTCATGCTTTGCTCCAACTGTTGCAAATGAACTGTAGCACAGGCCCACACATTAGAATGTGATACATTTCTATGCTTCTGCAATTACTTTAAGGCTACAGGGTTCATTGGTAGTCCAAGGGCTCATTTAGGAGCAGTGCAACATTGACTGGATTGGCTGAAACTGGTTTGAAACTGCATACTCGGAAGAGCTTCACATGTAAAGCATAAAGGTGTTCGTTTTCTCTCACATTAGAAAAAGCCTTGCTTTCACATTTTTATTAAGAGAATGGTTTATTTCAACTAAATGGAAATATTTAGAACATAAAGGATAGTCTTGACAAGATTGTGGATTTCAATATGGAATGGATTTTGGGTTTTAATTTTTGTTGCTATTTTGAATACTGATGTTTAAAATTATTGTTGGATTTGTGAAACAGCTGCAGTGCTAAAGATAGCAGCTGGCTGATGAGAAATTATGTTGAAATGGAGAATACCAATTCCTTACCTTTTTATTCTTAGTAAGATAAGAAAAGAAATTATCTCCACAACAGTGTAGTACAAGACTGTTGTGACAACAGGTGATAAGACTGAAAAAATTACTAACATGCTGTCAAAACTATACATAGTTTAATTTAAACAAAAAGAACATTGACCTAGACTTTTTTTCATAAAGGGAAGGAATGAAATGCATGAAATATGGTTAAAAAGCAAACCTTTGCATTGGTGTTCATCACTGAAAAATCTATTCATTAGAGATTTCAAAAGTTGCCACCCTGTGAAAGTAATATCTGTATAAACAGCAATCCAAGAGTAGCATGTTTCTGCTTAATCATTCTTCTTTTGTAGTACTTCTGACTTACAATATTTAGTTTAGTATAATAAACATTGAGATTAATTTTGAGTAAATGACTACTGAAGCTAGAGTAATTTGCAATTTCTATAAAGTGTCATTGCTAGGAAGTGCATGGGTTTTAGGAAGAAGCATGGCTTTTTTAATTTGGATAAGTCGATTTAAATCACTACCAGCTATTCTTGCAGTCTTTTGTGTAGCTCAAAGATAAATTAACCCCTCAAGGTACATACCTTTTTGTTTGAAGTAAAGTCTGTTAACTAATTCGATAGCATTGTAGTTAGTATTAGTGTACTTATGTCAAAAATACTTGCATCGTAAATTCGCTGTTTTCTTTGAGCTACCCTGAACATTTTGTTATCAGAAGATATAATTATCTTTCTAAGGTTTAGCAAAAGAAAGAATGAAGTTTGAATCATTTTTCATGACTGATCTTAAAAGTTTCCTTTTATTTATTTCGATTTGTGAGAACAGGTGCTATGTCTCATGTTGCAGCAGAAATGAGATAATGCAGGTCCGATAGCTGTGGAACATGTACATTGTGTTAGTTTGAACTGTTTGACTGTTAGACTGAAAAATATTTAAACAGAATGCAAGGACCCACACAGCTCAGCTGTAACAGCACAGGAAGTCAGGAAGTTTCAGATTTTCTCCATATTTTTTTCTTCTTCTTTTCTTTTCTCTTTTTTTTTTCTTTTCTCAAAGGCCTTGATATTTTCCTGTCCTTTTTCTTCAAAGGACAGCTCGTTTGTGTTCCCTAAAGTAAAACTGGAAGACACGCCCTTCCTTCATTTAATGAAAGTGTCAAGCATAAAAAGGAATATTTGAATTTGAGTGCCATGAAAGGCAAACTGCTGACTGCTGCCATGCCATCAGTAATCCCACTAAAGGGTTGCTATGGGAGCAGGCTCTTCAGAAAAGATGACGAGCTGGGGTGGGGTGGCCATAGGGGCCCAGTGGAATTAGCAAGGCAAGTGCTAAGGGAAAGGATGTGCAGAAATTTATCTGGTCTGATAACTTGGCATTTGGAAACTTTACAGCTTGAAAACCAAGAAAATTCCAACCTGTCACAAAAATACTAAAAGTCAAATGATGAGGCTGAGTAAAACCTGTCCAATCATCTTCTGAGGATGATAAAATAAAAATGACTCTTATTTTTGCATAGACTTCCTGGAGAGGTGGTCGATGCCCCAAGCCTGTTAGTGTCTAAGAGGCATTTAGGCAGTGCCCTTAATAACAGGATTGTTGAGGTTATGCAGAAGCTGATTATGGATCAGAAGGTATAAACATTACATCTAGTTATGCGCTGGATGGAGCAATTCTACTGAAGTCAGCAAAGGCAGTCTGTAGTTTCACTGATACAAGTGGGAACAGAAACATCTTCCATTTAACTTAAAACATTCTACAATTGCTTCATGTAATTTTTTAAATTTAAATTTTGCTGATACTGTATGTAAACCTGGTATATGTCTTTTCTAAGTGGCAGTTGATATAAACATAGTATCATTGTATAGAATGAAACATGTGAGAACTTCCCCTTCGAAGAGAAGGGAAGAGTTTATTATAAACAACCTAACTAAATTTAAGTGCTTGAGGTGTTACCCTTGCTTCAGTGCTAGAAACTTGGCACACCTGGATGCAGGGAAGCATGTGTAAGGATCAAAGGAAGTGTACTTCCCTTGTTTCCTCTGGTACTTCACAGAATCACAGAATGTTAGGAGTTGGAAGGGACCTCTAAAGATCATCTAGTACAACCCCCCCTACCACAGCAGGATTCCCTAGACCAGCTCACACAGAAGCGCTTCTATTAAACTGAGGTTTTTCTAAACCTGGAGGATATTTTCTTGTTCTCCATGGCAGTTGTGCAGTACAAATAGCAGCAATAACATACAGCACCATATTCTCTAATTCTTCTTAGAATTATTTTTTCACACATTTCAGTGAAGTAGGAAAATAAACTGAAATCTGAACTGAACAGGACATCTTTTCATCTTCCATGTGCTTTAAAGAGCTTATGTCTCCTCTTCACTTTCATTAGCAAGCTGGAAGACTTGCCAGTCAATACTTTTTGTGTATTTAGAAATAATGTTGCTGAGTTGAAGGTTTGAGTCCAGAGAACTGCTGTTAGAGTTCTCCCATCCTTCCTTGGCTGGCACCTCGGTGACCAGTTATTGCACTAACACAGGCAGGGTTTCATAGGTCCAGCATTGCTGCAATTTTTCACAGGGTGTTGGTTGAAGTATGCCAGAATAACAAATCCTGAAGGTATTATACCTCATTATTTTTGTGGTCTTTTGGCAGTATTTGAAGGATTTTCTTGAAGGGGAAGAACATGTTTATTATCAGGAAACTGAGTGCGTGGCTAAAACACTTCAGCTGTTTTTGGAAGATCACAACTTGCAATTCTTCTGCTGAATTCAAGTTAGCAAAGACGACTTGTTGCTTGTAAAGATGATGTGAGTAACCTTCGCAACACGAGTGTAGCTTTTATAGATGAGTTGATGTATTTTTCAAGATCCACATTCCCTTTAAAATGCTGTCTTTTTCTCCTTCCAATCTCAAAAGAATTTTGCTAGGGCAGGATAACACGTGTGTGTGTGAATAATGTAAGTGTCTCAACCTAGCTAACTATTTAAACTTAGGCAGCTTGCCTATGTATATGCTACTAAAGCAATGGTTTCCTGAATTAGGATTTAACAGATTATTTCTGACCTTATGCTGATTTTGGAACTTTGACTCCATTACTGCAGTGCATGTGTCCTTTTCTGGTTCTCTAATTTATTTTTGCCTAGTATTTCCCTGTCAAGTGGTACATTTTTAAAGAAGGCAGGGATCCTCACTTCAAAAAAGAGGTTGTAGTGCTGATGCTAGGTTTTATTAAATGAGACACAGGAGTCTTGATTCTCAGATTTGCTGAGTTTCTTACACAATGCAGGGAAGGATGTAGATGTTTGTAAACTGGATTCAGTACAGCCCACATTGCCTGTGCTGGCCAAGAGGAACTCAGCTGAATGTGTTCGGAGATACTGTAAGGCAGAGGTGCCTTAATTTGAGAAATGTGCTTCTTTTTGTTGTTGTTGCATCTTGTGCAGGCACTTAGAGCTTCAGACTTAGAAATCATGCGTATTGTTCATTAGAAGTTTAATTTCTCATAGATTTTATTGAATAGTCAAAATAGTAAATGTCGTCATGTCTTAATGCAATAAGTATGAAGAACAGTAAATATGTTTCATAGGAAATAGGAATAGGCATTGTTGGTATACTGATTGTGCTTAATACAGAGCTAAGTTAGATAAAGCCTTGCTGGGAGATCTGATTCATGCTCTTCCTCCTTTAAACTTTTTGTTATGCTGGCATTGTATTTGAGCTTCAGGGTTACAGTTTGTCACTGTGGTGTGTTTGTTGCAGTGCAACTCCTCGTTTGTAACACCAAACGCACTCCATCCGTGCTGGCAAAGAGATTTGCTGTTCTTTATAGGAATGTCCAAACTGGTGTCTTCCCTTGCTATAGAAAAGATTGGACCAAGGTTCAGAATTGCGTCGTCAATTACTAGAAAAAAAATCTACAGAAAACTTTGCTGAAAGTTCCTCTTGGATTGGTGTATTCTATTCTTCTTTCTACAGGCATCATGTACAAGGTTCTTGTTACCAATTCCATGGAGTTTTGGGAAAATCATCAAAGATTTTATCTAAATTTTACGAAGTAATGACAGGGAAATGAGAATCATTAAATATTTTAAAACATGGTTTCTAAGACACGTTGTTATATTGCTTTTGGGTTTAACTGAACTTTTCCAGAATGTATAATTCAGCTATTTGAAACCTCATTTAAATCTTAATGATTTTTAGGAGGATGTGTGTGACAAAGGTGTTTACGTTGAGTGACCCATGAAACTTCTAAAGATATAAATCACAAGATCTGCTTAGTAGATCCTTCCCAGCTGGTGCTATAACCATAGTTGCTTTTCAGTGTAGCCAAACCACTGTTCTGTTTTCAAATTTCTAATTACAGTAAGTACACTTCTAGCATCTGTTTCCTCCACTGATTTTCATTTTTTTGACAGCTGAAGAAATCAACATTTATCTGTTCTGATTGAGTTGTCTTCCTTTAGATAGTTGTTAATATTTTTTTCTTTGAAATTTTAGCAAGACTCTTTTTGCTACCTTGTTTCTGTGATGCCATTGCCATTTACTAATGGTATATGCTGAGTACCAGACAGTGCATGTCTACTGTCTTTTGAGGTGTAAAAATCACTGCAGGACAAGATAAGAAAAAGATATTAAAAAAGAATGCAAAATATCTTTTTTGTGTGTAGCAGAATTGATTTCCTCTTAATTCTTTGAATGTTTTAGCTGCACTTAGCTTATTTTCAGATTCAGATATATGTTTTTTAAAGGTGGCTTCTTATTCCGGAAATTCATTTATCAATTTGAGGATAATTATAATAGGCTGATTGTAGGAATGGATGGATACACGAGGCTTAGGTGGGTATTCACCGATTTAAAGGTGGCTACCTGAACGAGTGACTTTAGAAGCCTTGTTTTCTGTTCACTCTATTCATTAGAGATGGCAACAGAGATCTTAGATGAGTGGAGTTGCCCCATGGCAGCAGTCCTCTGTAGTGGGTAGGACCCATATTGCCTAGGCTGTTTGCTTGTACATCTCTGACTTAGGACAAATCTGAGCCCTAATCCTTGCTCTTTTGTCATTGATTTGTACTGTTCTAATTGACACATAGGTGCCCTAAAGCTAATTCATGCCAGCCTCCACTTGGAAGATCTGAAGCTATTTATTGCCTTCTTTCTTATCATTGAATTCTTGAGACTTGGAAAATATTTTAACATGTTGAATGAATGACTCTGAATGGTAACTAATTCAAACCCCTGACGGGGCACGCCGAGTTCAGACGGAAATGTAGGAATAAGTGTCAGGAGCGATGCATACTTGGAGCCCAGTTTCAGAGATATGATATGGCCTTCAAACTACCCGTGCTGTGAGAGCTTTGGTTATAGGGTAGGCAGTCACAAACAAAAGGAAATGTTGATCACATTGTTGCCTGGGAGGCAGTGAAAGAACCTACATAATCAAACCCATTGACAAGTTGTAACGATGCTGAAACAAGAGAATGCAGATGGGAGCAAAAAGTTTTGTCGTGCTCTCAGCTCTGTTTTTTCTTAGACTTTTATAAATTGATGGGCACTAATGGGCTAATATGACTTTAAGCAGATTATTTCTTTCTTTTGTGGTAAAAGCTCAACATAAACAGTAAGCCAAGTAGGCTACCGCTTTTTACAGAATGCTTCATTTTACTGGATGGTGTAATTCTTCCATTGTAAATGCTTGACTCTTTAAATACTGGAAACTCTCCAAGAATTAGAGAGACTTGTTAAGGCATGGATGTTACAAAGACAGCTTCTAACAGCTTACAAATAAGAAAAAAGATGTAAGACATGCTAAAATCATACAGGCTCTTCCCTTTGCATGCATCTATTCTTTTGGTTTCAGCAGCAGGTTAATTCTTCGTCACTAGTAGATAAAAGCTCTGAAAAGGGCTAGAAGAATGGTCCTTGCTATTGGGTTTTTCTGGGAACATTCAACTACAAAAAGGAGATATTCAGCAATGTAGTCAACTCTCACTTATCCAGCACAAAGAGCCTGGCACGAGCTGGCTCACACAGAGCGAAACCACAGCTAATTCAATACATATGTATTGGGCTGTAAAAGTTTTGCCTCAAATATTTACCTTTAGAAAATTTGTGAACAGATTTTATTACAGCAGCAGATAAAGAAAGAAAGGTAGGCAGAGTGCAGCCTGGCCTAAGCAGCCTTTGCATTGTGTTTCGTTCCTTATGTCACTTTGCTGTAGCCAGAGATGATGGCGCATTAATACACACCCTTTTACTACTTTCAGATGGTGGTTTCACATCCAACAGTGCAGAGACTTGATATTAAAATTTTATGTAACACAGGTAATACTATTTATATACAATTTTGTGTTTTGATCTAGTGGTCAAATAGCTATAAATAGGGCTATCATGTTTTTCTTAAAGTGAAGGCCTGGTGACAAGCACTAAGAATGGAATAAGCTGTGAGGGACAAGACAGTTCATTACAGCAGTTCAAACAAGTTACACTTTTTTTTTCTTCCAGCCCTACTGCTCTTCAGACTTCCCTTCCATTACTGTCCTCTGCTTACCTCATGAGAACTGGGAAGTGTTGGGATGTAAGGGAGTGGCGAGCGGGGATTTGTACGAGAGATTCGTGCATTGTGTCCCTTGAGATTTGTGTGCTTTAGAAAGTATTAAAATATACCATAGATGTTTTAATGAATGTTTTTTCTTTTCAATCTGTTTCATCTTTTCAATAAAGAGATAAAACAAAAAACAAAGACCAGCTTTTCATGTAATAACATTTATGTCCTGGTTAACCTTCTGGGCTTTCAGGAAATCAGCCTGTGTATGAAAGCAAGCACTTTCAAGTGTTATTATTTAATCGGTGTAACTAGGATTCTATTAACTTTGCAGGATTTTTTTAACTTAATTTTAAAAAAAATATTTTTATGTATTCCTAGCACTCCATGTATAGGTATTCTGTACTATCCTGTTGACTGGCTGCATCTTGGAATAGGCTTAAGACTTTTTACATATATTTCAAAAAAGTTAACGGTCGGTCATACAGTAGCTGTGAGGTGAAAGTATCAAATTTTATTACAACAGCTTGTACACGGATTTGATCCTTCGGCTGAATTTGTGTGGAAGATTGATCAAAGAGAGAGAGATCACAACTTTTATAACCCTTTTTTTATTGAACCTCAGTTAAGTTTTGGAATGCTGGCAGGGATTGTACTCAGAGATGTGGGAGAACACCTCTACAGTGCAGTACTTCTACTTTCCAGCTCTATACTGAAAAGGGAACTAACTGTATAATGTAATTAGTTGCTACAGAAATAGAGGTCCCTTCAAACAGTGGTAAGAAAGACTCGATAGAAAACCAGATACAGCAACTGAGAAGGCATCATCTTATAGCTCCTGTCATTGGTTCCCTTCTTACAAAGATTGTTTCCTGCGAACTATGAAACGTTTCAGCCTTCACTAAGGTTTCAAATCCTGAGGAAATCATGGGGAGCTGTAGGTCATAATTCTTCCAGGGGTGGGACTGGAATACTTTCTTGGAGGTGTGGGGTGCTGTCAGCTTTCACTGGTATTAGCAATTCTCAGGAATCTTGAATTATTTTTTTTTATTAGTTTTGTTGCTAAGTAAAATTTGGGGCTGTGAAGGTTAAGTAATGTTGATTTTTAGTCAAGCCTGTACCAGAATTACTATGTATGTATCAGCCTTTCAGAATGGAGAGTCACGCTGTGTTTTGTTTCTGAACTCTTCTTTTTGCTGTGGCAGATCCTGGCTTCTTTAGAGCAGAGACTTTGAGCAGATGTCAGAGCATTGCAGTGATTAGGTGATACAGGCAATTTTTTATATAGGCATGTGAAAGGGTAAAATAGTTCAGCACAATATAAACTAACTGAATGTTATCCATACCAGATTGAGTGTTTAGGTTCCTTACAGCTTGGTAGAGTTTGTTGAAGTTTGCTGTAATTCTTTTTTTGAAAAATCTTACTTGCCAGATACTTTTTTTGAAGTAGGATAAGGAGGCTTTTCTTCTCTTTCCTACCTTCCATCCCTCTTCTATCACACTAACACACGCACCTGATTCTGGGAATAAATCTGGTAATCTTTAGTAACGAGGTCCTGGTATATTCACTGCTGAATTAATGCACTGGAATCTTCGCACATTTTTTTCTAAGTCAGAAGTGATGTCCTTTAGCCTATGGTCTGCCTACAGCTGACAAAATCGTTGTGGCCCTCTGCCGTTTGATATTTTGGTTTGTTTTCTTTTTCACCTTCCAATGTGTATGAACCTAGGTATTGAAAAGTTTTATAGTAACAGGGATTGTTTCTAATCCTTGATCTGTGTGGATATAATTTTCATGAATGTTATGGCATATGTAGAATTAAATGTGTTGTCTGCTTTGGGGAATTAGCTTGTTACATTGGAAAGCAGTCTAGGCCCTTGATAAAAATCACAGAACCACAGAATTGTTTTGGTTGGAAGAGACCTTTAAGATCAGAGAGCCCAACCATTAACCTAACACTGCCAAGTCAGTTCACCAGTAAACCGTGTCCCTCAGCACCACATCTACATGTCTTTTAAACTATACTGCTCTTTCGAACTACCTGGTTTCCTCTCTGTATTCTGTATGACATAACATGATAAGATTGTTTCACCATCTGCATGTATTCTTTTGGCACATTGCTGTTAGATTTGATTTGCTGGTTCAGGAAATAAAACTTTCCTTGAAGAATTACTGTAAACATACGAATGTCTTTCTCAGTATTTGAGCTGAAATTTCATATTGACTGCTGGCATAATCTGAAGTGAGTATCAGTGAGGATCAGAATTACATTTAATGTTGACAGCTTTGAATCACAACAAGTGAAAGTCACTTTATCAACTTCTTATATTCTTTAGATTTATTTTCAGAAAATCTCTGAAATATTTGGATAGTATTTGGTAGCCAAACAGCAAGAACAAAGCAGTGTGAATCAGTTTCAGGTACTTGCTGATAGATCCTTGGAATGGTAGAGATAACAATAAAAGTTCTAAATAACTTAACAAATACAGTGCTGAAATAGCAGTCTGTCTCTCTTACCTGGAAACTGATGAAGATGGAGTCCAATTTTGTTAGGACAACTCTGTGTTCTTCAGGAATTCTAAATCTGAGTAGCTTTATACTTTAATCTGCAAGCTCTGTAGTTAAGTTAGTTTCTTTCAAGTAGATTATATTTAGATAATCTTTTCATCTTACAGTGCACTGTAATTTATAGCAACTATTATTAAGCATTAATCTTCAGTACAGCTGTGTGTGAAAGTTTGATAGGTCCAAAGTACTTTCCAGTATACTGAATTAACTCCGCAAGGAGGACTGGAAACCCACTGAGATTCCAAGTTGATACAGGACATTTGCAGTCAGAGCTGGAGAACATTTTCCATGAAAACTAAACATAACAAAGCTGCATCATAATTCAAATTCCGCTTTTTATTGATTTTCAGATTAAAGTTAGCATGTCCCCTTTGTTTCCTTAAAAGATTTATGGATAAAATCTTGAGTGGTAATCTCACAAAGTGAGAAGTTGTGTTTTTATCACAGAGTTGGCCAATTTGACCATTTTTAATACCTTGGCAAGGGTGTATGACAAGAATAGGAAAAAAAAAATCTAGAGGAGACTTTTCCCATCTGCCTAAACCAATCTGAAATCTAGAATTTCCAAACTGCAGAAGCTTGAGGTTTTTGGGTTTTGTGGAAGCAGCCATGGTCTCCTGTCTTAACTTTGCGCATTTTGTTTGACAAGTCCAGTCTCTTGTTTCTCAAGGTACTTCGTCTTGTAACAGAAGGAAGAACCCATTCACCTTCTGTAAACCAGATTCTGGCTTATTTTGTAACTGTATTTACAATGAGTTTGTTTAATGCTGCAAAGACTGATTTAAATAGTTCCTAGCTGTCACCAGTCAAGAGGATGAATTAGTAGTTCAGTCCCTAAAGCATTTTCTTTCCAACAACCTTTTATGGTAGGTAACTCTGGATACAAATCCACAGCGCTCTGGTAATGTTTAAAATAAATTGCATCTTACTTGTCCAAGCTTGATTAAGATTTAAGTGTCTTTGGCAGAAATAAAAGATCAATGGTAGCTACTACTTAATATATGTATAGGGATTATAAAATGGAAATCAGTGCACAGCAATTGTAGAGTTAGATTTAAGGTATTCAGCTTTTTAAGATGCTTCTCAATTCATTCACTTCAAAATCAACATCACCATAATTAATAGAGGTTTTGCTTCTGGTATACTTTTCTAAATTTGAAATAAAGTTTGAAGTACTCTGCATGTGTTGCAATTTATGATAGAAAGGAAGGTTGTGGAATGTGAAGTGGGAAGCAAATTAACCTGTTGGGCTGTGACACCTCAAAGGTGCTGCTACACACTGAAGTTTAAATACAAGGCATGCTAAATTTTGAGCACTTAGTGCTTAAAATTGCTGAAGGTTAAGCGTAGGCATAAGTATTTGCAGGATTTCAGGTGAATGTGTGAGATCTGTTTTGTTCCCCACCAGATGCTTTTTTTGACATTATATTAACATACACTGGATTTTTTTACCTTTTTCCTAGGTGTTTACCTCCCATGGACCCACTGTGATCATGCCAACCTGGTTCTGTTCTCGAGAATGGTTTTTTCACGTGGGAAAATTCAACGAGGGTGGAAAGGTGAGTCCTATGGATCATATGTAGTCCAGGAACCATCTCTTTGCTTAACAGCCTCTGGAAGCCCTAAGAATGTTATTAAGAAACACTAGGCAAAGGGTTCTAGATAAAAATGGAGGTCTAGAATAACCTGGGTTATACCATATACTTGTTCTTTAAAAACAAACAAGCAAAGAAACAAACAAACAAACAAAAACACCAAAAAACCAAAATGAAACAAGCAGTTGTTAACCAAGTACAGTTGTTTGGGATAGCTCTCATGCTTGAAGGATATAACTGAGATGGGCTTTGTAGATAAATCTAACACATTTGTTAGATATGTCAGCATAGCTGGAAAAACTAAAGAAAGATTCAGGCATTCAAACTCCTCTTAAGTCCCTGAAATAGATGCAGCAGATCTAAAGCTAAATGAAAGTCAGCTCATAGGTTCATTCTGGGTCATCTCTGAAAGGTAAGGTAGATTTGGTGAAAAAGATCGGAAGGGAAGAAAGGTGCAGGATGGCAAAGAGATGGTGAAACATCCTCCCAACAGGAAAGATTTATATCACTGATATAAAGAACAAAGGAGGAGGGGAGGTCACAACGTGCCGTAGAACTACTGTCATTAAATCTCATTCATTCACTTGTCTCATATCCACTTGTCAATCTTAGTTGTCAGGCTTGTCCGTGGAGGTGTTAAGTAGCTTTTCCTCAAAGATCAGGACTGAGAGGTTGCAAGTTAAATGACTGTTACCTGAGAAGTGTTTCCTCCTCTGACAGGTGTTCTTTTTCCTTATAGATTTCTTGCATGAGTTCAGTTTGGTTGCTTCAGGCTCATCAGCATGTTTGTGGAATATAAAATCCAGGGATGTCCATTGGCAGTATTTATTGTGGTAGTACTAGTTTGGATTCACTCTGTGTGTTTTGGACCTGAGGAGTTTTGCTTCCAGTGGTTTTGGGGGGATTTTAGGGCTAGAATGCGTGGTTCTGGGGGTTGGGTTGTTTGGGGTTTTTTTTAAATATCATTTAATAGTACTTTTAAAAAAATCTGATGAGGCTATTTCCTATTTTATTATGTAAACTACAACACATTATTCTTTTTATAGCCTCTAAATGGAGTCCTCCTGTGCCATGGAGTACACTGCGCCATGCAGTGTGTACATATATACTCAGACATACACACATGTACATATGTATGAGGATATACAAATATTATTCTTTCGACTGCCAAAAAAAATGTAGTTTAAGATGGCAGACAGAAGAGAATTTAGAGTGGTGAAAAGATTCCCCCTTAATTACAAGGCTTTTGAGTGGAAGAGCTGGGAATGGTGCATGGTTTCCAATACAATCTAGGTTTGCTGGCCCATGCTCTTTAATTCTTCTTTATTATTGTTCCTTATCATTGTGTTTTCATTATCTGAAAGTTCAACTTCTTGAGCATTCTCAGTAAGCTCAGAAGAGAAAGAAAGTGAAAACACAGTAACAACAATAGAACAGCAAGCCTAATGATAAAGTTCAAGAGGTTAAGTTAAACAGACTTCTGTGCTATTTGCTTTTAATTTTGCTTTTTTTTCCCCCCCTCTTTGTTCTGTTTTTGGTGGCTTGTTTTTGGTGGTATTTTGCTTTGAATATAATTGTGTAGGAACTATGCCACTGGGTATTCAGATGTAATACACTGACAGTCTTAATCCTAATGATTTTTTAGCCACAATGCATGTCTTTCTTGTCTTGAAAATAAACAGTGATAAGTAAAACTTTTTTTTTTGTCCTTATTATGAAGTGTCCAACATGTCAGAATTCAAACTCTGGCTGATACAGAGGGCCTTAAAAAAATAGCCTATTAAAAAGGGTGATGAGAGATCTTGAAGAAAACAATGAACGTAAGCAATGATGTCAAACTTGTTATCTTAGTGAGCTTAGAGGACACAAAATCAAGTCCTAAATCTTTCATCATTTAGGACTGCGAAGTATTTAACATTGATGTAACTCACTCATTTTCCTTTGAAAAGAATTCTTTTTAGGCAAAGAAAGATTTTTCTCTGTGTATCAATAGAGCTGTTATAAACCAGCAGAGTACTACTAAGGGTCTTATGTATGTGCGTGTGTGTTCATGTTCTGACCTGACCTGTGGTCTGACTATGTTAATTTGTTCACTTTATTTCCATTTTTGGGTTAGTATTTAACAGTGTGATGTGTGTCATGTGTGTCATATTGCTGCAAGTAAACACAGAAACAGGCGAACAAACGTTGGCATTTCAGCCTTCTCCATTTGCTAAACTGTTTCCATGCCAAAAAGCTGCATTTCTCATTTGGAATTAAGTCCAAACACCTGTTCTTCATATTTTAGTGCTTAGAACAAATGGAAGATAATTCTTCTATGGAAGAAATTGTGATTTGATGTTTATATTAGTATTATGGGTGGACTGATAGAATATAAAGATACAAGCCATGATGTAACCACTTTTTATTGCAGGTAGGTATGCACGTGAAACGAAATTTAAGTATTTACAAAATGATTTTATAAATACAGTGTTTGCTGTTCAAGATCTGCAACTGCTGGAAATTTATTCCTTTTATGTAATCACTGTGCAATGCCCAAACAAAATCCTAAATAGTATCTTCATAAATGTTGGCTAAGAACCCATCAGGTTTGCTTTATGCACTAATTAACTTAAATGGTATGGATGTTACTTATGCAACCCTCTGACATGATAATTAAAGCAGAAGAATGAAGAGGAATCTACCATGGACATAAGTTGCAAGTTTAAAAAAAAAAAAAATTGTTTTCAGATGTTGCCTCATTCTGAGGTTGCCTTTATTAAGGTCTCTTATTCTGGGGCATGATTCACCTTTCCCAGGTAGAGACCAGTATATGCATTTGTGTGGCAACCAAAGAAAGATCATTCTGTTCAAACGAAAATGCTCTCTTCTGAAGGCACAGATCCCTCTTGGTAACTGTTTCGTTACCTAGCGCTTCAGGCTTTGTGAATTGTTCAGCATCTGTGTTTCTCTCTTTTGGGACTAATCTGTACCAAGCTTTATATGCCTGTCAAAATGGGATGGTGTTTATTTTTCTACCTCTGTCCTTGCAGTCGGCCATAATTCATCTTTAAATAGCACTACTTGCTTTTGGAACAGCTTTGTCTTTTCTACAGGTGTTTATTTAATGATGCATTAGATAACTTCATGGAGACAAACAGAAATTGTATGAATAAAATGATGTTAAAACTTACTCATTTGACAGGAAGATAAAATGTGTCTGCAGGTGCAACTCTGAATACTTGTCAGTTACTGTTTTGAAATAACTGCCTCTCTTCCAGGGTGTTCCAGAAGACTTGTTGTTTTTTTATAAACATCTCCAGAAGGGTGGTAAAGTCTTCCGAGTAAACCATTGCCTCCTGCTGTACCGTTACCATCCACAGGCTGCAACTCATTCTGTCCTAGAGTAAGTTGCGTTTTTTGATAGAACTAAAACTAGCTTAATCTTGGATGATTGGCAGGAAAAATGCTTAATCTCTAAGACATCATGCAGCAAAATAGTTACCTAGTTGTGCGTATGTGTTTGTTTTAAGCATGACATAATATGTTGGTAGTATCCCCTTTTGATAGTGGAAGGTTAGCTTTCTCTTTCTTCTTGCTGTAATTTGCTTTTGAGTAACTGTAGTGCTGGAACTGAAATTATTAATTGAAATCCTTGGTTCGGCTACTGTTGCCCAGAAGCAATCATTGTATCAGTGTTAATGATTTGTGAGGCAGGGGATGGGGGTGGAGGCACTTTGACATTTGACAAATATTCTAAGAAATTCTTTCATCTTTGCAGCTATTTTTAAAGTACTTTCACAGTAAGTACTGTAAGGGCAATGAAGTGTTTTGGGGACACCATTACAGCAGCACTATTTTCTGAACTTGCATTTACCATTCCTTCCGCTGACAGTCTGTAACTGGTCACATGAGATCTCATAGTCCTGGCAAAAGTGAGCAGTGAAGCACTAACTTCTTCAATACTTTGAACATGACTGCAAGAACAATTTTGAAATATATCCTAGTGGTGAAATTGTATTGGGATTTTTAATTAGGGTTTTTAATATGTGAGGTTTTGATTCTCATATTTTTTGCCATGTGAACCATAATGTAAAAAATATTTCACTAATATTAAAGTTTCATTTCAAAATGAACTGTCTTGATTTTAAAAAAGTAAAGAAACTTGTAATAACAACATAAAAGCTTCTGGAAAAAAATAATAAAACCTAAACCTTTCATCTGAAAATGTGCTATATTTACATGTAGCATTTTCCTGTTTTTAAAAGTCTACTCGTCTATACCTGGTAATAAGGTTCGAAAAATACCTGAGGATATTTAGGAGTAATTGTCTCAGGTGCTTCCTTGTAACCTGTTGCTTCCTGCTTTTACAACGCTGGTCTGCACTTAAAGAAAATGTTAAAACTGTCAATTAGTGGTTCCTCTCCATGCCCATTTTACCCAGGAAATGCATTCTTTGTGATCAGAAATCCTGCAAACTGAACCAGTGCAGTTTCTTTTTCTTATGCATTGACATTAATGAAAAATTATGTGAGTTTTATTTTCCTTTAGGCTTCCCACACCAGAATCACAGTGGTAATTAAGTGAACTGTTTTCTTACTGATTAATGATATAAGTGCACTTTCCAGACAGTCCTATTTGTATGGCCTTGTAGAACTGACTAGTAAAACTGAACATTATGTGCATTATAGTATATATTGTATATAACTATAGTATTGTATTACTGTAAATACTGTAGTGTGCTAGCATAATTAATAGCATGCTTATGATTAATGTCACTATAGAGCTTTATAAATACGTTTATATGTGTCCATATGTATATAAAATCATTAACTCTGATACAGACATTCCAAGTAAATAGAATATATTATTTGGATTTTGCAAAAAATACAAGGTCAATGATTTTCCCTTTTGCTGGTGATTAAATGTAAGGGTGTTTTTTCCCTCTTTTTGTGTGTGATCATTTTGGCAGTTACAAACTTTTCCGCCATGCATCATTGGGTGTTAGAACACCTGTAAGCCTGGTGCTTCTATCTGTGGGAAAACATCTTATTCTTGGAAATTAGTTTGGTTTGAATTTACTGCAAGCTATTGCTTATTCAGACCTACAAGGTTGTGTGGCACAAGCACCCTGAATTACAATATGCTATAAGAATGTGGAAATGCTGTAAGCTGTTTCAGATGTGCAGTTTGCTTGTCCAAATTCTTGTCTCATTCTAAGCAGTCAGGCTAGCCACTCTTGCTGGTGGCTTTTGCTGGTACTACTGTTAACAATATTTTGTGCAAACTTTCAAATACGAGGTTGTATAACATCTCTTCATATTGGCTTGTTCCCCTGTTTTTGCCCAAGTTCTGATGGGTTGGCCAGCATTTATTTCCAAAGTCTGAGGTGCGACTTGAGCAAAAAGACAACAACAGACTTATCACAAAGGTTTAATTTTATAATTTAAATTAGGTCTTTCCTAATTTGCATTTTGGTTGCCTCACCTTTCTTAATGCATACTCCACCTTTCCTAGAAGTCTGTGTTTTGTATGAGCAGCTTTTCACCTTTGGCCTATGTTATCTTTGAATTTTTAGAATCAGCCTAAACCTGGATTTGGAAGTAGTAACTCACCAACCAGATTAATATCTTGCCTGAGATCACAATGATGGTGTAGGAGAGTTGTTTTTAAAAATTTTTTTCCAAAGAGTTTGTGGAACTCTTTGGGGGAAAAAAAAATTAATAGGACTTGTTTGTGCCAAGGTCTGTGATTCAGTCTTTTCAACAAAGATAACAGTCAGCCATAGCCTGTCATGGGCTGATCTCAGTTTATATGAGTGTCTTTTGTTACTGTTCAAGAGGGAAAAATGCCTGATTTTTGCATTTTCAGACTTCCTAAAATGTATAAAACTACTTAGCAAGTGACAGTTAGTTCTCTTTATGTAGTATGTGGAATGGTAAACACTAGCAATTTTTAGGTTGCTTCCTATGATTACTGTCCTTCTGGAACAAATATTTAGAAATGAAACTATTTGTGAAGCAGAAAACAAAATATTATTTACATTCCTCCTTACCCTGGAGGCATCAGACTGTATTGTTAAATTTTTTGGGGTATATGACAGAACTGGAGTGAACCAGTGTCTATATTCAGGTTTCATTAGGTGCATGCAGAAATGTAAACGTTCTCACTGTAACTTCATCTATGCTCTATGGTGGATTCCTGCTAAATACCAATGAGCAATACACATTTCAAGAAACTTCAGCGAGGAATTTGAAACACAAAACTGCACGTATTGTATCTGTTAGACTTAATTAATTTTATCTCACATTACAAGTTGTATTCTAGGGCTGTGTGTCCTTTGTGCTGTTTTGATACAGTATCAGAGCTGGCTTTATCACAAGAAGTAAGAAAGTTTGTAGTAAGAAAGCTTGGTATAATGAAAACACTGTAAAATGCATAGATTTTTATCTTGCCAAGGGGGGAAAAAATGAACTTTATATAAAACGATGTAGCTTACTGCGAGTTAGAAGTCAGCTTGGAACAAAATGAGCAATAAAATGTTACACTTACCTTTAGGTAGTGTTGCCCACAAAGGCAGGCAGCTGGGACAGGTAGCTAATCTTTGTGGCAATTTACAAGCACTTGGTCAAACAAAATTTAATATATGCAGAAAATAAGGTTTGTACCTTCCAGCTGAGATTCGAGCAATTCCCTTTCATGCAGAAAATGTGAAATGTACAGTAATTTCATATGCTGTGTATTCAGAATGAGTATAATATTGTTTTTGCAGAAATAACCAAAATTGCATAAACTACATAGTTCTCTTATGGCAAGAGGCTGAGAGAGCTGGGGTTGTTTAGCCTGGAGAGTAGAAGACTGAGGGGGGATCTTATCAATGCCTATAAATACTTAATGGGTGAGTGTCGTGAGGATGGGGCCAGGCTTTTTTTGGTGGTGCCTAGTGACAGGTCAAGAGGCAGTGGGCACAAACTGGAACATAAGATGTTCCATTTAAACATAAGGGGGAAATTCTTCACTTTGAGGGTGATGGAGCACTGGAACAGGCTGCAGGAGGTGGTGCAGTCTCCATCTCTGGAGACATTCAAAACCCGCCTGGATGCCACCCTGTGCAATATGCTCTAGGTGATCCTGCTCTGGCAGGGGGGTTGGACTAGATGATCTCCAGGGGTCCCTTCCATCCCCTAAGATTCTGTGATTCTGTAATCTATTGGAACCATCTGGTTTCAGGCACCAGAAGCTTCCAAAGTCGTCTATGCAAAGGAGAGCAGACACTTAGTCTGAAACACACATTGGGTTGTTTTAGAGGTACTCTGAGGCATGGGGCGCATATCACTGGTGAGCACAGGGATGCCTGCTTCATTTCCTGCAAAAACACATGCATCCAAAAATAAGCAGGAGAGGGAATAGCATAACATAGTCCTGTACAATTGCAATAAAGATGAGGTCAACTACATTTTTATCTTCTATGCTCTCATTTGGCTCTTTAATTAAATACAGAAACTAATGACCTCATTAGAGTCTTGGAAAGTAAATGGCACCTAGCATTGATAGTCTCTGTCTTTCTTAATAAGCCTTTCATGAAAAATAGGCCACAATGCAAACTGTGCCTCAGTTAATGACCCCTGACCTGAAGATGAACTCGGACATTAATAGAACCTATTAACAATGTAAATGTAATAACTCAGTGGGGTGATGTAGTGCAGTAATTAATAAGTTCACATGAAGTTCAACAGAACAACAGTGACAAAAATCAGTTTATTCACCAGTGTGGTCAAGGTTCAAATGGGATTAATTTCAGCATTTCCTTTGGCTTTTAAGGACCTTGAATTCTGCATGCAAAACTAGCTATAAAGAATCTGTTTTTTCGGCTCTCACTGTGATTAAAAAGTTCTCTGTTCTTCCATCTCTGGATTATCTATCAGGTGAGATTCACCTATAATCTAAAACTCTCTTATCCTGCCATGAATAACAAAAACCACTGGCAGAGGCCATTCAGTTGCACAGTTTCACTTCCTGTGTGGTGTTACCCGAGTAGCGTGCGGGATCATTGCCTATGGAAAAGGTCAGATATATTGATTTATAGTATTACTGTGCATAGTAATCAGTGCCTAAAATTCCATTACTGCTTAGGATATTGGGCTTGTATCTGTGCATTTCTCAAGTACTTGTACATCTGTCTTTGCTCTGTTGATTCACTTATGTAGCCTCACTGGGGGAAGGAATAGAAAGGCAGTCAAACAATATGGCGAGGTTTAACTGAGCTCAGGCATTAAATCATATAGCTTTTATTGTCACGTTATCTTTCATTTCAAAATAGGAGTGGAGCAGATGTTTCTTGACTCCTGTATTGAGTCATTAGGTCACCACACATTTTAACAGAGCCCCATTGTTATATTCCTTGGATGAATGGTATGGTAATAACTACTTGGGACTGAGGAACACACTTCATAGTCATTCTCACCCTCTCCATGAATACCCTTATTTCACTCCTGTAGAATTTTGACTCCTCTTCTTCCTTCCAGACTAGCTAACTGATGAGAACGGAGGGGCTGTGAAAAGTGAGGTCTTACGAAAATTCTGTAAGCCTCGAGAATGATTTTCTGCATAGAAAAATGTGTACTTATGACATTTCTTTTGTGAAGTAAAGAGGTGACAGGCAAATGAAGGAAGTACTTGAGGAATTTGGGTCAACAAGGAGTATAAGTGTGTGGGGACAAACTTCTACAGTCAGAAGAATTTGTATCCCACCTTCTGGCTGAAGAAAATCTTGTTAACTGAATACAGACTAGGAAAAGATACTAAAGCTACTGTGAAATGGCTTACTTTAATCCGTACAGACATGGGTAGGAAAAGCAGCCTTGATTTGGGATGATGCAGAGTAATAATACTTCCTAGTTTTTGCTAATGGATATAAATATGTAATAATGCAAAACTTGAAAATAGCTGTGAGAATTGTCTTTGGATAGTGGTTTGTACAACTTCTAGATAGTTTCAGGCATTTTCATTAATTTTTCTTGGCATGTTGCTACAGTTCCCATCTGCTGCACCCACACTGGCTCTGAAAGGATGGGAAAATGGCATTCCTTTATCCTTCAAGGCAGGAATCTGAGTTATCCACGCTGGAAACATCAAAAAATGTGGCAAATTGGATGAACCAGAAACTTGAAGGGGATAACTGAAAACTCTTTTGACTCTCCATAAGCTAAAATTGAACCACCATGTGAGACAGATTGTTTGTGCAGAGCATGTTTTCACAGAAATTGTGATTGTCACACTAACGCTTAGTCCCAAATTCTTCCCTCAATTCTGTATTTATCTGATGATCTCAGCTTGCACTGTTAAAAGTGTTTCAAGGTTAACTCATTGTTTGATATAACTTAAAATAGTCATTAAAAAGGGCACGCACAATATGGTGATGTGATTTTTAAAGTATTTTCTGTGAGCAGTTTTTGTTAAACCATTGTCAATGATGTAGTATTCAGTGTTATGTTACAGGGTAGGTGTTGCTGTTTAAAAGCCTATCTGATTGAAACTGATAGGAAATGTGCACACATGCAGGTGTCCACGCACACATTGAAAGAAAAGCTTTAGTTGTCCAAGTGAATTTGACAGCTGGGAGGAATGGTCCATGAACAAAATGATTTTCTTGAAGTTGTCTTTCTGAGAACCTGTCTTGAACTTGTTGCAGATCTCAGTAGGTCTTTGGTATTTGGGGATGTTGGGAGTGTCTTTGTTCCTGGTCCCAAAGCCATGTGGTTCATCATCTGGTATTAATCTCACAGTTGTTTACCTTGGCCACTTGGCTTAAATTATATTGTAGAACTTACTACAAGCATGAAAGCACGGAGGTGTGATTGAACACAGCCATCTAACAGCTTGCTCTTTCTTAAAGCATGTTTTAAGGAGTTTAATGAGGCATACCACTTCTTAAAAATAAATTAAAAATCAACTGCTCTTTGCATCTAGAAACGCTTTTTCTCATAAAAGTTGTCTTCAAATAAAGGTACAGTCACATTCATGTCACTGCTGAATAATACTTTGGAATCTTTAAATCATACTTGGTTATTAAGTGTGAGTTGTGTGTAACAGACAGTGGTGGTGTTGTTTCAGTGTTGCATTGACTTTTAATTCAGCAATTATTTGTTGCTGTATGGGTGTCCACTGATTCAGAGCTTTGAAAAACAACTTACTGGAGGCTTGAGCTGAATACCACAACATAAATGGATTTTAATTGTGGCATTAGACTGTATGTTTGGGTCAAGTGGAGTAATGAAATTTTGAGATTTCAACTTTGCATTGACAGAGGAAAATGTCAGTCATCATCTTCAATTTAGGAGATAGTTTGCCTGTCTGCACTGCAGAGGTACAGAGCAGTTCATATGGTGAGTGCACATATGGGCAAGTATTGGTGAGCAGTTGGAATTGTCGGTATTAAATTTGATTACCATAGCCTGTTCTTGAAAATAGTAGTGCTTTGGCTACAGCTTCAAATCTATCCTAATGATTTTTGTCTGAGAATTTGCACGAAATTTCTCTCTTGCTAACAAGAGTTCACATTTCCCTCAGAAATTTCTAGTACAAAGTTGTGCTGTGATTTTCTTGATCACGTCTGAATCTCTTTGGTCAGGTTTATGTGTATGTGAGTGTGTACGTATGCATATAGGTATATAACAGTGTTAAAGTTTTGGGCATCAAAGTCCACCCATTTCCTAACTCTCTAGGGGAACCATCTGGAATCACCGAGTCAGGTTTCTTGAAGACAGAGTTCTGAGCTCGTGGACATCATTCACCATTTGGAATGCTGGCAAGCAAGGCAGGAAGCTCTACAGAAGCTTGTCCCTAGCAAATCGGAAAAAGGTGAGCTAGTAAGAGTGGGTAAGATCTGTACAAAACCACTTCCTTCTCGTTCATGTGCCTCCTTGCTGCCTATAACATAATGTAGAAAAACTCCTGTAAAATATTTTGTCCACGAAGTACTGGTTGATGATTAATATATAAAGAGGGGAAATTCTCAATATTGTGCATAATGCATTTCCTCTTTTAAAATGCCGTATTACTTAGATATATGACACTTCGCTATTTAGAGCGTACAGTGTGTATGGAGTGCGACATAAGCACCCATGTTCCTGCTTGCTGGTGACTACACAGAGTAATAGCATGCTACTTTGTTAACTACCCGTGTAGCAGGCAGGTACCCAAAGTGAGTAGAATAACTCATTATTTGGATGGTGTAAAACTAAACTCCTTTTCCAGGGTTATTCATCCATGTATAGTCTTTGTCCAGTTCTTAATGAACATAAAAAGCTTCAGAAGATGACTTGCATCATTCTAAGTAAGAGTAGAGGTCTAGATTTTGGTGTTATCTGTAATGATTCAAGTCCTAGTTTTATGTAGTTATTCAGACTCATTATGATTGCCATTGTAACTTCCTGGCTTTTCCAAAAGTGAGATCTCGGGTCTGTCCATCTCAGTCAGAAATGAAGCTTAAATGATATCCTAATTTTTCATAGTAAGTCATTAGCAAGAGGCTGTAGAAGTAGCTAGAACATCTCACTTCTCCAAGTGCTAATCAATGAATTATACTGGTGGAGATTCAGGAAATAAACTCAGTTTGTGAGCTGTATTTTTTACACTGACATTGTATACTGGTGGTGTTCACCCATATTTGTAGCCTCTTGATATTTCTGTTTGGATTTTCTTTCCATTGTTGTTTAATGAAAGAACTGATATGGTATTTATGGATTTGGTTAAAAAAACCTGTTTCATTGCATAGTGGAAATATCTCCAAAGCATTTTTGATGTAGAAGCACTTTTTATGTTGCAAGATAATGTAGCTCTGTCAGGTCGTTGCCTGAAAACACACGGAGTGCAGTTCTGTTCCTCTGCAGTTTTGCCCTAGGACTGTAAAGGTGGCACTTGCATCAGGAGTGAAGTAGCAATAAAGAACGCAAAAGTTCAGCACTATGACACCAATGTTTTTGTGCCAGTGTTTTCCTCTGTGCAAACAGAATGAGGTCACTTTAGGTAAAAGAAAAAAGTCTTAATCACAGGGGGAAAATGTGTGAGAGAAAGCTGTGGGCACAGAAAGCAAACCAGCCTTCTGCAGCCTTCTCTAACTTAATAAATTAATAAACAGCTGTTTGGCTTTTTAGATTTTCTCAGCAGTTGAGTGTTGTTAATCAATTTTTAATGCAACAATTAAAAAGACAGGATAATGACTATCCAGCTTTCACCAGAATAATTGATTTCTGCAGGACCTTAAATAGCTTAAGCTGTTCTGCTTCGGTGTAAGAGCTCTGTGTAGATAATATGAATAGATCCAGTGGAGGTCAGAGGAAAATGTAACTATGTTTATTTTAAAAAATCCTCCAAAATGTTACTGGCAATCTAATGCTTCAAAAATTAAGCCACTCTCTATTTTGGATTGCAGGCATTTATTCTGCCTGCATATTTATAAGGAATGCAAATAAAAAAAACCAACCAAATAAAAAAAAACTCAGCCAAAACCTGAAATATTTGGCAACTTAGGGCTGCAAGTAATGCTTCCATAACTACAGTAAGAATAACCAAAATGAACAGGAATTATATTGGTTTAAACAACAAATATGCTGAGCTTTTCAGCTGAAAAATAGGAAGTCCAAAACCATAGGATGTATTCCCAAACTTGGTGTGTTGTGACTTGGAATTGAGACTGGTATTGCCAGATTATCCAAAGCACCAGTGCAGCACTGCCCTAGTGAGGTGCTTGGTAGTAGATTATATGATTGGGGTGGGCAGAAAGAGGAAGGTTTGTATTATCCAGTCTTAGGTGTTTTGTGGAGGTGCAAAATGAGGAGGCTAGTCTCTGGTTTTAGATTACTTAGCTTATCACTGAGGGTGAAGTTGATCTCATAGATGTTTTCTCTTACGCAGTCAGTAGCTTAGATCGCCTGTTCTCAGGTGTGTAATAACATAATGTGCTCATAGACAAGTGCAAAATTTACCCATCTAGGTACATGCAAAAAGGATTTAATGTATTTTTAAGCTTGGTAAGGGGACCGTATTGCATGGCCCTGTCTCTGTGTTCATTTACATGCCAGTAGCGTTACACACACATATATACTGCACATGAAATACCTACTGGCAGCAAAGAATGGTATTTGAAATGCTCTGCTTCTGTTTTGCCAGGTAACTACATTTTGTGATGTTGATGAGAAGAAAATAACAAAAGGATTCTACACTCATGAGGAATCTGAGGTTTGTTATAAGTACTCTTGTATTCTTTATTGTGATCTGGAAGTGTTCTGGGAAATCTGATGAAAGAACACATCATTGTTTTTAAATACTGTAGAGAAACTCACTTTGGAAAGGAGGACATGACAGAAGACTAGATAGCTGAGGATCGATAATGGAGTGTGAACTATGGACCTCACACTCACTGTAGTAAGTTTAGAAAGACAAAAATTACATACATACAGTCTGAAAGGATTCTGATCATGGGGTAAAACATAGCTTTCACTGACACGTTTTTTTCTTTTAATCAGGAGTACATTTTGGCTTATGATGAACAGAAGTCAAATATCTATTAAAATAAAGCAAGCTTTTGTGATTAATTGTAACTTCTCTGTATATTATAGTTATACTGTACCTGAATAAAACTTTGATAGGTTCCTTGGGGGCCTAAAATTGTAGACAGCAAAATTTTATTCCCTAGACAAGGAAGCATGATATTTAGAAGCTAATAAACAAACACTATAGGAAGAAGAATGTTTTCTTGTTGCAATATTAATTTCATGATAGTAATTAGGTCAAGACCTGGGGTGAAGTTTCATCCAGGTTTAGTCCCTACAAGCTAGTGAAAAGGCAGTTCTTAGTTCACTGGGCATTGGATCAGATCCTGTGAGCAAAAGCTTTCAAGAGTGCAGTTTGACATTACAACTCCACCAGTCTGACTGGAGCAGTGGCCTGAGTTCACTCTCTGGCCCCAGCCACACCCCCGCCACTGCTCTGTGTGTAATGGGTCTAGCAGTCTTGCAGCTGAAGGATGACTTGATTCATTTAGCTGATCTGGCAGAAGAGGAACCCTCCATGGGGAAAAAAAAACCTCCCCCAAAAGTTCTCCAGCAAGTTACTTTGAGAATCAAATTACCCTGAGACTGTCTGATCCTTCAATCTGATGGGAGTAGGACTGAGATGGGTATGGGGAAAGGAGGAGCACCTCCTCAGATACAGCTTGAGGTGAGGCTAGAGTAACTGTAAAGTCAAATTCTGTACTGGGAAATTAATGAGTGCCTTCAGCTGCATGAAAGCAATCAGAGTTCAGGATTTTGACCTGGAATACTGAGGGGTCACTAACTACCACTGCAGTAATACTGTCAGCTAACTGTTACAGACACTGTGCGTTTGTCTTCCTAAGACATACCCATCCTCTCGGATCAGTCTTAAAGGAGATTGTACTGCAACCTGTTGTGAATCCTTAGAAAATTCTGCATCTTGGATCCATGCTGAAGTCCCAGTTGGGCATTAAGCCATTTAATGGTGCCCAGTGAGAGGGAAAGATTCTCCTTACCTGCTGTTGTGCGTTCTCCGGTGCTTCTCTGATGGCGCAGAGAGATGATGCAACTTACTAAAGTGGCAGAAAATTAACCTGCCAAAAAAAATAAAGAACACAGTTGTGGTGGGTTTAAGGGCTCTTCCCAGCCCCCCACACACAGCAGGTAAAGGAGAGACTGGATTGGAAGTTAAAAACTAAAAACTGCTTTAATAATAATAACAGATATAAATGAAACAAATATAAACAGGTACAGGACCCAAGATACTGAACCGTCCCGATGCCAGCTCCCACTGGAATCAGCACAAGCAGTCCAAAGCAGTGAGATAGCACACGCAGGTTTCAGCACAGGCAGGCAGCACGCAGCTCGGCCGAAAGTCCCAGCAGGAAGGGAGCTTCCTCGTGGTCCCAATCAACAAAAGTCCCCCGGAGAAACCCAGCATTCTCCCCCCGCCCCCCGGAGGGGGGGTTGCAGTGTCCTCAACTCAGGAATTTCAGGTTTCTTAAAGGGACAGTTCAGGCAAGGTGTGTGTGTGTGTGGGGGGGGAATAACTAATAACAGTACTATGTATGTGGTGGTGGAATATCTTTTAGAAAATACAGTTACTGAACAGAATTAATTCTGTTCTAATCCAAACCATAACAACAGTTTTTACAGGTAGCCTATTAAAGCAGCATACCTTGCAATCAGATCAGAGAGGGAATTGTTTGAGAAAGGGCTAAAAGTAATGCTTGGACGTAAGGAAGAAGCAGTGGAGGAGAGGAGTGGGACCACCTCCTTTCAACTGCAGAAAGCTCTTAACTCAGATCTGGTGTAATGTGTAACTGTTCAAAGAAACACAATTGTATTGAAAGATTATGGTAAGAAAATAATGGTCCTTGAAATGACTGGCAGAATGATGAGCGAAGCATGTGACCAGCTGGGCTATTTAGCATGAGGTCTCAAAATATATTTTCCCTTTTTTGTATTTAGTAGCTCCTAAAACTAAGTGAACAGGTAATCCTGTGTGCCCTTTACTGAAGTCTGCTGCTTTTCCCTGCAGGAGAGACCGAAACCAAAAATTCCTATATGTCACTTCAGAGATGCAAGACCACCGTTCATCATCTGCATGAAGCTGGTGAGTACCACTTTGAGCCTTAGCTTTATGTGCAAAATCAGTATTTGCTCCTCAGGAAAATGAATTTCTATTTACTGTAAGTTGCTTTTCCCAGAAGCTTTTAGTATGCAATCGAATGGCCTTTTTAATCAAATTGATTGTACAGAGTATGTCAGGGATTTAAAACAGCAGCATTAAATCAAGTAAAGTAGTAATAAGAATATTAAATGGTATAGCTTCTGTAAAGGAGTTCGGATCTGTTTTACTTTCTTGCCCAACATTATAGACACGAGTATACACAGTCAGCCACTGGCCTCATTTATTCCTATTATTTTGCAGCCCTATGTATGGCAAGGGCTCTGTCTTTTCAATTCGACCTTAAAAGGTTTTATTTGTCACTGCCCGTTCTGAAGCTTCTTCTGTGCCTGGCTGTGGTAACTTTCTTATTTCAACTGGTTTAATTTGCCTAACAACAAAACTAGAAGGTGATAACCAGCAACTATTTTGCTATTACATCTAAACTGACAAAACACAGTGTATGGGATAACAGAGAAGTTTTAAAGCAAAAATGCAAATACATTCTAGTTGCAAACACTAGTAAAAGCCTTTAATTAAAATCTGTAGCTACATATAAACACTGACATTCTAATGCTGTACAGATCTGGTCAAAGATTGATCAGCTGAATCTTATCTGGTATGGTCTGCTCTTATCTTAGTACTCCCAACTTTACAGTCAATTCTGAGATAATAACGATGAGTTGTGAAGCCAGACTGAAAGTACCTTAGGGCATTATCACGTACTGTTGGTTGATAAACTCTTGGATAAGCTGGTTCTATTACAACTAATTTAATTTTTCATACTATATGTAATGGTGGGTGGAAGAAGTCCCTAGACAGAACACCTGTGCAACCTGTTAGAAAGCACATTAATTTGTGAAACCCTTACAATGAGACTGTTATACAGCATTGTGCCTGAAAACTCTGGTCCATGACACAGTTGTGATTTCAGTATATTTTTTCCACTCACGGCCATTGATTGTTTTCTACTTGCAGATTACAGAACACTATAGGCCATAGTATTATTTAAGTAATATGCAGTTATTTTCTTTGGAAATACATTTTGACCTTGTTGGAACGAGTTTCAGAGCTTGTAAAGTTGCTTCTAAAATCTGTCTCGGAGGCAGCTCACCTTTTGTGAGAATTTAAGATAGTCAATAGCCATTTGTATGGAACCTAATCTCCAGAAGCTGAAGGCACGTTAGTCACAAAGTCCTCTTTGTGACTGAATTATGCAGTCAGCTACTGTGAAAGTTGGTGTTGTAATAGCTCATGGCAAAAACATGCTTGTGCAGAGGTAAATAAAGAACAATGTGCATGTCCAGCAGCATTATACATTGGGAAGGCAGAAGAGAGGCCAAACAGACGAGAACAAAGTTGATCATAAAGCTGCATGACAGCGTAGTGACAGCCCATAATGGAGCTGACCTTTCTACGGATTTTAGCCATATGGATACCTGTAAATAATACGAACCTTACAGTACACCTATGTCATTATACCATATCATTATTTTAATATTATGAAGACTGAGAATCCACTTGTTAGAAAACCAGAGCTATTGCAAAGAACTGAAACCAAACTTTTCTGTTAGTGATGCCTAATATCCTGGTATCACCAGAGAAACCACAGACAATACAAGAGAGACATAAAAAACATAAATGATCTGTACCAAACTGTAGGAAGTATAAAACCCAACAGAGAGAGAAGAGGAATTGGAGAGTCTCAGGAAGCAAGCAGCAGAGCTCTCAGTCCTACTCCAAATGGAGTCTGCTGGAATCTCCTTTTCTCTGTCATTGGGTTTTGCAGTTGATCTTATGGAATAGTTTTTAGTTTTACAGAATAGTTTTTACCTCTTACAGCTGCTGTTGTACTTGCTGTAATTTGCTACTGCTAGGAGTCTTATGAAGGCTGTCAGAATCTGTGAAATCACACTCCTGCTGCTTATTTGCAAGGCTGTGGGTGGATTGAAATGGCCACAGTTTTCAGTAGTAGTTTTGTCTTCTATCAAATGTCTGGGGTTTAAAACATGTAGTTGTCTTGTCTGCAGCAGCTTTCAAGTTTCTAGACCTGACCACTAAAGGAAATGGTTTCAAAATGGGTTGAGACGAGCAAAATATTGAACTTCTTCATTCATCTGTGTTGATATTGTGCAGGCCAGGTATAATGCCAACGGTTAGTCTTTGCTGTATTTTTGAGTTTGCCTTGCTTTTTGCAGCCCAAATCTGAAGGAACAGCTAAATCAAAACTTCTCAATTCCTTTTCTTTAATCACCTCTTCTACATTTCTTCTTCCAACATGCTTTTTGAAAGTGGGAGGGTGGGAAAAAGTAGAGTAGGGGATAAGTACATAAAATATTAAAACTGCATCAAATGAAAAATGCCTTTTTTGTGGTAGTTACTGGTGTCTCTCTGGTGTTATTCACCCAAGACTTAACCAAATCAAAATGCAAGAAACATTGCTGTTACAAGGCTAAGTCTCAGGCTGATGTGAAAGACTGCGCTTGAGACGAAACTCCTCTGCAAAAAGGGTGCTATCCTTGTCCATACTGAGGGAGTGAAAACTTCCATGTTTAGGAGATTACAGATGACCTGTATTTTCAAACTATCTCAGGCAAGTAGCTTTACCCAGCTCTGTGTTTCAGGTCATGCAGCAAGCAACCATACAAAAACTCCAGTGAATGTATGGACATTTCTTGTGTAAACAGCTGGCAGTGCAACCTAGCTCTACATTGCATGGAGCTGTTGGAAGCTTATGTAAGGCAGAATTAGCTGTAGGTCCTCTTAGCTAATTTCTTAAACAAAAGTCATTAACAAATCCCTAAACATTGAAATTTAGCTTTAGTATTTACCAACAAGAGTTCATCACCATCCTTCTGAAGAAGAAAGTATCCTAGGGCCTTACTGTCCTTTATTTTACTCTTCGTGGTATGGGATTATTTTTATTTTTGGTACAGACAAACACTGCATGTTTATGTGTGGCTCTAAGAGGGTAATTATGAAGACTAGACATGTTTACAAGAGAGTCATTTGCAAGAAACAACTTCGCTGTCCACATACTTGTAGCAGTGTTTGCCGATTTATTTTTTCAGGCAGTTCTCCCCTTGCTAGCGTTGGCATAACTTTGTTACCGTATAAAATCATCTTTGAAAAAGCAGTCAGCCTGTGTGATCTTTGCTCAGTTTGCATTTTAAAATGGCTTCATCAAGGGCTGTAGCGGAAATTCTGCTCTCTTTGTGTGCATAAGTTTTTTCTGAAGAAATATAATAGCGGCTTTAGCTTGTCAAAATAGCATAGCAGCCTGCAACACCACTGCACCTGAGGGTTCACACTGTGTGTTTTCTCTCGCTTTGAGGTAAAAGCAAAATACTTAGAAATGATGTATTGTGCCCTGGCTTTGCATGGGTTCCAAGTGCTTAAAATGAAAGGGTTTTTTATTTTTCTCTCATTAATTAAACTAGTTTGATATGTACACACACAGATGCACAGTAACCCTTCTTTAGGTCAGGTTCATTCTTCAGCAGACTACACGCAACAGTTTCATAGCCTATGTCATAACTAGCGAAATCCTCAGGTTTGTGATCATTAGTGGAGGCCAGGGCTCATTACCAAGGCCTGCATTTTTGAGCAGAATTCCCTGTTGACATGAGTGGTACATTTTGCAGATGGAGCCGTGACAGTTTGGGATCTTAACTGAATTGCAAAACTAAACTGAGTCCTTTAAAGTATTAAATGCCATTAAGTGTTCCTGATTCCAAGAAGTAAAAACTCTGTCTTTCACAGTCACTTAAGAAGTTGGTTGCCTTAGGTACGTGGAGCCCTTGCTTAAGAAAGCCAAGTATCATGGGGCCCTTTCTGCCATTCTCCAAATAATTCATTAGCTATTTCTATTTTTTTTATGGTTAGTAAACATCAGAGCTAAATTACAAATTTTATGGCTGGTGGTTATGGGTTTTTTGTTGAAATTGTGGATCAGATTTTGTCATCTTTGTATTTTTTGGTATTGCTAGTGAAAATAGAACAACATGGCAGGTATCTGAGAATCATCTAGGAGAAAGGGGAGTTAATCTGTGATCCTGAGGTTTGGCAAGAGGTTTGAAACGTACACATGCAGCATTTCCTTTCCTATATAGTTTCAGGCAGCAGAAACAATGCAGGGTTTTGGAGAAGACAGGTCAGCTTGTTTTGTTATTAGACTCCCCGCTGATAGAGATGGCAGTGTTCCTTGGCTGGAAGACTTCCAAGCAATACCCAAATACTGTGATCCTGTTAATAAGGAGTTCAGCTGATGGTCCAACGTGAGCTGGGAAGCTGGATGTACAGTCCTCCATGTGGGACACAAAACTTAGTTCCTGAACTTGGATTCATTAAGGATCCCAGAGCAATTTTTTGAATCCAGTTCAAAAATTCTAGCCAAAGTCTAGCATTCCACCTCCTTTAATTCCACAGCTTCAGTTGGACTCTGTTTCTGGAACTTCCTGCCCTAAACACTTGCAGTACTGATGTGCATTGTTAAAACTTCGTTGTTGCTGCTTTGGGCTAACCAGAAGAACACTGAACAATCTCCTTACGTAACCTCCATAGTACTGTGAGCTTTAGTTCATTATTTTATTTGATGATATGTCTGAAGCCAATAGAATCAAAGAATCCAAGAAGACCAAAGTAGAAATGCTCTGAAACACTGACGTTGGCATTTTTTCTTAACAACATTGCTGCCTTGTAAGATTGCTCATGGAGCAAACCTCCTACATTCCTGTTCAGAATACTGTAAGTAGGGCTCAAAAGGAAACACCTTTTAACTATGCAAAATAATTCAGTTGCCTGATGAAAGGTTTGTTTCATCAGGCAAGCCTAATCATTGTTCAAAATCTATAAAAATCAGTTCTGTCAAACTCATTCTCTTGGTCCAGTCTCTAAGCCTGTGTTAGGAAACAGAATATGCAGACAGCAGAGAGCCATGCCTAGTATAGCCCATGAGTTCTACCAAGCAGCAGAATGAGTTGTCTAGTACTCCCTCCCGCGACATATTAATTAATTCTTCAACATACACTTAATTTTTGAATGGAAGCATTTCTGAGCTTTAGTCTATTTATGTTTAGTTCTGCAAGTGGGACTTTCTTCTATGGTCTGAAGAACCAAATTACCAGAACTTGTTACAACCTGAAATGAGTTTGTCAGATTAATCTGATTCTTTCTTTCTTCCCTCACAGGATTTGACAGGTGGAGCATTTGAAACAAACCTGAACATGCTGAACTTGAAGGAAGGGATTGATTATTATCACTTTAACTAAAACCAAGGTAAGGCAGTGATAGTGAAGCTGTTATCCTCTAGGTATCTGTGTGCAGGAAAGTTGGGAGGTTTACATTTTTTTAGTAATTTGCATTTCATTAAACTAATCTTTGTGCTGAGAAAACCCTTTCTAAGGGAGGTCCTAGTTAGATGATGGATAATGCTATTTGCTCATTTTCCTATTGCATGTTACTCGTTTACCAAAATCAGTTGGATTGTCAAATTGTATTTCTAATTTAAATAACCATCAAATACAGCCCATAACACCACAAGAGGACTGTTGCCATAGGGAAGCTTTAAAAATGCACCAAGCAAAGCCTGTGACCACTGGAAGTGTAAAGAGAGGTTTCGTCAAACACTGCTTGGGGGCCCTCAACCGTTCACTGCCATTGGCTCATTCCTGCTCCTGGGAGCAGCAGCTGGCACTCGCTGAGGTAAAGCTCTGCACAGGGCTAGTCTGGAGGTTGAGCAGTGGCATCCTCTGATTCAGGGCTGTGTGATAGGTGCAGTTGTATCTGTAGCAGCATCTGGCAGCCAGATGATCAATTGCATATACAGATGCTCACAGCTTTCACTAGACTATCTCGTGTTTCTTCAGTGAACAGGCTTTGCCACACACCTCATGTTTTTGTTGCAGCAGGAACTAGTGGGTGTAACTTCACAAAACCAAGAACGTATGAGAAACTTCCATTTTACTGACAGTGTAATGACATGGGGCCTGTGGGTTCAGGAGTATTTCTTCTGCAGTAATGCCTGTAAGCAGCACGCCGACCCTGTGATCCTGGGCTTTGCAGTGAGCTCCAGCAGTGCACTCTGTTTCTGTCTTCCCATCCTGGCTCCTGATGATCTTCCAGATGCAACTCCCTCATGCTGCTGGAAAAATCTTTTTCCTGACAAAGTTTTCCAATTTTCTGCTCCTTTGAGGGTTAGTGGTTGTATTCTGGTCATGTTCATTATGCAAACACTTTGTCATCCACAGTCCAGATGGACGTCGGACAGTTGGACTTGATCTTAAAGGTCTCTTCCAACCTTAATGATCTTGTGATTCTGTCTGCTCTTCTTGAAGGACTCTGTTTCTTCCATTTCCAAGATTGTGCTGCTCTCTATAGGTGGCCAAACAGCCCAACTCTTCAGTGTTTGTCTTCAGAGCATCTCCTATCTAGTACCAACATGCAAAGCAGCAAGCATTGCTTTGTTATCACAGCGTGGAGATTTTTATGAGCTCCCTCAGACTGGCTTGAAGCAGGTGCTGAAGGCTTAGTAAAAGGTGTCACATAATATGACTTCCAAGCATTTTCACTACTAGACACTGAGACAAATCAGCTTAATCAGAGCAGGACTTGGATGGCAGAGAAACTGGTAGCTGCTGACTTACTCCCAAAGAAAGTTGGATGCAGCAGCGCTGGGCTGTGGCTGCCTTTTTACAAACAGTATATATATCTGTAAGTATGTATGGCGTTAGTGGAGGCACCCAAATTAGTCTTAGGAAAGATAAATGACACTCCAGAAGTCTTAGATAGGTGCTCCCATCTGCTGAATGGGGAGACCTGTGGGGTGGCAGTGAGACCTGAACCACAGGACCATTGCTGTAGGAGGTCAGCAGCTGAGTAATTCCTCTTTCTCACTGTGATCATTCATATCACTAGGACCAGGGACAGGACGGTGCTAAGAGCTTTTGGAAATGCCTTTCCCCTTCCCAGGAGCATGCCCATGCCCCCCCAGTCCTCAGGGTGCCTGCCCAAAGCATTTCCACAACATCTGCCTGCCTGCCTGCCATCCCAGCAGTATGGGGAACCCTGCAAACAAAAACACAGGGTGTGTACGTGTTTGTACATGCTCCAGCAGTGGTAGGGAGTCACCACGGTGAGACTGTGGTGAATCCCAAGGCACAAGCATTGATATCTCTCCCGTGATCTCTTTTACATGTGCACCGACACTGTCTGCCGGTTTTGTAAAGGAGTCTATCTTTGCAATTGTCTGTAATCCCCAGTGATGTGAGACATTTAATCAGTGTCTCCTGACTTCTTGTCAGATTAATTACCATCAGCATATGTGTTTTCTGCAGTTTTCAGGGGAATCCAGTCATGGGAAAGTGAAGAAACAGCTCTGTTTATTTCAATGGGGCTTGCAGGAGGAGGTAGGGCACCGAGGGTCTAGTGGCTGTAGGATGGAGTGTCCAGGTGCAGCACGGCTTCTGCGGGTCTCTGCAAGCCCACTTTGCAGCCCTGGGCTGGCCTGATTTCTGCAGGCAGTATCAGCAGGAGTATTAGTCTTTTGCAGACATCTGCAGGACTCCTTCCCATGTTGGTTAGAGGAGCCACAGCAGCAGTGCAAACCCTTCCCGGTCAGCGTGGGCGAGCCTTTGCACAATGCTCTGTCTCAGCCAGAAGGGACAGGCATGTGGGGGAAGAGAGGAGAAAGGGAATGAGAAAAACAGTTTGGGTTTCTGGGGAAGGGTATGAGGCTCTTCCCCTTCAATCCTGTGGGCAGCAATAATTTTGGCAGCTGCTCTGCTGACAGCGTGGGCTGCTTTCGTGTGAGTGTGTCCCCCCTCCTGGTTTCTCAGGCTGCAGCCCCGCTCTGAAAGGGAGCCAAGGAGTGGAAACCTAATCAGGCATGGGGGTGGAGTGCCTCTCCCTGAATGCTTTTGGGATGGCAGCCACACAGTTCCCTCCTCTGCAAGTCCAACGTGGTGCTCAGCAGCACATCCCCCTCCTCCGCTGGGGCTGGGTGGGGGATGCTGTGTGAGTGCTGCACCACACATGGTACCCATTAGGGATCCTGTGTGTACAAACCAATGGGCAAAACAGGGAAAAGCTGAGGCTGCGGAGTGCAGCGGGAAGGGCTGCCAAGCCCCACTTCTCCCTGCTGTCCCCGATTAGAATGCAAACATGTTCCAACCAAACAGTAGCAGAGGCTTGTTTCAACGACTGTCATTGGGATGAGGTCCCTCCATGCCTTGGTGAGTAGAACTTTCTCTGCTGTGTTTTATGAGAGTGATGTGAGGATGTGCTATTTTGCTGCTGGGTTCCACCACCTCCTTCTCCCAGCTGCCTGCAGCCCAGGAAATGAGGTGTCTCCAGCCAGCAACATTGCTTGGGGAAGAAAAACCCTGCTGGATTCACCCCTGTGGGGTCCTGCAGTCCTTCTACCATCAACCTGCTGCTTGTTCCCACTTGGCTGCAGGCAGGGAGGATATTTTGGGGAGAATCAACTGCAGCTCCCAAAAGACAAACCTTAATTCTCTCTTTTTTAAAAAGGTAGTGTCTCCCTTGAACAAGTCCATGATGATACTGGGTGGAGCGGCTAACTGTGCATTGAGCATGGTTCAGAAGCATGGCAGGTAACTGCTCCTGAGTTCAGCAGCACTGAAAGGCCGGTGTGGCTGAAGTCACTGTGGTTTTGTTCTTAATTTCCAAAAACTAGATAAAATTCGAGGTGTTTTCCCAGAAATCTCTCTATCTTTTCCCCTTCTTCCTGACAGAGGCTGCAGAGTAGAAACATGTGTGGAGCCACATGGGCTTTTCCTATGGAGAACTTGGCTTGTTAAAATATTTGACATTAGGGTTCTTTATTACCTGCAATAAAATGCCTCTGCTAATCTTTAACTTGCAGTGTGTCAGAGAAAAAGGACTGCATTAAAAACCTTTTTATGGGAGTGTTACTAAATCTTGTAAAAAGGAATAAAAGTGAATGATGACTTTAAAAACATCACTTCTGTGACAGGAAAGACTATGCCTGGCCAGACAGTGCCTAGCAAAAGTGCAGAGAGCCGTTTGGTCCAGACCTGAACACAAGGCTGTGAGAAAACGCATGGTTGAGATAAAAGACAGTTGAATAGGTAAAGCAAAACAAGGCATCGGTTCACCACTTCCCATTGGCAGGCAGATGTTTGGCCATTTCCAGGAAAGCAGGGCTCCATCACTTGTAGCACGTCCTTGAGAAGACAAATGACGTCACTCCAAATGTCTTCCTTTTCCTTATTCCCCCAGCTTTATACACCCAGTATGACTTCATATGGTCTGAAATATTCCTTTGGTCTGTTGGGATCAGCTTTGTCCCCTCCCAGCTTCTTGTATCCCCCCAGTCTGCTTACTGGTGAGGTGGTGGTGTGAGAAGCAGAAGCAGAAAAGGCCTGGAGTGTGTATAAACACTGCTGAGCTGTAACTAAAGCATCCCTCTGTTGTCAACTGCTGTTTTTAGCACAAATCCAAAACACAGCCCATGCTATCTGCTATGAAGAGGATTAACTTTGTCCCAGCCAAAAGCAGCATATTCTCCAGCCCTTATTCCATAAAATTTGTGTCAGGCTTGGGTCCTACGCTATCCAATCTGTTCTCAGTAACCCCCACCACCTTTCCCATCCTTTGATATTATACACAGATATTCTTCCCTGAGTCCATGGACCACCTCTGTATATCTTTAAAATGTCCATAAATGTCTCTTGAGTTCGTTTGGTCCATGGCTTTGGGCTCCATCTGTTCTGGTGATCATTCATGTCAGGATAGGTGGTATGTTGCATGAAGTTACTGGGCACTAAAGCCAGCTCAGGTCAGGTTGCTGCTGCTCTCGTAAGGTTTGGGGTTGTTCCTGCTATAGCAAGTCCTACAGTATGCAACTCAGAGCATGGGTTACAACAGTTTAAAGATATTTCCATTACAATCTCCATCCCTGATCCCTTTGGACCAGACTATGGGGTTTAACACTGCAATGAATGCCTCTCCTTGCCCACGCTCCAGTTTAGACAGACTGCAGTCCCTTAGGAGTGTACGTGCCCCAACATAGCCTCACCCGTGGCTGCAGTCCCTCCAGGGCAGTACCTGCTCTGCTGTGGGCTTATCCATGGCCACATGCTTTAACCTTACGCACTGCCACTGCTGCTGTGGAGTGTACCTGCTGCAGCATGGACTTATCCACAGCCACAGGTTCTTGAAGGCGTACCTTCTCCAGCATGGTCTTTTAAAAGCTATGAGGTTAAGGACAAGCAGAAAAAAAATAAAAAACAAGGACAGAAAACTGGATAAAAGTTGACATAGGAAGAAAAAATTTTTAAAAAGGCATTAAAGGAAAAAACAATAAGGTGATAGCGATGTAGGAAGAAAATTATGAAAGTGGAGGCATTAGGGGATGACTAGTAACAAAATTAGAATAGGGAGAAAAAGACAGAGAGATACAGGGAGAAAATTAAAAAAAACCAAACAAACAAATTCGCCCCTGAGCACCGCAGTATCACGCTCCCGTTACCGGTAGACGGAAGCGCCGAGCAGGGAGGCGGCTCCCGAGTTGCAGTACCGGATATTGGGCGCCCGGTAGCAGCCGAGAACACGATGGGGTGCGCCAGCGCGCACCGGGCTTGAGCTACAGCACCGACACTGGGATGCGGAGTGACAGCAGAGAGCGCAGGGAAAAAAGAGATTTTAAAATCGCGTCTCCAGAGCTGCAGTACCGCAATGCGGACGCCGGGAAGCAGCACAGAGCCCGGGGAAATGGCGCCGTGGCCCGTGTGCCGTTCCCTATCTGCAGTCTTAAGCGTTGGACGCCGGGTGGCAGCATCACCTTAAGTCTCCTCCCAGAGCTCATAGCGGGGTCAGCCCCGACCGGGAGCTCCGCCCGGTTTATACCATCCGAAGGTGGGAACTACCCACTGGGCTCACTGGAAGAGGCCTTACATTCATCTGCCGCCTTCCCACGTGCAACTCGGGCAGTAACAGGCATTCTGTCAGTGCCTGAAAGCATCCAGGTAGCTCGAGCGTTCCAGTCCTTTGCCTTTGACTGCGTCAGAAGGCTAGTGGTTGTTCCTGTTGTTCCCCACCACCACCCCACCATCACCTACGGAGGAGAAGCAGCACAGGGAACCTCTGGAACAGGATTTTTTCCACCACAGGAAGCCTGAGGGACTGCTGGATCTGTCTGCATGTGGCACCATGGCTGTGAGTGACAGGAGTGAGTCAACAGATGCTGGCAAGAGGTTATAGAAAAAAAAAAAAAGCGCAACACAGATGCCATGCTGAAGGCAAGCAACAAGAGACTGCTTTGTGCAAGAGGGGCAGTGATGGTCGTAAGGAAACAGAACATTTGAGTGACTCATCTGCACGTTAGAGACATGCTGGTGATCCTGGGGTTTGGTTTTGTTGGTTGCACCTTTCCTCACCTCTGTGCCCTCAGTAATCTCTCCTAACCCTGTAACATGTAGAAGGCTTCTTGTGCAGGGCTTGTCACTTACACGGGAGACCCTTCACAATGTTACTCATCATCCTGCCCTCCAGCATGCGAAGTCCTTAGATGTGAAACAGGAGAAGCAGAGAGGCACATTGGTGGTATTGGAGGTCCTGAGCAGATGACTGTAGAGCTGTGGAGGTTCCATCCTTGCTCTGTACAGGAGTGTAGCTCTGCAACCCTCACTGCTCCTACACCAAGCACTTTGGTGCTTGCAACGGGCAGCGCCTGGCAGGCTGGATGGGCTGTTCAGCCAGTGTGTCAGGTGAGCAGCTCAGTTTCTCTGGATGCCTGATTCAGCTCCTTAGGTCTGTTTAGACCCATATAGAATATAGATTTACGCTTACAGATCTACTTAAACTTACATCCGCCTAGACTTACATACTAACACTCACCATATAGGACATCTCTTTAGACTAGCTACACGTTTACTTAAATATTTTGACACTAATGTCTTTATAGACCTTTTTATTTGAACTTGGAAGTGTACCTGCAATTATATCTGTTTAGACTTAGTTATCTATTCACGCTTACCTATAACCTCTATTTAAACTACGCATAATAGCTACTCAGACTCACCATGTAACACACAGTCACACGCTGCGTCATCACCCCTCCGATGCCACTGGGGTGCTCCAAATGACAGCACCATCTGCCCCTTCTTATTCACTCTCAAGAAAGGCACAAAATGAGAGAAACTGCCTCACCCAACAGTTCATTACTTTAATAATCCCACTTAGGTATGTACACGTCTCCTCCCACCCCCGCAGAGGGGTGACATCCCCCAGACGGTCGCGGTCCCGTGGGGCCACACCTGCAGCAGGTTGGCCTCAGTTTACGCGGGAACGCGTCCAGGCTCCGCTCCCAGAGCCCGGAGCAGCCGGAGTACCTCTGCACTGCAGCGGCCCGGGGCCAAACGAGGACCACCCGGAAGGCTGCATGCCACCACCCCTCCCCGGGGGAGTGGACGGCGGCGCTGGGGCCTCAAGCGGTAGAGGCGGGGCCGCGCGTGCGCGTCGCCGCCTGCCGCGCGAGGCCTCGCCCCCGTTGCTAGGGAAGTGAGGTCAGGCAGTGTAGGGGGCTTGGGCCCGGGGTGGCTGGGCTGCTGGTCGTGTGGGGAATCCGCATCCATCCTGCCCGGGAGCTGCGGCGGCAGCGCCGCCTGTCTTGCTAGTATCGAGCGGCGGGATCAGAGCCGCGATGGCACCGGGAACCGCAGGGCTGTGAGGCGGCGCAACCGGGTCGCGGACGAACCGAGCTGCCGCCATGGAGCTGAGGGTGGGAAACAGGTACCGGCTGGGCCGGAAGATCGGGAGCGGCTCATTCGGGGACATCTACCTGGGTAAGGAGGGTGGCTCGCTGGGGACGCATCTGGTGGGCCCGCGGCTTTGGGGACGAGGTTGGGGCCTGGACCTGGGTGGGCCCCAGCACTTGACGGGGCTGGGGCGGGGGCAGCCCCCGGGACCTCATTTCACCTCGGCAGGGCCTACGGCTGGGGCTGTGCTACTGTCCAGGACATGCCCTTTGATCGGATATATCTAGCTAAGGGGACGGCAATAACTATTTAGTATTTCGTTGTCATGTCCAAATTTGGACAGTGCGGAAATAGGGAGTTCTGGCTTTTTTCACTGCCTCTTCCCATTGTTTGTCTTGTGACCTTGGGCACCGTTAATCTTCTGATCTGTAAAAGGGGGATGAGGGTGTGAATTCCCTCATAGAATAATATACCCCACCACGTTCAGAAAAATGTTTTGAGAGATAAATATGTGCGTCAGGGTTAAATATCACTTCAGTGGAAGAGGACAAAATGCCGTCACAGGGATGTTCGTTCCTGTTACGAGGCCTAAAAGAAAAATTGCAAAACTACGGATGACTAAGTTGCAGTTAAAACTCCCTCAAACCCTTCAAAAAATGAAGTTATAGTTTGGTTATCCTGTTGCTTGAGTGTTGCCCTAATGCCTTATTGCATATATCACATTCTTCTACCGCGATTTCTGTGCCTTTCTATGATTTGCATTGTCTTTGCCTGTCTGTTCATGTAGTTCTATCCTAATGACTAATGAGTTATGATGTGACAAGCAGTGGTGGGTACAAGAAGTTCTGAAAGCAAGTGGTTTTTGAATACTTAATGTATTCTGCAGTCTTGTAAACCGTAAGAAATGGGTTAAATTCAGAAAACTACAAATTTATATCCTGCCACACAGAAAAGAGTATGCTGCATTTGAAAATTGTGGTAACTTAGAAAAGCAAGTCAAAAGGTAGTGGGGAAGGTGGAACGTGCTATGATGCGTTAGCTGCATACCTCTGGAGGGTAAAAATAATGTCGGTAGCTAAGGTATGTGTTGTGTTTGGCAGCGTGCGCAGTAGGAAGTGTTTTTTGCTTTCTGGACAGCAGTGCAGCACGCAGCTGGCATTCCAGAAGAGTTTGTTAGCTGAAGCTGCTTGTTTACAGGTGGTGAAATACTGGTTATCTGAAGTATACAGAGATGATATGCTTCCTGAAAAATCCATGTTTCTAGCTGAAGGCACATGGTTGTCTGGCAACAGAGAACGTGATTTCTTCTCTATGCAATGCTTCTATAAGATTGAAAACTTGTGAGAAAGATGGTGGTAATGCTTGTGCAAAAATCCTCATTAGGTACCCCTGGGATTTGGAGAGGAGATTTAGACAGCAGTTAAAAATCTGTAAGATCTTAGATTATCTGAGGAACTCCTGCTTTGGCATTTGGCTACTGCTTAGGTGAATCATTTTATATTGTAGTACAAATTTAAAGTTACAGTGAGATAAACATGTTTTTTATCTATCACTTTTGTCATCATGCATAGAGCCCACACCAGTGAAGTTGCACAGGAAGTAATGGTTCACTGGATATTTGTACTACTGCCACGCTGCATTTTGCACAAGAATTCCTCATCCTAGGTTTTTGACCTCTTCTTTTTATTTCAAAGTAGCCACAGTGCATTTACTTTTAGGGCTTGCTGCAGTTGTCATGCCTGAGCCAGTAACTAGCAGAGAATTTTATGTGCCTGGAAGATCCAGCTAATGGCATGAGTTTCTTTTTCCAAGGGAAATTGCTGTCTGTCAAGAACTGAAGCCTTTTGTAGAGGCCTATTCAGTTTGCCTATCATCATCTGGTATAAGAGAGGGTTTTTTGAAATGTGTGCTTTTTGTGATAATGACATGTGGGGTTTACTTAAAAGAAGGTTTCTATTTGGTTGTCCAGACTTTACAGTAGGACATAAGTGCCTCAAGATAAGTGTTAAAATTATTGCAGAAGTCATAATTTTTTTTAGGTGCAGCTGCCTTCTGATATGTCTTAGTGAATTTGTAGCTCTCCAGCTTGGTTTTATGCTTTGAAAAGGAAGATTTGATTGCTTTTGCCTGTTGCCAGTCTCCCTGTATTTCTTTAATGCAGTTACAGGGATACTGAAGACATTCCAGGGTAGGCCTGGAGGGAAAGACCCTTTTCCTGCCCCCCCCCTTTCCTTGCTGCCCCCATCTTTCTGTTTTTCAGAATATGAAACCAAGAACTCCATTGTTATTATCATAGTTCTTTCCTATTCTCCATCATACCTCAAAATATGTCTTCTGGAATTTGGAATGGCACCAGCTTTACTTGCTCAGAGTGGCAAGGCCTGTGGAACAGGAAATGAAAATGTGAGGCACTGTGGTAAATGAAGGAGTGCAGACAACTTGAAGAAAATAAAATTCACAAAGTTAGTATACTCATGTCTTCTTATGCTCCCCACAAGAGGGGGGTGTGAAAGAAATGCTCTCCCAAGTAGCCTCAATAGTATGAAAGAAGGCTAAGGGGCGAGGGAGCAGGCAGTGCTAGAGTAAGCGTTTGTTTTGTTGCTCAGTCCAAGGGGTCACATAGGTATGAGTCATGCAGGCATTGCAATCGCAGTGTTTTCGTGATTCTTGTATTATGTATATATTATTCTTACTAATGCCTTACCTTTTTGGTGAGGTAAAATAATTTCCAAGGCTTTCCCTATGGCAGAGGGTTTTGCGATTCCAAGTAAAGTGGAATTTTGCAGCTGAAAAGAAAATACTTTCACAAGTCTAGGCTTTCTTTTTTCACTTACAAATTGAGACTTCTCTTTATGCCGCTTGTTAACTACTTTTTAATTACTGATCCTTCTCATAATGCTGCTTCTTGCTACTTCTCAAATGTTATTATATTTTCCTTAAAGGAGGATAAATTTTTGATGGTTACAGAGTTCAAAAGTTTTGTCCCAGGATTTAAGTGGGGACAGAAGTCCCTACCTGGGGACAAGTACTACACTGCTTGGAAGAATGAATAGTATTTTTGCCCCCCTCTCAATACTTGCTGGACTCAAATACTCTAATTTTATCATTTAATATGAAATCTCTTTTCTTGAAAGGTTTATGCAGAAGTGGAATTCAGGCTGGGGATTTTGGCTTAGGTGATAAAGACTTCTTGGGAAGAACAGCTATCCTGAGAAATGACCTACTAGACCGTGGTCTGTCAAGTAATGGTTTAATACATTGAGCAGAACTTAATGCCAATAATACAGGTCTTGATCCTCCGATGCAGTCTTTGCCCTGTTCAAACAGGTCGAAACAAACAGCTGGTGATGTACTTCATGTGATCCTAAACCATGAGGTAATGCAGAAAAGAGAAGGTCAAATTTTGGAAGTAGAGAGACCCAGCGGTGCATGTAAAAAGTGTCACACAACTCCTGCTAATTCCTGTTTCCCTGCAGTTCCTAAGTTGCTTGTCTGTGAGAGTATGTGTTTTCTTGGCTCAGTCTTTCTTTTAAGAATAAGTCCGTTTTTCCCTGCATACATTAAAACTTTGAAAGTGAACAGGTAAGCCAGTTTTTCAGTCACTTGATTCCTGAAACAAGAATTTAATGACATTTTAAACAAGTTTTCTGAGAGGACAAATGTGTGATTGTGGCTCATCTGCTTCCCAACTGGATAAAATCGTAAGATGTCAGAATACATCTGGAGTATGTTGAAATTTAGGGAAGATGTGGTCTCTGTTTCCAAAGTGTAAGAGGAGGTAACGTGATTTCTTAGGTTAGCAGGGATACATGCTGTACCTGTAAACATTCATTCTGAGCACTTCCACTACAAACAGGATCTGGAGTGACACCCCTCAGAAGATGCACCTGTTGTTGTTTTGTTTTGTTTTGATTTGTTTTTTGAATGAGATAGCAGCAGATTTGGCTTCCTGTGCAAGAGTGTCTGATAGTTGTCTCTTAAAATGCTAGTCAGTTGGAGAGAATCTGTATTCAGAATTCAGAAGAATTTTTAGATAGTTGTATCTGAAAGTACTTAATAATCTCTGAAGGTTTATTATTGAGAAGTAGCTTGTCAGTATTTGTTTGTTTCAGTCTTGGCAAAGAAAATGCGTCTTAGAAACTATCCTGACCAGTGTTTTAAATTACTCTGTTTTTAGGAACTGATATTGCTGCCGGAGAGGAGGTTGCAATTAAGTTGGAATGTGTGAAAACCAAACATCCTCAGCTCCACATCGAGAGTAAAATCTACAAAATGATGCAGGGTGGAGGCAAGCAAATTATTTTTCTTTTTCAGAGATTTAGCTGGTTTTTTGTTTTTCATGTCTCTGCCATGAAGTATTTGGAAGTATTTGCTGGTTACGATCTCTTTTGACATATAAGGAGAAGGTGAGAAAGGTGACAGGATAGGTGAAGAGCAGTATCTCAGCTCTTCTGCATCTGATGTAGAGTGGCAGTTCAAATCCATGGCTCCCAAAATTCATGATAACCCCAAGATCTTCCAATGTTGCTCATGGGCCAAGAATATTAAAATGTGAAAACCTTGAGCAACGTAAAACAGTTTTCTGTCCGACAGACTTTTGTTTCTCATGGGTCAGTGAAACATCACAACCACTGTTCTGGAGTGTTTCTCCTGACTTGCTTATTATAGTATTTACAATTGTAAACTTAGTTTAAATTCAGATTAATTCTTGTAATATATGTTAGTATTCTTTCTTCTGAGCTAAAAACGCTTGTCTTACTGTGGGAATTCTAAGACAAAATGACATTACTAGTAGATAACAGTAGGAGTGAAGCAACTTCGTAGCTACTGCTTGGTAGTTTTCTGGGATAACTTGCTCTGTGAATGTAAGATTCGTGTGCAGTTCTGGGACATAAACTCGATATAGTTCAGTTTTGCCTTTGTATCACAGTCCCTTGAATTCTTCCTAAAAGAGGCTATGCTTTGCGTAAAGACTACGTTCCATACTGTATCTCAAGTGCAAAATACAGTAATGATACATCTAGAAATGGATTATAATGTGTGTTTGCATTTAATTTTAATTCCTGCCTCATTCAGTCGCCATCTGTGCGTAACCTGAAGAGTATTCAGAGAGTAAAATGCTTCCTTTATGGGCTTATAAGGCCATGAATGTTGTGTTCTTTATGAGGATGTTCGCTGTGGAGGCAGGTGGCAGAAGTTTTAAGTTTCATTGCAAAAAGGGTTTTCTAAGAAGGGAATTTAGGAAAAAATGCATATCAAGTAAAGATAAGAGTTTAAAATAGGTGAATCATGCCATTTCTCTTCCAAAATGTGTAAAGTTAACTCAAAGTAAAGGCATTTAAAATTCTGGATGAGGCTACCTACATACAGATTTAATTCAAAATATTTGAGCAGTTCTACAGTTTTGCGTGAAATAACTTTCCTGAGCTTCTCCATAAAGCTGGGCTAATTTTAGTGCTCTCAAGCTGAATGTATAACGCATCTCATAAACATTGCTAGTTTGGTAGAGATTCACCAGCAACAAATACAGTGGAACTAGAGGGAAAACAAGAGCATGAAGTAAGAGTGAAAATAAACTGCAAATTGAAGCAGGAGAGGTATTTTACAGTGGTCTTACAGGCTTTGAAACTAAAGTTAATTTCTAAGGCCTTCCTCAGTAATAATATTTAGTGTTTTGTTAAAATCTTTATTTTCTGACTTTCAGTTTCCTCCTATTGCCATTTTGGAGACTACGTGACTGAGTATTAATACTTGTAAAACGCCTAAGGTTCAAATCCAGAAAAAATGCTAAATGCTTTGAAGGCACAAACCAAGTACAAAGACTTGTAGATTTCTGAGGAAGAGCAAAAAGGTTATTTTTAGGCCACTGCTGTAATTTTATATTGGTTCTGCTGTGAAATTGTCAAACTTTTCATTTGGGAATGGCTGAAGGTAGCATAAAATATTAAAGCTTCACTGTAAATACAAACATTCACAGGAATGTCCCTCTTATAATTCCTCCCAAGAGCCTTGAAGATTTGTGTGTATGAACTGTATAAATGAAATTGTTATACTAAATAAACTGTTTCTTTTTTATTCTAGTGGGTATTCCCACAATTAAGTGGTGTGGAGCTGAAGGGGACTACAATGTAATGGTGATGGAGCTGTTGGGACCAAGTCTTGAAGATCTCTTCAATTTTTGTTCGAGGAAATTTAGTCTCAAGACAGTCCTGTTACTTGCTGACCAAATGGTAGGAAACTGCTTTTTTGATCTTGATAATGCAGTATGTTGGGATATTAAAATTTCTGGAGAGATCATAATCAACTACATTTGATTTCTGTAATTTAGAGGTGAATAGTTTAGAGGAAAGACTCAAAATTAGTTTTGTTTCTGTGAATAGAAAATGCCCTATCAGAAGTAATTACAAAAAGTCTTAATTTTTTTTTAAAAAAAAAACTCTTAATCTAATCTCTTAATCTAGAGCTGTGCTGTTTGCAAACCAGATATTGCACTGCTCAAAGGCGAAGAAACTCCCCCAAGAAAGTTTTTGGAAACAAATACAAAACAGATACAGGGAAGGACCTGGTGAGAAGGTTTATCTGATGCCTTCTTAATTATGTTCTCCTCAGTATCGTTACCTTTAACAATAAAATGTTTCTTTACCTCTTGTATTATGAAGACAGTGTTGCTAGTGTTTTTATAATAGAAGAGGTGTGTGCACAGTCTCTTAAGGATGATTTGGGGTTTGTCTCTGTGTTTAGATTAGTCGAATTGAATATATTCATTCGAAGAACTTCATCCACCGAGACGTGAAGCCAGACAACTTCTTAATGGGCCTGGGGAAGAAAGGCAATCTTGTCTACATAATAGACTTTGGATTGGCAAAGAAATATCGAGATGCTCGAACTCACCAACATATTCCGTATCGTGAAAATAAAAACTTAACAGGAACTGCCCGTTACGCATCCATCAACACTCATCTTGGAATTGGTGAGCTGGGATAAGCAGTAAATAGAAACTTCAAAAGTGCCGATGCACATAATTTAATGCAAGTAGATGTTGCTTTATGGAGGCATAAAAGACAGTCCCTATTTCTGGCCTGAACAGTGAAGCATGTTTGGCCTCCTGTCTCTTAATTGGGTGGGATTTGGCCAGTTCGTATTCTCTGGAATTGACACATTTTTTAGTAACTGGAAGGTGGTAGGTTTTTTCTTGTCATGGATGAGATTATCGTGGGCATAGTAACTCTCAACTATCTCTTGTTCTAAGGGTTTTTACTACAGTCTTGTTGCTCAGTCTTTTGTTTTTCCAGTAGAAAATGAAACCTAATGAGTCCACTTTTTTTATGCTGTTGTAGAGCAATCTCGCAGAGATGACTTGGAGTCCTTGGGCTATGTACTGATGTATTTTAACCTGGGCTCCCTCCCCTGGCAGGGACTGAAAGCAGCAACAAAGAGGCAGAAATATGAACGTATCAGTGAAAAGAAAATGTCTACACCCATTGAGGTTTTGTGTAAAGGATATCCTTGTAAGTTACTCTTTTATGGCACTAGGCCTACCTGTTCATGTTCTAATGGTGTTTCTTTTTTTTCTTCATGTCTGTTACAAAGATACTGTGCTTTCAGGACTGGGATCTTTGTGTTCATAGACCGTTTCTGATTATTCTTTGTCTTAACTCTTAGTAAAGGAGTGTTAGTTGAAGGGTACCTCATCTGATTTGCACTGCACTGTGTGCATGTATCTGTGCTGGCTGGATAACTCTAGCAGTTAGTAAAATAGCTTTTGAAAAACTATGTATTTCTTCATATGTGTGGGCACTGTTTCTGGAGTGAATCGGATTGTATAGTCAGATGTACCTCTTGCTTGTTGCAGTTGTTTCACTAGGTAATTGTCAATCTGCGTTCATCTGGTTTGGCCTGTTGATGTTCAGTATCTGTGAGAGGCATAAGAAACCCTCCTACATCCTAGCATCATGCCTCAAAGCTGTTCTGTTTCTCAGTTTGGTGTTTGCACCACAGTAATAACTAGGCTTTTTTGAGCCCTGCAAAATGATGCTTAAATCTGTTTTAAAACTTTTTAACATTGGGTGCCATCAGAAAATATGTTTTATATTTTCATGAACAGTTCTGTCATTTTTTCCACGTTCTTGTCTTCAGCAGCTAGGTACAATATGGAGAACTACAGTTTCTGTTAGGGTTGTATGAAAACTTACTGTCTTCGATCTGTTTCAAATATCTCACTTCATATGTGTTCCTTTACATTCATTAACTGTGTTTTTTCTCCGGGGGTAACAGACAGGGAAGACAAATCAACTTGTCTTGTGCTGCTTGTTAGAATTTCTTTCTTGATGTAAATTCTTAATAAATTATTTTAGCCAGAAAGACCTGAACTCAAAAGCTAATGCTTGGATACTGCTATGACCTCTGCATTGAATTCACAACAATATTAATTTTTTTGCTGTGTAACTAATATTTTTTGTGCTGTATAAAACCAGGTGTTTGGCCTGTTGCAAATCTAAAATTGTGGCATGACTTACCTGGGGAACGTGTATGAGTCCCCCTAGTTTTTGCATGTTTTGTGAGATATCAGACACGTGAATCTGTATGTGACGTAACAACAAATGCTATTCCATGTCCTGCAAGAAACTGCATTTAAATATATTCAAAGCAAAGAAAGACAAAAACATCTGTTTTCTTTGCTCTGCTAGTTTTAAACTTGTCCTTCTCCATGCTCCCAGCTGTAGGTTAAAGAACTGCAATATTGGATCTTCTATGCTATTGACAAATGAGAACTTTGCCTACTCTGTGATAGACAATTTCTTTTTCAGGGTTGACTTGACAGATAGTGTTGCCTTCAGTAGTACTTCTAGTATTGGGTTATTGTTCTTTTTCTTATGTTTATGAGATTCCCTCTTTGCTGAGTTTGGGGTGGTTGTTTTTTGTTTGGTTGTTTTTTTTGTGAGTCAGAATTATAAAAAGCAAATGTGAAGCTGAAGGGGAAACCTGGCTTTCTTTTATTACAGCTGAATTTGCCACATACTTGAATTTCTGCCGTTCTTTGCGTTTTGATGACAAACCAGACTATTCCTATCTAAGGCAATTATTCAGAAACCTCTTCCACCGGCAAGGGTTCTCCTATGACTATGTGTTTGACTGGAACATGCTGAAATTTGTGAGTAGCTGACATAAGTTTCTAAAACTTGCAGGGTTTTTTGGTTTGGTTTGGTTTTTACTACAATGTCAGTTTTGAGTATCTTAACAGGTACTGTAGGATTGTCTTGTCTTTTTCTTCCTGGAAGCTCTGTTGTATAGGGAAAAAAAGTTAGGAAATGAGGAAAGTCAGGAGTTGCAGGAGCCATGAGTTGGGGGTTGAATGACAACTAAGTTGAAGTTAAGAGTTTTAAGGGTACAAGGCTTCTGAGATTCTTTCTTCGGGGCAGTTACCAGGCTAGATTGCAGAATTATTGTTCTCTTCCACCTTAATCTTCAGCACAGGTCATTTGCAACTGTTGAGTCGGTGTCCAGCTGTCCTAACAGTATGTGTGTACATTCACATTTTAAAGACTATCCCAGCAACTGTATGAACAAAACTTACCACAGTTCTCAAGAAATGCTACCAAAATAATTGATGTCCTGGCAAACCTCCGTTCATGGGGTTATTTTCAGTATTTTTATCCAAATATGTAATAGTAAGCTCAGTAATCCCCCAAGTTGTTCACTAGTCTTGACCCGCAGGGTGCAAGCAGAGCGGCCGAAGATGCTGAACGTGAAAGGCGAGAACGAGAGGAAAGAATGAGACATACACGAAATCCAGCTGTGCGTGGGTTACCTTCCACTGCTTCTGGCAGGCTGAGAGGGACGCAAGATGTAGCTCCTTCTACTCCTCTTACCCCAACTTCACATGCTGGTAAGTTAGCTAACAAACTGGATAGGTACACCTTGTAGAGTGCTCTAATTTACCCTTAGTTCCTGGTTATTGGAAACTTGAAATTGGAATTAGGATATCTGAGTGGTATTTGTCTTAGGTCAGGGCTTGGGTTTTTGTTTTGTTTTTTTTTTCTACCCCCCCCCCGGCTTTTCAGTAGATTGAAGGTGATTGTATACGCTCACTAGCTGCCAATTGCTGCTTAGTTCTGTGAATATAAAACAAAGGCCTCAGTTTCTCGCGTTTGACTCTGTGGAAGTTTTAGATGCAAACATCAAAAGGAATTTTTCCAGTGACCATGTTATAATCTCATTTCTTGTTAAAGAATTTAATGGATTGTTTCTCACAGCCAACACCTCTCCTCGGCCAGTGTCTGGTATGGAGCGAGAAAGGAAAGTGAGTATGAGATTGCATCGTGGTACCCCAGTCAATATCTCGTCATCTGACTTAACAGGCCGACAGGATACCTCTCGCATGTCAACTTCACAGGTAAGAACAATTTCTGTGTCGCTGAAAAATGAGGGTGACTTCCTGAAGTTAATTTACCAAAAGAGCCTAGCAGCTAATTGATGTGATTTCATAGTAATGCTGCAGATGATATTGACTAGTATACAGAATATTTGTGTTGTGGCTGTAGACCACTATAAAGAAAACAGTGTTGGGTCTCTTTTTCACCTTGACAGCAGTATGCATTAAATACTCAGTGATACAGTCACTGGAGTATGAAATGGTGCAAAATCCTACAGATACAGCATTTTTACCTAGAATTACGGTGTTTTAACTCCTTTGCTCATTGGACTTCTATTTGTTACCACTGAAGATGTAGAGTAAGTTAGAGGCAGTTGTGAGTCATGTTTCCTTTCGCAGGATATTCAAACAGACTTGTCCTAGGTAGCATGTGGCCTGACTTTGTACAGCTTACCTTCAGTCTTATCTACGGAACAGGGAATCACCTGTGCTGTAAGCATACTCCAGCGTTACTGTGAGGCCAGTTTATTACTAGGATTGGTACAGTCACCTACAGCGTTTTTCAACACGCATTGACACTGTGCTGGAGTTCTAACTGTGTGATTTTTGCTCTGAACTCATTTTATTCCTTGTTGATGGAGCATATTGCTAAAAACTAAATCATTTTGGCTTTGTCTTTCAACTGGCAGAATTAATTATGTGTTATTACATATCAAATCTTACTGCTAGTGGGAATGGTCTTTTAGATGGAGGCCAGGTGGCCATCTCTAAGGAAGACTGAGGGTGAACAGGACTGGAGAAACTATTCTGCTGTAACAAAAGTGAAGTGGGATTTTTTTGGGTTGGTTTTCAGCTGAATGGACTGTTTCACTGTGTAGCTGCGCAAATGTTAGTGCTTGCAGAAGGGATGTACAGTTCAGGAGCAGAAATGTCTGGATGAGAATAGGAGACAGGTGAGGTTTTTTTACTGTGTTGGCTTTACTGTCAGTGTTTGCCTGCTTAAATTATTTACTGAACTACAGTTCTTGCCACCAGAAATTGTCACGTTGAAATATTTTATGGATGAAGTTTGTGAACAAAACTACCTCCAGGGTATTGTCTACATAGTACGAAATCATTCTCATTAGAAAGACCAGCACTTTGTAGCACTAAGTAACGAGTGGTTTTTGGGCTAGGAGCTAGCATGCCTGTGAAACAGTTCATGAAACTGAAGTGTTATTACTGAAATCACATAAATTCTATTGCACACTTTATTCAGTACTTTTCTCAGTTATGTGGAAGCGAATGCAACAGCTAAAAGCCTGCAAGTTGTGAGATGTTTGGCAGCGATAAACTCTGGCGAGAGCTGAGCAGGCAAGTAAAGCCTGTTCAAATAAGATGTGTATTACTGCAGTACTGATTATGGTGAAGGAGTGGAGCCCATTGTCTTGTATGTGGGAACTCTGTCTGTGGTAAGCAATGACTGAGGAGGCTTTAAGTATAATGTTGGAGACATTAAAGTGTGATGTCATAATGAAGGAGTGTAATTTTACCCCTTGAATCCATGCATGATACAGGAATAAATGGAAATGGAGAGAAGTTATGTCATGTCATTAAATGGGATGGAATGCATGCTTAGCTCAGTTTTCAGTATCTTAAATTATTGGAAAACTGTAACACAGAAGAGCCATAAAATTTGAGCTTGGGAAAACATTGTTCAGTGCAGGAGTTTCGGATTAGTGTCTTTCAGTTTGTCTGAATGGTAAGAGGTCATCTGGAGTTAGTTGGTGTAATATTTTAGAGGCAGTGACTTTAACAGGAGCTGACGTTTATGCTGAAAAGTTATGTGAAAACTGTACTGCTTAAAATAAAAGCCACTCACCTTTAAAGAAAAGCAAAACCAGAGATTTAAGTGAAGGCAGTTACCCTTCTGAAGTAAAACGTTTTTCCCCTTTGCATCAAAACTGGATTCATTTCTAGGTGATGTATTCAGCTCTAAAGCAAGCCTAAATTACAGGTCTCTGCGCAGTGAAGAGCTGTGATCTATGCTGGGCAGAAAATCATGGCAGCTGTTAAAAGATAGTTCTGATATTAAGTTCTGTGAGTTAATTGTTCACCAAGTCTCCTTTACATAGTCAGTCTTTACATGTTAAGAAACAAAATAAAGGAAGTAGTAAAGGAGGTTATGAATATTCCAGTAGACACTGCTTTGAATCAGTTCTGTTGGTCTGTATTGCACAGACTGCAGCAGTGATGATCTCAAGAGTCTAGTTATAGGTGAGTAGCCTTCATTTAGTTTCACATAAGCTTTGGTCTGAAGCATTTGCTTATGGCATACAGAAGTTGTTTAATTTTCTTTTTCCTGAATGTAGTTTGTTGAGCACCCAAGAGTCAAAGCTGTGCATAATTCCTACTGGTAGTAGACGTAGTCTCTCTGTAGTTGGAAGATTGGAGTGTTGCACAAAGAAATAGTAAATTGTCTCTTTGACAGGAGAAGATTTAAGCAGATTATAGCCAACACCGACATTGAGCAACTTCAGTGTTGTGCTGCTTTCCTGGGGAAAAAGTTAACATACTTCCAGTGCCTCTGAATTTTCCATCTCCTCATGAGCAAATCTTTCTTTGTATCTCCATCTTAATAGGCATCATTCTCTGCGTTGTTCTTCTGACCCTGTCAGCTTTCTTTGAGGAATAATGATTTATTCCTTTTACATATGTCTTCATATGATAGAAGTGTCTTAGAGAAGTCTGAAACCAGAGCTCCTCAAAAGAAACATTTGCTACTGCAAGTTTAGGTTGGGTATTTGTTAAGACGTCTTTATACATTGGGGCAGTGGAACTGTTACAAATTGCTGTCTTTTCCCCTACCTCAGAATAGCATTCCTTTCGAACACCATGGCACGTAGCTGCTCGTCTCCTTTCCTTGGAAGGCAGCACTGGGTGAGTGCTTCTCATTAGACACCAAAACTTTGGATGGGGTGGGGAAAAAAAAAAATCTTTGGAAACATCCAACTTTGCTTCTTCTCCTCACATTATCTTATAGTTGTACCTGTGCCTTCTGGTCAAATGCTTGATGGAGCATTGTTTTTTCTCCAACTTACAAGTAAATGTCCTTACAAAACTTGAATTACTGCTGCTGTTCCACTTGGACTCTTAAACAGAATTGACAAAAATAATAACTTTAAAAGTCCCTACAATTGTTCAAGCATCAACAATAAAATAAAGTAACCAAGTTTAAATTTTAGCTGTGTGAGAATGACTTGTTTTTCCAGGGATGTTCATGCAGCAGTGTGTCATCCATTTGAAAGCAGATCTGCTTCAGAATCATAAAACCAAAATACTTGTATGAAGACTTAGTTGACGATATTACTCAAATGAGGCTCTGTCTTGTCGTGAATGAAACGTTCTACTGCAGCCATACCCATTTTTCACTGTTTTATATTCTTATCCGTTCATTACGAGCTGTCATTTTTAAAATACTCAGATCTATTCAGATCTTTATTTAAATATTGTTCACATACCAGTGAGAATAATTTGAACATGAGCATTTAGGATGTAGGCAGACTTGGGTTTGGGTATTTAGATCTCTTTTCTGCTTTTCAGTGCAGTAGAAGTTTCTGCCTTTCTGTTGTTCAGCTTTTGGCTTTTTTAGTCTGTTCTGCTTCTGGCAACAACAAGTTTCATCAGGGAAATAACAAGTTTCAGTTAGAATCTGAACCTTGATGGATGAAGGATGCTTTCTTAAGTATTTCAGGAGCTTCTTTACTTTGCTTCTTATTAAAAAAAGGCTGTGAGATTTTTCTTTTCTTTAATAAACTCCATCTGCTGCCTCACTTTGTGTATAAAACCTCAGCTTGCACTAATCCTGTATCTGTAATTGGTGAAGAATCCTGCTCTTCCTCTTCCTGCTTTGTGTGCTTGGCTGATTGTGCATAAGCTGCGTTGTTAACAGTTTGTAACATTAGAAAGATTCAACTGTAAATGGCAGCTTAACACTTTAAAGTCCAATTATCAGACCTTTTATAATAAAAGATTCTAAAAATCTTTTTTAAAAAGGGCAACCCTAAAGCTTTGCTTTGGAAAGTTTGTGTGCAGGAGATGTGCAGGTTCTGGTCTGCTCAGGGTTGTGTCTGTGTTGGTTGGCCTTTACTGTATGCCTTACTATTTAGAGCTTTTTACAATTGAAATTAATACTGTACTCAGCTGCTCAGCCATTGCTTGCTTCTTAAATTGTAGTCATACATGGTTGGTTTTCACTTTCACAGTGAAAGTGCTATTGAAATACTGTAACACTATTAATGAAACTGGTCAAGCTATGGAGAAGTGTCTTTCACCACAATGTCCCATGAAAAACAAAAAGCTGTTGAAAAGAATTAATTTTTTTTACTCCCCTCCTGGGATTATTCCCTTTCCCTTTCTCCCCCAACTTAATTATTCATTCAGTATTCTTCTGCACACTGGTAGTCTTTTCATCTGGTTTGTTCTTTTCCTCTGTGCATGTTGGTGCTCTGTTTACTTTTCTTAAAAACATCTCCTCTGCCTGGAAAGGTGAATTTTCCATGTTAACTTCTAATAAAGGAGGTAAAATACAGAGAACTTCTCGTGGCTGCAGGTGGGTGTGAAACACTGTATAGCTCATTGGATTTTAACTTCGCACGCTTTTGGCAAGGAATTACTTTAAAGTACATTAAGAGCCACGTGTATGTTAACTGGAAAGATATATGCTGATGTTGTCTTGTTTTTTGGCTTTGGTAGATTCCTGCTCGGGTAACTACCAGTGTTCTCCAGTCTGCTGTACACCGATGAAAATTATTTTGCCGTGGAGGGCAGATAATGCATGGCTGATCTCCTATGTTACCGAAGGCTTTACTAGCAAAAATATCCTAAACTAGAGGGGAAACATTACAATTGGAGCTCTCCATGCGACTTAAAAGGCATTTGGAGGAACATGGACAGACTCCAGCAGCTGCCATTACAGAGACGCTTTTGCCAGAAACCCAGTGACCTTAAGAGAACCCTGTGGTAACAGGACTGGAAAAGAGAGATGGTTTACAGAGTTGACCGCCTGTTATCGGGTGGCCATTTCAGTTTTCCCTCCACAGGCGGCAGACTTTACCCCGTTTTATTATTCTACTGTAACTATAAATCTTTTACTTGGTTTAAGAAAGTTTTTTTGTATCATTTTGCTAAAATTATTGGCTTAATTCTCTGTAAAGAACTCTTGATTTTGTCTGATTTAAAAATGTAGAATATAAACAAACCTAAACTAAAAACAATGACTTGAAATGTCTTGTTTAAAAATATTAGTCTGGCAGGGAACATGTAAATCAATCAAAACCATCTGCCTTTATTTCAACTGATCACTTATTTGTATGGTCCCATTCTGACTGAGGGTTTTCTCATGAAATTTTTAAAGCTGTTGGAATTTTATTTTGCTGTTCGCTGTCTTCATTCACACTTAACATTTAACTTTTTGTGTAACACAAAGGAACTGTTAATACTGTTCTTTTTCATAAAAGAGGAAAACTAAATGCCCTGCTGAGAGAGCCTGATTAAGGTTGAGGTGGCGATGATAGATTTCTCTTTATTTTATTTTTTTGTTGTTGTAATGGATGTGAAGGACAGAGTGAAAAATTCTGGAATTTGAGGGATTTAGAATTTGAAAGCTTGTGCTGTCTCTCTGCTTGGTTTGGCTGAATGGATAGTCTCAAGCATTGGTTTTATTGGTAAAATTCTGTTTCCTACACTCTGAGGCTGGTTAGCTTGGAGAGTATTGCAAGTGGAAAATACACATTGCTGCTGAGTCTTCAGTGAACCTGCACGTTTTGTTCAGCATCTACAGGATTACAAACAAATAAATAATTTGATTTGGGCCTTCTGTTTCATGCCAAGACTTGAAAAAGAATCATTTTTAAAAAACAAAACAAAACCAACCCATTCTTGCTGAGAAATCCTGATTTTATTTTATTTATTTAATTTTTTTTTAAATTCAGGTGCATGCCATGTTTAGTTCTTGGCTGTATTCGACCTGCATGTGCCCAGAATTGTTAGCCAGGAGCCAGTGACTCAGCGTGCTTAGGTTGTCCAGAAACTGTTGCACGTGTTGTTAGCACCTGTTGGTTATGAAATATGGGAGATTCTTCATATTGCCTGTTACTGTAAATGGTCTCCTAATATTAAAGTAAGTATTCTGTCCTCACAGTACTTGGAACAGTACCAGAGGTACTGTTTGTACTAGTGTGAAGTAATGGGAAGTTCCACACTGGGAATGAAACTGTATAGAGAGAGATTTTGTTTGAACAGTCAGGTATTCTGAAAAAGTCTTCCCTGCTTGAAAACAATTTTTTTTAAAGGCCTATTTGTCTCTAGAGTTTTATGAAGAGTAATTTTTATTGGTTTTGGTCTTTCCAAATTCGTTTTTGCCCTTCTCAAAAGTCCACATGTTGAGTATTAGTCACTCTTCTTTGGACTTTTTCAGAACGCTAGCTACTTGCTTGTGTGTTTGCTGAGTCTGGCTGGGGAAGCCTGTGTTTGGGGAGAGTATAGTGGAAAACTTAGAGTTTGATCCATGGATGAGTTTGCATAAGAGAATTATTCCCTCAGTTAGTATAAACTTCAATATTTTAGGCATATGCACTACCATTTGAACAGTTTTACACTTCACTGTGCTTTCCTTGTAAATATCTGTGGTTAATAATGTACCGTTGGAGGGACTTACAAAGGCAGCCTCTTTATTCTCTCTGTGTCTGGAACATTAGATTGCTGTACTATACTTAAAAGTTGACTACAGACTTCTAGAATTGTACTCACTTTGTGGGCAACTTTTGTCCTTCGTAATAGTTAAATTCCATCATGCAGAAAATTAGTTAAGACTGTCTATATAAATCTGTGTATTGGAAACCAGTATCTTGCAGCACTTCACTTGTACTACCAGTGTATTTGTGTACTTTAACAATTGTGTAAATACATTCATAATAACTTCTATTCTTCTTTGGTGTAACTTACTTACAATGAATTCTTACTCTTTACGTGGTGTAACGTCTTTCTTCCTTTTTTTTTTTCTTTTAAGGGGTTTCTGTACCTACAGTGAGTATTGCCAGTTGCAAACAATTGAAGACCTTGTTGTGGTACTAAAATTTTTCCTGAAGGATTTTGGTAGTCATGGTCAGAATGCAGCAGTTAGGACATAGAGGAAGAAGGAGAAGGCACTCATGGCTTTGCTCACAGAAAGCATGTTTTTGTCTCTTTAAAGGGTTATGATTTTGTTTCGATACTGCGTCTTTTCCAGAAGTCTTTTTCACAAATGTTCTCTCTTGCCAGGTAAGAGATTGTATTGATCGGTAGTATGGGAGGAGAATCGCTATTGAGACTTGATTATGGGAGCTAGGGGAAAAACGAGAAATACTGAGCTCTGCCCACAGTGCCCTATATAATGAAATTCCTGGCTTTTGCTATGTAATTCTCAAAAAGTCTAGTTATAATCTGAGGGCAAACGCACCTTCAGGAATTCTCTGTGTTTCTAATTAGCAGACCTTTAAAGGTTGGAAGAATATTGAATTTGTCTTCAGTTTTCATTTAGCTCTGGCTATGTGCTTTTGTGTGGAAAATGCCATCTGTGTTGCTGTTTTAATACAATCTTGATGGTTACAGAGCCCCTGAATTCTTTGTGGTGCAAGTATCTCAAAAAACAACTGAAAATATTAATTCTATGCTTTTTAGAGAGATACTAAATAAAAATATTTAAGGAGTCCATATATTCCATGTTAACTTCATGAAAGTACTCAAAATCTCCCTTGGAGGAGGGCATGTGGAACTCGCAGGCATCTCATCCTTGTTTCTCCAGTGGGGAAAAATATCATAAGCACACTATTTGTTGTCTTCTGTTCCCCGCATTCCAGACCTCCAAGTGGCAGCTCCTCCATAAAACCTGTCAAAGGGAGTATTTTCAGAAACGGAATATCCTGATAAGAATCTGTACGATGAATTTACAGATTTGTAAGGAGATCTGTAAGTAGGTAAAGTGTACGTCTTCCTTTCAAAACTGTTTCAAGAATGAAATAGAATAGTATTGATTTTGTTCTTTTGCTTTAAAAAAGCAGCACTTCATTGGTGCAAAATACTAAGTGAAAACAATGCTGCTTTTTTTTTTTTTTCAATACTGCTGAGCCATCTGGTCAGAAATCTAGATTTAATCCAGTTGTAAGAAAGTGTAATCCACTATGAACTTAATCCTACAGCAAAGTAGCTTCTAAAATACACTGGATGAGACAGGTTAATAATAAAAAGGTTTTGCTGTTAAAGAATGCAGTACTTCATTCGTAAAAAATGGTACACTTCCCTCCGGTTCATTCAGGTGACAGTTATTGGCACAACATGTATACGTCTAGATTTAAGGGATTGTATGAACTGAATTGCATGGACTGTTTGTGTTGTTCAGTCATTCTGTACCAGGAGACTGCTGAGAGCCCTGATCTTCTGTAAGAATCTGATCGCAGCAAAATCCTACTACACTTTGGACAGGAGTTAAACTTCATGACTTTCAGACACTGATATGTTTTTCCCTGCATAATCTTATTAAGACTAGTATGCTTCAGTACTTTTGACTGTTCTTTGTTAATCTCATTTTGGGAAAGTGCTTGACTCGGAAGGCATAGGTAAGATCTAAGTCTGAAAAATAGAAGCGTAGTGGACAAATAGGAATGTGGAAAAAGCGGAAAGTGTGTATATCAACCAGAAGCATTAAGGCCTGGTCAACTGTATCCTTGCTGTAACCAGTCAGAGATACTTGCAGTGAGGTGGGATGTGGAACAAAACAGGAATTAATTTGGTATGTTTTGCACTAGGAAGAAAACGTGTAGTCCTGAACTCGTAACAAGACAAAACATTTAGTTGAATTACAGTCCTCAGTTTGGTTCAGAGCTGCAAGTATTCCAGGCACAAAGGCAATGCATAGCTTCTGGCGTTTCCCATAATGCAGACAACACTTAAGCTGGGTGGAAGTGTCAATCTGCTTGAGGGTAGGGAGGCTCTGCAGAGACAGGCTGGATCGATGGGCAGAGGCCAATTGTATGAGTTTCAGTTAGGCCAAATGTCGGGTCCTGCATTTTGGTCACAATAACCCTTGGCAGTGCTACAGGCTTGGGAAGGAGTGGCTGGAGAGCTGCCCAGCAGAGAAGGACATGGGCATGTTGATTGACAGCAGCTGAACATGAGCCAGCAGTGTGGCCAGCAGGAGCANAAAGAGTGGTGAGATATTGGAATAGGCTGCCCAGGGAAGTGGTGGAGTCACCATCCCTGGAGGTTTTCAGAAAGCAGGCAGATGTGGCACTTTGGGGGACGGTTTAGGGATAAACAGCAGTGTAGGGCTGTCAGTTGGACATGATGATCTTGAAGGTCCTTTCCAACCGTGATAATTCTATGATACTATGTTTCTGTAATCCTTAAGGAAACAATAAACCAGTGGTTGATGGTATTTTGAGGTCATGTGCAGATTTTTTTCTTAAAGACCCCAAGGACCAAATGTTTCTCTGCTCTCATTGCTAAGAAATTGTGTTTTAGGTTTGTACGACAATGTTAACCACTGGATCTTATGCCACATTTTTCAACAAGACTGAAAAGTCTTTTGCTTTTTAAGAATTGTAAATACTAAAATCTAGATACACTTCTTGATTGGATTCAGAGTTTTCCAGTGAAAGGCTTAACACTGCTGAATCAGTAGCAGATGAAGAGTCAGAAGAGCAAGAAGGCCTGTCCTCACTTCTTGCTGCTCCAAAGCATTCATCTAGGGAGAGTGAGGAAGGTTGCCAGTTGGAATGCTGCAGAGATGACAAAGCAGGTATTAAGATCATTCAAGGAACAAACAACACGTAACTAGAGGTAAGTAGCTTTTTACTGTGTCTGTCTCTAACTTTCCATACTTTCTCAGACAAATGCAAGACTGCTGATCTCACAGAATGTTGCTAATACTTTTAAGAGCCCTGACTTGAGCGGTAGTTGCACCTTTTTCCTCCTGGCACAAAGATGAGCTCTATTCCCGAAGCATTGAAAGGCTGCTAAAATAATATATTGCAAAGCCATTGCTTCCTCTTATGCAGTGCCTCTGCTGTTGTCAAAATTGTTCACTCCTCAAAGACGGGTGGGTCACCTTCTTTCAACAGGTCCAACAGCAGGGAACAGCTGTGCAGCTCAGGTCATGCCTGTTTTCTTCCACAGCAAATGGCCATCTGCTTTCTTGCAGACTCAAAATTGAGTACCAGAGGCAAACTCTTTGGTTTTCAGTAACAAGGATGTGCTGACTACATGCTAATGATCTCTTTCATTTCAGTCCACCCAGTCAACATTCATTCCTGTAGCAACATATGGCTTGATCTGGCCAGTGGGGTAGAACAGCATTTGATTACACCCTAAATCTTACCACTTTAACTAAACTGGCATAGAAACTAGCATCTTACTACTCAACAGCAAGAATAGCACCTTGAACTTCACAGATTAAGCAAAAGGGCAGGGAAGTGGGGTAAATTAAAAAAAAAAGAAATAAACGGAACATGTTGAGGCATTCCTGTGTTGCTAACATTTCATTTTAAAGATGGCTAAAATGTTTCAGTATAGTCCAGTCCTTTCCCCTAGTCTGCTTACTCTAATTTATAAGTCATCTGGAAACTGGCACTGTTTCTTTTCTATGCAAAATGGACACTTTCAGAAGATTCTTCTAACCCTAATATCCTTCTCCATGCTACTTCTGGGATGCAGGGAATCGGTATGGAAAACCACCTATGTAAATGCAGGTTAACTTGGCTTGTAGCCTGTCAGGAATGATCCTGCTCCTCCGTGAGCCTCAGAATACCACTTGTATAGTTCTGCTGAGGACAGCATCTGTAATGTGCCTTTCCACATACAGCATCTCTAGAAGATAATTACAAGTCACAGTTTTAGACAAAACTCAGAAATACATTTACATAAATCAAAGTAACAGCTTTATTTACATAAACCAAGTAACAAAATTAAATTAGGGCTGAGCCAATTAATCTAAAAATCTAATACAGTAAGAAATTCAAAAACATAATGGAGACCTTTAAGTTCCTGAGATTTTTCTCCATCTCAAACTCTTTCCCCTTCACAAAGAGCACAGAAAGGGAAATTATATTTAGCCACACAACACAGCGATTTCACCAATATTGCCTGAAAACATACATATAATTCCATGTTTCTTAAAATATACTTTCTGGTGATGCATAGCAACACTTGTGTTTATAAAAGCTTTGTAGTTTACATAAAAAGTATAAGCACAATGCTCCACCTCTTACTGATAAAGCTGTTTTTTCCAATAAAAGGTGGTCTAGCTAATCAGCTTCCAGAGAGACCTGATGAGCTGACTAGCTTCACGTTGACAAATCAGATGGCCCAGCCCTAAACTAGTTCTATGTCTAAAATAAATAGTGTTGAAAATTTTTCTTTTCTAAATGCTCTGTTGGTTTCCTGTCATGCTCACACACACGTTTCTGGGTTAGTTACAACTTCACCATTTTTTTCAGGCTCATCTTTCAGAAACTGCTCCACTTCAATAGAGTCCACCTTGGCATCTTCAGGAGTTTTGTCTTCAGATTTATTTAATTCCTCTCTTTCTGCTGCTGCTTCTTTTGTTTGTGGTTCTTCTGATTTTTTCTTAATGCAGAAGAAATTTCCCAAGGCCAATACAAATGCTGAGGTGACAACTTCAATTCCAGCAAGAATAAAAACAAACATGTACCTCCGGGTTGCATCCAAGAGTTTTCCTGAAAAATACAACATGCCAGGTAGTTAACAAAAGTTAGTATCTTGCAACTAAATTTTTCTGCGAATTATTTTTCTATTTAAATGACTCCTCTCTAGAAGTTACCATGACATTTGAGTTGTTGAAACAGCATGTTAACAAGTTTATAGCAGACTATTTCTCCATTATTTCAATTCATTCACTGATGTCACATTGCATCTGAAAGTACACGCTCCCCTCCTCACACAGTCATGCAACTCGGCTGGAATAAAGCCAGCCTAGACTTCACATGCAAAAGATGAGACAAGTGCCATGTATTTCAGATGACCATATGTGCTTCCATGGCCAGGATCTGTATCATCAGCTTCCTTGTGCTCCCTGTTGTGTTTGCTTTCCTACAGGGGCAGTGCACTGCCTGCTTAAAACGCAGATCTTATCTAATAGTCACTCTGGAGTAATTTATTTTGATGCTTTAGTCAAGTTAAATTTTCGCAGGACTTGGTGGTGGCAAAAGAACAGGAGAGAGAATGTGAAGAGGTGCCTCTCCATACCTGAAGGTCAAGAGGCAATAGTGCATAGTACTGTTTTTTCCATGAGGGGTTCTGTCATAATAGAGATACTTGATGCGTTTTAGTGTCAACATTTTATGGCAGTGAACTGGTGATGTTTGGGTAGGGTTGGTTGTTGGGTGGGTTTTTTTTTTCTGTTCAGGGTCTGTGACATTTATGTCCTTTGATCAGAAACTAATTTGCAATTCAGAATCCAAATTAATGAATTTTAATATTTTGTAATGTTCCCTTACTCTTGGGTTGTGAGACATGCAACAGAAGCAGTCTACGTTCCTTAAAACAGTCCTCCCTGTAAGATTTTTTTTTTTTTCCTTCTCCTGGCATTTTCTTCCCTCCTCCAAATCTACTGTGGGTATAAAGAAACTATCCTAATATTTTCCAAAGAAAATGGACAGGTTACATATTCTCAATCCCAACTCCAAAGAAGTCTGGAATTCACAAAAGTTATTCACTGTGTGTGTAAAACTCATAGGATATTAGTTATCTACTAATCAGAGGTCCAGGGTAGGCTTCTAGTGGAGAAAGAGCATCTCCAGATGAAATATCCTGAAATAGATCCAAGAAGGAAAAGATTAATCCCATCAAGTCTTGGACTATTTCACATTTTAACTGCAGAAATTCACTGAAGCATGTGCAACACTAGCGCAGTCTGCACTTCTCAAGTGACTCTTGTTACCGTTTTCTCTGCTTCCCCTGTCACACAGTTTGGGTAAATGGATGCAATGTACCTGATTCTGAATCCTAAACTAAATGGAATGCTTACCTCCTAATGGTGGACCGATTAGAACAGCCATAGCTTCTGCCAGGAGCACTAAACCGATAGCACTGGAGAACTTCTGAGTGCCAACAATGGCCATGAGAACTTCAAACTGAAGAGCACCTACCATTCCATAAGAAATGCCAAAGAAAATGCAGAAGACCACCAGGCCAGTGTAATCAACAGACATGGAACCCATCAGATCCGTAAAGCCATTGAAAATCATAGCAAAACTGAAGAGGTAGACACAGCGTGGTCTAACCCATTTAAGACCAGCTACGATTCCACAAATAGGTCGAGCAAATATATCAATGAATCCCAGAATAGTCAGAAGAAAAGCTGCTTTGGTGTCTTCATACCGTAAATCCTTGGCATAACTCACAACAAAAACTGGGGGAACAAAAAGGCCCAGCACCATGATAGATGCCGCTACTGTGTAGATTACAAAACCACCATCTTTAAACACACTGAAATCCAGAAGTTTTTTCTTCACTTTCTTCTCAGCTGGTTCTTTGGGAGCTTCAGACTTTTTGGGTGGCTCTAAAGGTCTCATTAATGCTCCACATACACAGCAGTTGAGCAACATCCCACCCAGTATAAGGAATCCTCCTCTCCAGCCATACTCATGTTGCAGTATCTGCCCCAAGGGTGAGAGTGCACAAAGAAACACTGGACTCCCAGCAGCAGACAGCCCATTGGCTAAAGGGCGGCGTTTGTCAAAATAACGGTTTAACATGATGAGTGAAGGCTGAAAGTTTAGTGCCAGACCCAAACCTGTAACAAAGGGTACACAAGAATTAATACTGGCCTGCAATAGCACTATTTAAAAGAAAATTAATTACAGTTTTCCTGATTCATGACTTGAGAGAAAAGAGGTTTATTGCAAATGGACAAAAGGATTCTAAGACAACGGTTTTAAAAGCATTCCACCTCCATAACATTCCTGTTCTCTATCATTACTCCTCACTGATTACAGCAGTGGCTATTAAACATACCAGAAAAATCAACACTCATAAAAAAAATAAATCAGTTTAATTCCACCTTTCTGTGCCATCTTTCTAAAAGGCCATTTGGGTGATCCTGACGATTTAGGTAATTGTCACTTACACAAAACTTCAACCTAAAGCTAAGACATTAGCTAACTCCTTTTCAACCATGCACACTACTTACCAGTAATCACACCTGCAGTCAGATAGATCTGAATGATGCTTGTGCAGAAGGAGGCTATCACCATCCCCATTCCAGCAAAAATGCCACCCACCAGCATGACAGGGCGACAGCCAAAGCGATTGACACATACACTGCAGAGTGGACCTAAGCAAGAAGAGCAAGTTAGAGTTGCTAAAATAATCCAATTTTTGCAATTGATTTTATGTCAGGTTGCATTTCATATTTTGTGGACTTTGCAGTGTGAGGTTTACAGTTTGAGTCAATGATCTTAAAGGTCTTTTCCAACCTAAAAGATTCTGTGATGCTTTCTGTACTTTGTCCATACTGTCAGGCCAATCCAGAAGTGTTCTTTCCTCTGTAGTTAAATACTTCATATTTTTGTCTTCAGTGCCATTTTTCATTGCTTTTAGTAGCTAGTTACAGAGATTTTATCTGCAAGCTGGATGTGCTTAAATAACACATAGCTGGATTTATGTAATGAGTAGTAATTCTTTTTTGGACTGCCTTACCTGCACACAGGTAATGATACGCAATCATGATTCCTGCTGTAAATGGCTATATGACTTACAAACATCACTGTATAATGCAATACTGCTTCAAAAACAGAGAACTACCTACCTGTTCCATAAAGCATGGCCAACAGAATGGAGGAAATCCATGCAGTGTCACTATATCCAATGCCAAATTCCCAGATAAGTTCTTTAAAGAAGACACTAACTGCCTTAGGAAAGGCATAGGAGAATCCTGTGATGATGAAACAGCCAAAAAGGACAGCCCAGCCCCAGCCTCCATCAGGGGCTTTAACACCAGATGGGCCATCATCAGCTACTACAGCTCCCATGATGAAGATCAACGTGTTCCCTAAGGAAAAAAAAAAGCAGTTAAGAGGCATTGGAATAATTATCTAACCAAAATCTTCTAATGAGAATAGGCAGAGACTGCACTGCAGTTCAAGTTATAAATGGGGTATGGACTATTTTAAACACAAATCTTGAAGATGCAGTGCAATTGCAACTGTTCCTTGTTCGGGTTTAATCCTTACGCAGCTTGCAAAAAATACATAAAAATGAGATGCACACAGATGAGTTTTAAGTGAACATCCCCTCACAGCTCTCTCAAAGTTAAAACTGCATTTCAACCAAATGACTGTTTCACAGAAAAACTGAAGCCATCCAGCAGTTCAGGGCTGTATTTGACTTTATAACCACTGCACTAAAATCTGCAGGACTTCATTACAAGACCTTGTTATATGAAGCTCCTGGACTATTCACGCAGGAGACATAAAAATCCTGGTGCATCACAAGTACTCTGAGCAACAGTGGACAAATCACCCTGGATTTTCATTCCCTGCTGAGGACAGCAACACAGCCCTCATGCACCAATATCTTGAAAAGACAGACAGATCCCTTTGAGCCTCTGATGAGCTATCAATAAGTTAAACCACAATGAAAATGCACCCGGCAGCTTTTGTGCATGTGTCGTGGTTTTGCTGGGACAGAATCATAGACTAGCTGTGGGCTGCAGACCCTTAGCACTTTGGAGTCAGCTTGGGCATCAACTGTCCCCAGGTATCTCCCGGACTATAAACGTCATCCTCAGTATAAAGGCCGAGGTTTGCTGAGGAGAGAGGAACTTCCTTGGCCTCTCCCGACTCTGCTGTTCTTCCTGCTCTTGCAGACTTCTTTCCTGTTCAGTAACGAGGTGCTGGGTAGACGTCAGCCCTAGGAGGCATGGCATTCTGCGCTCCTTCCTGACACACAGCAGGCACAGGACAGGCTCCTTCACCGACCCGCTAGTGAAGGTGTTCCGGGGGCGATCTCGCAAACCCACAGTGCTGGGCGCTGGCAGTCTGGAGTCGGCCCAGGCGGCCTGTGAGGCAGCAGGCTCCCCCCCTACAGAAGCACTGTCCGAGCCTCACTGGGCGCCACCGGGGGGACGGAGGCAGGCAGTGACCACGGCAGCCGGCGGGCTCCGCCCGGCGGAAAGTCCACCGTCCCCTCGTGCCAGAGGCCGCAGGGCGGCGGCGGGGCCCGCGCCCGCCTGGCCACTCCCCATGACGTGCTGCACGAGCCACCGCAGCAGGGCGCGCGCCGGAGCCGCCGCACTGAGACGTGCAGGACGTGACCGGGCGGCGCGCGGGGCCTCGGCTACCGTAATTGCAGAGAGGCAGCGCCCGAGCTCTGCGGAGCCCGGTCCGCCCAGCAGGGGTCAACACCTCCTCCCCGGCCCTGTTGCTCCCTGCCTCGCCCGGCAGAGCAGGTCCACCCGTCAGGAAGCTTTTAAGACAAGGCTTGATGGGGCCCTGGGCAACCCGATCTAGTGGATGGTGTCCCTGCTAGGCAGGAGGGTTGGAACTAGATAATCTTTAAGGTCCCTTCCAACTCTGGCAATGCTATGATTCTGTCCCGCTCGGCCCGCGGGAGGGCTCCTAGGCTCTAGAGGTCTAGGTCTCTAGGATTTCGTGCTCTGCTGTCATGAGCTAGACATGGAGGTGCGGGGGAACCTGACCTGCTCCCAGTGCCTCATAACAATAAGCCGATGGGGAAACAGAAACATCAATTTTCTTTATGTTATGTCTCTTACCACATTATTTGGCTAAAAGTCACCATAAACCAACACATCAGATCTTTGGTCGCCATCCTTTTAAGACTGCTCTACAGATGCACAGACGTACATCAGTCTTGTTCGACTGATTTAGCCCATCAAGTAGTTCATGTTAGCACAGCAAAATTAAAAGGCCATTAACCAGAACTAAATGAGCCCTGTCTCTGCAAACACAGCATCCGATGCACTTCATCCTCCCTCCACCCCACTGCCTTACTAGGCCAGCTGTATTCACCTCCTCAGAAACTGACGAGGAGGTGGTAGGGAGGTTGCCGTCTTCAACCTGCAAACCAGGGCTAGTGCCGGAAGAGGTCAGCTCGTGGTTGATTTGCACAGGCAAAAGTCTTGTGAATTTGCTTTGGTACTGCCAAAGCCTGCTATGACTAATGCACAACTAATGCACAATTACATGTCCTGGTTTTGCTGGGACAGAATCCTAGGTCAGCCCAGGGGCTGCAGGTGTTAGCAGGCTGGAGTCAGCCAAGGCAGGCACCTGAGTATCATAGAATTAATTATCATGGTTGGAAAGGACCTTCAAGATCATCAGGTAGTCTCACAGATGTATCCCAGACCATAAACATCACACTCACTATAAAGGGGGATGTTCACTGAGGAGAGGGGAGTTTCTTGACTCTGCTCCTCTTCTTTTTCCTGCTCTTGAGGACTGCCTTCCCATTCAGTGTGACTGCTGAACTTTCACTGGGCTGAGTATAACTTTATGTACTTTGTATTGGTATTTATATCAGTTTTGTAGTTTTACTAAATCTGTTATCACTTAAACCCATGGCTCTTCTTTTCCTGATCCTCCTTCTCTGCTGGGGAGGGGTCATCGGGTGATAGAGCAACTGCTGTAGTTCAGCCCCAGATACAGGCTGAACGTAGAGACTGCTGCAAGAGTTTGCTCTGCTTTCTGTTTTCGCCAGCTAAGCCCTGCTCAGAGACAGAGGATTACATTTAACTGACTGCAGCTCAGCTTCAGTATCTTCACAACAGACACAATACTACTGTCAGCATCAATTCCAGGTTCTTTCTAGCATAAATGGGTCGTTGCTTTGGTTATGTGTAAAACAAAGGGAGCAAATGCAGTTAAATCTGGGGGGGGGTTTCATGCTCCTGAGATTATCTTCCTGTTGCCATGGAAACTAATACAGGATCCGTTAGGAAAGAATATTAGGTGATGGTAGGTAGTAGTGTGGGTGGTGTGTTTGGTGTGGTGGTGCAGTGTACATGGAAGGAGAGCATCTGGATTATAAAAAGGAACAGCTAGAAATGGCGTGAATCTAATATTGGTGTTTAGCCAATACACTTATTGGTCACATAGGCAGTACTTTTTGGTCAACACTGTGAATGAGCAGGAAGGATATTTTTTGAGTATGTAGGCTGACCTATATAGCTTGAGAATTTCCTATGAATTACTTTAACTATGGCAGAAATCTGCCTAACCTTGAATTACCAGGATCAAAATAAATAATGGTTATCAAAAATAAAACATGAACTTCCATGTACGGAACCCAGTTCAGACTAGACTTCAGTCTGGAACCTCACTAGGCTGAGAACTGTACAATCAAGACATAAGGAAGACTGTCTTAGCTGAGCAATGTAGAGATCCTCCTGCAGTTTCTTATCTGTGAAATGAAAAGAATAATGATTCTCTCTTCATAGGGTGTTGGGTGTTATGGATATGCTGAACAGCATAGACTGCTTGATACAGTGTTAACAGGAGTCAAACCTCCTATATTTGCCCAAGGGTATTAAAAAAAAGCAGATTAAGCAAAATATGTATGTTCTCCTTGGTTTTGCGTGAGGAATCCTAAAGTTAACCAACTCGACTGAAATTTTGCAAGAAATTATGTCTGCAAAAATAATTTTATTTTCATATCCTCCTGACCCTGGCAATAGCCCTTTACATATGCAACAATATATGATAAGCAACACTATATAAACATCTTGGTTTACATGTTCTTCACACAAAACAACTACCCTTTGACATCTGCCTAATCACCATGACTTTAATTCTTTCCTGAAGCTCTAAAGCACTACGGTGTGTGTGTGTGTATATATATATATATATCTCTCTCTTTAATTTGAATTTCATTTATTACAACTCATTCTGAGGTACTCTGTACAAGCCATTTTGATGAGCCACTGGTATGACACAGTGGTGCATTTCTTGTGGCTTACCTGCTTAAATATCAGCCAGTTGCCTTACACATTCATTTTCGAAGGCTGCTGCAAATTCCTGTTCCCCACAAAATCATTACTGCATTTACTGATGCCTGACCTCCTGTCCTCCCCGCAGGGCCCTGCAGTGACTTTCACTCTCCTATTTTAGCTTCCTTTGTTTTATCAGAGAGTGTTTCCTGGTTCTGCTCCATCTGCTTTTCCCAAGGGTTCCCAGCTTTCACCACTTCCTCATCTCTCTCTCAAAACTCCAAGGATAAACCACACGGTAATCCTGTGCACCCTGTAGCTGTAGGTGATGTTCCATACCGACACCTACTACTGTTAATAACTCTCCAGTCCCCACTTAGCCTCAAACCACTTCGGTGTTCCCTGCTACAGCTCAGTAAGGAACATATACATCACAAGTTACTCTACCAGACTGCAATGACACAGGAAATCCACACTGCAGTTTTAGTTGTAGCAAATCATACTAACCAGTGTAGACTCTACTATCTCAGTAAAGTGCTCTACAGGAGAAGTTGTGCTTATTATTGTATTCATATAATGAAAATGTCAGAACTCTGTTCTTCACATATCTGAGAAAATCAGATTATAGTATCATTTTAATGTCTTTCTGTTCTGTTGTGTGGGGTTTTTTTTCCTTAATGAGGCTGTTACCAACAAGTAGTCGTAACCTAACTGGGCCACTTCACTTTAAAAAAAGAAGCATTAGTGTGGCTTTGTTCTTAACAACAAAGAAACAGCTCTTTTAATATTGAGATAAATACTTGCCTAAGTATTCACTTTAATGGTAAATACAAGAGTAACTAAGAGTTCAACCTCCTCAGGTACCACCTTTGAAACAAATACAGTAGTTCCACAACAATAGCACTGCCAGCCTCCCTAGTGTATCAAATGCCCAGTTTCTGAGAATCACACTTATTTTTCTAAAGCAGGTTTTTTTACGCCACATCCATTACTGTAAGTCCATTACTGTCACCATCACAGCGGCACCTTAAGACCAGACAGCATCTGCCCTTCCTGTGTGCACAGAAATAGTGACATATGTGTCTTCAGTTGCACTTGAATTATCTGGCTGCTTTCTGTATCCTTTCAAAAACAGAAGTTGCAGAATCTCAACTTCAGGTGAAAACGTTAAACTCATTCCTCATGTACCATGAAAATTAATTTCAGCTCTGCAGCCTCGCTAGCCTTACAAGGTGCCAGAGCTTTAAAAAAAATAAAATTTTTGCCATTTTTTTATACTAGCGTCCCTGTTTTCTCTGGTATAAAACCAAAAAGTGCCAGAGCCAGCTAAATACTAATTAAGGGTCCAATCCTCTCAAAAGCCAGACAGAGGTGCTTATTATTATGGAACACCATGGAATTCCTCCAACAGATATAGTGCTGGCACGCACATGCACCGCACTTCAAGCTAGGTTAGCACTTGTAGCTGGACACAGTGGGAGAAGATATCAATCAGAGTTATCCTTTTACACAATCCATGTGGGCAGTGCAGCTGCCTAACATGGTGTCACACATCGAGATACGCGAGTTGCTGCTTCAGCCACAATTTAAAATGTCACCTTGATATTTTATCGTTTACCTCAAGTTACACTGACCCACAGAAGGTGAGTGGGACCATGCTGGCAGATTCTATTTGACGTTTTTCCACGCCTTAAACTGCCGCTCCCCTCGGAAACAAACATTGCAAAACCGTGACATCCTCAGCTCAGCGTCTCTCCAGTTACCTTCCCCCAAGCACACAAACCGCTGACCAAAGCTGTGCCGAGGCTGCACTCGCTCTACCGCCGCTGGGAGGAGGTTGTGTGGCCACCACCCAACCTCACCTCCGTCCCCGCAGCACCTCAGGGCAAAGGCAGCCCAAAACCTCGCCGTGGGGGTTACCAGCAGGTAAAAAAAAAAAAAAAAACAAAAAACCAAAACCAAACCAAGGCTCCTTCTTGGCAGAGGCTGCGGCCACCTGCCGCGGGGGGAGGAGCGGGAGCGGCACTGGCACAACAATGGTGGCGGTCGTGGTGCCGCCAACGGGCGCGGCCTTGGCCGCCCGCGGGGCGCTCCAGGGCGGGCACGTAGGCGAGGCGGTTCCCGCCGAGCGCTCGGGTCGGTGTTGCCGCCGCTTACGCAGCCCATCCGCATCCGAGCGCTCGTGGAACCGAGTAACGGAGTTCAAGCCCAGGGACTCGGCGATGCCCTTCCGAGGGGACGGTCCCTCCGACCGCACCTCGCCGCCGCAGCAAAGGGAACTCTGGAATTAACCTCCCGGGGCTCGGCACGAGGTGAGCGGCGGCGAAGGGATTGCAGAGACGGGGCTGGACGGGGAGACCCTCGTCGCCCGGTACCGGTCAGAAGGCAGCGATGGCGGGAACAAAGCCCGAGCTGGCGCGTACCTCCCGAGCCACCGGTGTGACACGGTCCGTGAGCTGGGGCCGGCGGCACCGCTCGCCTCAGCGTGCCCCGGCCGACGGCGGCGACAAGCTGAGGGCAGTGCGCCGGGGCCGGAGAGGGGCTGTGCCGCCAGCACCGCTCAGCGCCCGAACAGCGCTGTCCGGCCGACGGCGGCGGGTCGCGGCGTGTACCCGCACAGCAGCGCGGCTTTCCTGGGTCAGGAACGCGCCCGCCCGGCCCCATGCTCGGGGAAAGCGCACCCGGCAGGGAGGGGGACAACGCCTATAGGGGTGCGCCGTGCTGCTCCCCTTGACGAGGCGCCCGGAGGGCTAAGGACGGTCCGCGCCGTGCCCGCCGCCTCCCAGGCGCTTTGCGCAGCCCTGGCCGAGGGACGAAGCCGTGACGCCCGCACCGCGTTCGAGGGCGTTCGCCGGACCGGCCAGACCCACGCAGAGATGCTCCGTCGGCCGGCCCAGCTCCGGACCCCCACCCCGCGTTCCCCACGGCGCTCGCGATCGTGCGCCAGCCAAGCGATCCGCAGCATCACGAACGACGGCTCCGCCTCGGTACCTGAGCCACGTCCCGTGCCTCAGCGGATGTCCGTGTCCACGCCGGACAGACCCGTTCCAACCCGCCCGCACCCCGCCGGCTGCCGAGCGCTTCGGCGCTGCAGGTCGGTGTGTGCTCGCCCCTCCCACGTCCGAGCTGGGGCGACCGGGTCCTAGCGCCGCCACGTGACTGCTTCCCGCCGCTACGGGTGCGACCGCGCAGGGGTCCTGAGGGCGCGTGCGGCAAGGCCCCGCCGGTGTGTGAGAGGTGGTGGTTGCGGCTCGCCCGAAGCGGAGTGCCTTGAGTACCACTGCCACGGCGGGAGAGCGCGCACGGTGCCAGGAGAGGTAGGAGGCCGTCTCTTTCCCAAGTAACAAGCAATGGGACAAAAGGGAATGGCTTCAAGTTGCACCACAGAAGTTTAGATTGGACATAGGGAAAAAAATGCCTTCCCTATAAGGGTTGTAAAGCCCTGGAACAGGTTGTCCGGGCCAGTGGTGGAGTCAGCATTCCTGGAGGGGTTTAAGTGTATAGATGGGGCACTTAGGAACATGTTTTAGTAGTGACTTGGCAGTATAAAGTTTACAGTTGGACTCGATGATCTTAAACGTCTTTTCCAGCCAAAGCAGTTCTATGATTCCTACAGCCTGTGTGGAGTTATACAGAGGTAGGGCTCTAACTACAAGGGGATAGGTAGGATACAGTATTGTCTTGTGAGAGCTATGGTGTTCCAGAGACTAGCAACTTCCAGTATTTTAGAAGCTATTCACTGAAATCAAGTAATGCAGAAAGTAATCTGAAACTCTTTTGGTGCCGTAGAAGTTTTTTTCTTTTCCCTGCCCAGTGTGTTTGCTTTGGCTTTTGAGTCAGTTTTGCTGTAGTAAAACATTTGTACCTGCTCAGGGATTCATTGCAGTAGAGTGCAAAGATGAGGAAGGCCAGGTGATTTGTTTTGGGTACATAGCATACAGCCAATGGGACATACATAGCTGATCTTAAAGATGAGTAAAACCGGTTTTTGACACTCTACCATTACCTAAATTTAAGCCATTCACTTACAGGTAGTCTTGGTTCTCCAGGAAACAGAAGTATGATCTCCATTGCCAGTACCAAGGAACTGGAAGAACTCCCACAGTTCTTGAGAGGGACACAGTTTTATTTGTCATGACCCTACCCTCTGGCTTAATTTTCTTACAGAGGGCAGTTCCATCCTGCAATCTCTTCTGCTTTGTTATCATGCTTTACTTGAGTTACTACATCATGGAATTGTGTAGCCACCAGTGGAATTTTTAATTCCAAACTTAGAGGTATGTATTTTTGAAGCTATTTTCAGGAAGGACAGAGGTGCCTAGGAGTGGAGAGAAGAAACAGTGAAGTTGGCAAAATATATAAACCATCAGTATCTCTTGTAGCTACTCACATGATATAAGAGGCTACATAAGGAAAGATATGCTAACCAAACATGTTAAAAAGACCAAAAAGAGGACTGGTGTGTCCTTCACATCTGTCACATTGCCCCTGCCAAAGCCTCTCTCTGCAGCCTAGTCAGCAGAGTGCCACATGTGCTCACTGGTTACTGCTCAGTTGTAGAACACACGCACACCATATAAAAGGTCGGTGTTGTGTTTCTAGAGGCAGTTGGTCTGTTTTTCAGAAGTGGGCATCCATAGGCATATAGCAGCTGCTGACAAAACTCTCCAGTGGTCTATGGCCTCGCTTTTCTAGCTGACAGCTCCTGTTGTTTTTGAAGAAAGCATTTTCTAAAAGGGATGTGTTCATAGAGGATGACATGACAGGGAAAATGACACCACTCAACATCAGCACACAGATCATTGGAAGTGATTCAGTATTCAACAAGGCAGTAGTGTAAGTGAGCGGAACACAGGGTTACTGTGCTTGCAGAAGCCTGCACAGAGTCTGGGTAACCTCATAAACATTTGGAAATGAGATAAAAGCATAAACCCCCTGTCTGTTAGGTGGAGTTATGTTGCATGTGTTTAAGTATTAAATATTCTGTAGTACCCTTATGAATAGAGGGAATATTGAAGTGCAGCAAAGAGAACTCAAACCAGTGATTTAAGACAAGTAACTATGAAAAGAGCCTTGAAAAAATTATCTTTACAGTTCAAATAAACTTTTTTTGCCTCTTAGTATTGTTCATTGTAAGTATGCCACTTATTACAAATATTCTCAAAATGGTTTTGAACTCAGAGGAACCATTAAATAGGCAAATTCTTTGCTCAGAATACATTGTGAAAGTCTCAGTTTAGTTTCTTTCTCGTGGGGATTCTTAGTAGGGAAGAATAATGTCATGGGTTATACCTTAATAGATCTTAGATTCCACCAATCCTCCACTAAAAAGTCCTTCACTCCATAATTTGTTACTAGTTTCCAAATAAATAAGGATCCTGGTGTGTCCTTTTGTTTACTTATTTTTTATTTTGCTCCTGAGGAAAACTAATGACACTTTTGGTACTGAATAGGAAGGCACATTGCTGGCTCATGAACAGTTTGTTGCCTGGCAGGACCCTCGGATTTACAACAGCCTGGCCCCCCAGGCTATACTGATGTCTAGGGTTATTCCTTACCAGGTTCAGGACTTTACATTTTCCTCTTTTGAGCTTCATGAGATTCCCAGATTGTTTCCGTTGAAAACAGTGATGTAGTGAATCCTGTAACTGCCATTCACAGTAGTAAAGACAGCCAGAAATTGCTGGGAATTTTTGCCTGTCGGTCTCACAAAAAGGCAGAAGTGACTGGAATCTTGTTGTTACAGAGCATTAATAGAAAGAGTGTAGCTGACAGCAGGAAAAAGCTTCATTGCTCTGGAACTTAAGACTTGTTTCTGGTGGCAGGTGTCTTCCCTAGAACCTCCTGAACTGTAGAAATGCTTCTGTGTATTGTAATGGTTTGGGGTAGTTGCTGCTTCCTGTTCCAACTCTGCTGTTCCTGTATTTTGTAGGAAAGCCCCAAATACTACTTTAAAAGCACCTGTAAACATTTATTCTTATTAAGCTTTTATAAATGTTTTGGGTTTAAGTCTGTGTTTTCTTATTGGCACTGAAATGGAGTCTGTTGTGTTAATGATGGAATTTCACTGCTGTGTTTTGAAGAATGCTAACAGTAACATTGAACATTTCAAATGGTTTCATATGCAGCTAACTGCACAGTGCACTACATACACCTCTGCCTTTGATTGAAAAGGTGAACGTAGCAGATCATGTTGTACAAAGAGCGCTTGTAAAGTTTTTTTTATTGCAGAAATGCTCAGGCCAGTCATATTCAGAGCTGAGGTTTTGGTAACTTTTATTTTGTTTCCAAAGTATGGAAATAAGGTCTTTTATAAAAAGACTCTCAAGATGCAGTTGAGGAACATGAACTGTACCTACAAAGATGTATGTAGTCTTCAAATATAGGAACCCACCGTCTTTGTACAGACAGACATGGAGAAGAGAGACATGGAAGTCAAATTCTACTAGCCCGGATGAAACTGGAATTTAAATGTATCATTTAGTTCCTAAAAAATAGCACCCAGATTTCAGAGGGTATCAGAAATTCTTCTGGAGTCCTTTGCAAGCTGTAAAGTAGGTCACTTTTATTTAGAAGATCATCTTTAAAATATTAGTTCTGAATTTTTTTTATTTGTTGTTTGTATCCTGTATACCAAATACATTCCTCAAGGGTCTGTGAAACTAAGTTTATTCAAGTGAAGGAAAGCTGCACTTCAAAGAAAGACTTTCCTGAATCACATTTTAGTTTTTATGTTTCATCAAGCTATTTCTATGTTTCATCCATATTCACTTACTGAGTCCCTGCATGACATTTGTCATAAATCTGTTCCTCTGATTGACCAGGTAAGCATCTTTAGAGTGTTACATGGCTCTGTGTGGCCTGTGTCTTGAAACTGCTTTTCCACAGAAACGAGAATGAGGGTGACAGGATAACTAGTTTGTATCATCCTGGGTCTTGTCATGTTGCAGAGGCAGGCCATGATGAGTTGGACGTAGCCCTTGTACTGGAAACTTAGAAGTGTTTTAGAGCCTAGTAGTACATTTGTAGCCAGAATATACTCTGCTTTTCATCTCTAAAATGCAGCATTTTCAGAGGGTGGATCCGTTTTCTTCCTTCTTTATGAAGCTAGTTGTAAGTGGTGCTGTTTTAACAGTTCACTGCTGGGGCCAGAGACTTGTATTTAGAAGTTGTGACTCTGAAAGTGGTTCTAAAAGTGGCTGAAATCTATTGTTAGCCTAAATTTTACTGAACTCACTAGTGTTTGATGAGAACAGAAAATCTGTCTCCTAAATTCCTGTTCATTTTGGCTAAAAGGGAAAAAGGTTTCATTTCCATCTTGTCAAACCAGGACATTTTCTGCATTTATTTCAGGTGTATACAGGTTTCTGTATTCTTTACTGTGTTGACTCATGTTTTTGACTCACTCCTAAGATTAAATTTACCCATTTTGGGCACTATTGAGTCACAGGAACCCATCTGTTACTCACTTGGGGAACTGACATATATGTGGCTAAGCACTGTCTGAAGGTACCTTTGAGAAGATGACAGCTAATTGCAAAGGGTTGGCTGGGGAGGAAGGGTTGCAAAAGATAATGCAGTTGATAGGTTAGGCAACTCTGAGGTAAGATGCAAGGAAAAGGGAGTATGCCACCAATCAGCATGGTACGTAGATTTAGACATTCATCTGCTATGTATTGATTCTGATGAGTGTTTTGAGAGGCCAGCTGCAGATATAAATTATGCTGGGACTTGCGCCAGAATTTTTGTGCTCTCAGAGCTGGAAAGTCATTTGAGGCCAGCTTTCACTCTTGTATTTTAAAGCGGAGGTGACTTATGTGAACAAATGAACTAAGCCCCTTTAATAATTGTAGTATTCTGAATTATATGTAGATTTCGTGTAGCTAAATGAAATGATTAATTACAAAAGTGAAATTATTAGTTCTGATTCTAATTTTCAGTAGTAGTTGTTGATGGAAATAAATCTCTCCTTTCTTTAGATGACATGGGGTTAGGAAATACAATACTCTTCTGATGACCTAAGGAAAGATAAAAACAAACTACTGATAATATTCTGTTTTCTTTAAATTACGGTACATCAGATGTAGTTCATGCAACATTCAGGTTTCTGAAAGGGCTTTAATCTGGGAAAGCTGTTCCTGTAACCCAGAAACACAAAAATGTGAGAGAGCATTATAGGAAGTTTGCCTCATGACTTCCAGAGAAGCAAGTCATCTACAGTGACTAAGGGAAAATCATGTTTTATGTCTAGTTCATGTGTTAGGTCTTGCTCAGTCTCACGTAGACAGTGGAGGCTACTTTAGTTGAGAGATACATGTTTTAATAATTAAACACCTTGGTAGCAGAATGAATTTATCTGTGCTGCAGTTGGCCTGAGCTTGTTTGACACACTTTCTTTCACAGGATGCGGTGGGAGTTAGGAGGGAATGGGAAGTTTGTTTTCTCTTTGCTTCCAGCCCATCAAACAGCTAGATTTGAAATGGGCCAAGACTCTCCTTTCTGATCTGCAAGAGGAAGAACTTGTTTAATAGTAAACAGTCTGATAAACAAACTGTGTAGGAAGCTAAGTGAACAAGGAAATGAGATTTGAGAGTGTGAAGCAAGTGTTAGATGTGTTTTGGGAGAAGGAGGTGTTATTAAAAGGCACCGGGACTACAAAGGACTGTGTCCACGCAAGCGAGAGCTCCAGAAAGCTGCCAGGGCTCGGGCTCGGGCTCGGGCTCGGCAGAGCCGACGCCTGGGGGCGGGGGCCTGCTGAGCGCTGATTGGTTTCAGGAGGTGCTCTCCGCGAGGAGCGCTGTTGGTGGGCGGTGCCAATGTTGCCATGGAGACGACCCCGCCCCCTCCGCCATGTCTTTCCTGCTGCGGCTTCGGCGGCATGCGGCCTATAGCCGACTGCGGGACGTGCAGGTTCGTGCCCAAGGGAGCCCAGACTCCATCGAGCTGCTTCGCGGCTGCCATCGGAAGGCACTGTGGCCGCACGGCATCCCTTTGTGCTGCGGCTTGTCTTTCGGAGCACCCGGAGTAGCCCCCGCCCATCTCACACCCTTTCTTTTTTCTGGGGACCCGCTGTCTTCCTGTAGTCTGCCCTCCCCCAAGTGCCTTCTTACTGTGCACTGCCGCCGAGCCCCAAGCGTTAGCTTGTGCTGCGCGTGCTTCTCTCTACGGCCTTCCTCTAAGGGACTTGACCTCGGCAGTCTGCCTCCCATCTGTTCTGCCGCAGAGCGCCAGACCCTCTGGGCCTTCCCTGGGACTTCTTACCCCTCCTCCTGGGATCCGCCTCCTGACTGCCTGCTCTTCCACTGGCAGTGGTTTTTGTCACTCCCACTTGATTACGTCTTTGTCTTTCTGCGCTCAAGGCGTAAAAATCTCCAGTCCTGTTGGGTCCTTGATTCCTGGCTCTTCAGTAGCATTCTCATTCTCCATCCGTGTGGCTGTCCCTTCCTGTCATCTCTGAGGATATTTGCTGTAGGGACTCTGTCAGTGTTCCCCTTAGTGTGTTGCCCTCCTGGGCACTCCCTAGAATATGTACCTATTTCTCAGTGCCAGGGACAAATTTCTTCCCACCATACCTTGTCTTTTACTTATGCAGTCCCTTCTGCCTTCTGTCTGCCCTGCATAATGGCAGAACCTGGCAGCAGGATATCGTATAGCTGTGTATCATATTTACATTATATAGAGATATTACATTATATTTGTTGATCTGGAAATCTCTCATTTAAAGAGACACTGTTTGAAAGGCATGCTTCTCTGGTTTGGTCTCTGTATCCTTGTGCTTATGCAGATAGGATTGGCTGTAACCACTGACACAGAATATTCTAAGTAATACTGCACAGTGACAGAAGCTGTATTGACTCCAGAGATTTGGGGGAGTGGAAAGATTATCATTTCTGCTCATATCTCTCCAGAGATTTTCCTAGATTTCTTCCCAATCTGGAAAGATCTGAGCAGAAGTTACTCTCCTTTCTTCCTTTCTTCCTTTCTTCCTTTCTTCCTTTGCAATTGTACTTAGAAATAATGATTTTTTTTAATAGAGAGTTTATAATTAGAGATGAGGCAAATATGGAGAATAAACTATAGGAAGAGGTGGAAGTGAAGCAGATAAAGGGTTTTACCAGTAAAAGCACAACTTCTACATTGTTTATTTTCTTTTTAGTGTTAAAAATAGTGTTAATATCTTACTGAAATACAGTTATTTGGTCATACCTGTTGTCCTCTCTGAAAAGTAACTTCAAGGTGGATTTAACTGTGGACAGAAGAGTAGCTTTGTAGTCCCGTGAGTAATTGTGGGGGAAGAGAAATGGGACACAGCAGTTAATATTGTTGCTATAAGAGAAGTCTGTACTGTAACTTGACTTGTCATAAATGTCTTCACGAAAAGGGAAGTATACATGCAGTTTACAATGACTGCATCTTTTTATACCTCTATTTTCAGTCTGTGTAAAGAAAGGAAAAAATTATGTTCTCTCACTCCAAACTTTAGTGGCATTTCACAACTAATTTGGAAAGTCTTACCCCTGGACAATGCAGGACTATAAATAAAAGAAAATTCTACTTCTAGAAGTAGACAATGCCTGATGGTCTAGGAAACTTTACAATTTAAATTTTAAATGTAGTGGTAATTATTTGTCAGCTAAGCAGATTAGGAGTGATGAGATACAAATGAAGTTTCTATCAGTTATCAGTCTTAACTGCCTTCTGTCAGCTCCCATTTCAGATTTATAGTAGTGTTAAAAATGGAGAAAGAAATAATCTTCAGTGGAAAGAAAAAGAAGGGAAAGAGCTACATGCTTTCCAGTTCCTGTATCAGAAGAAAATGCTGCAAGGTATCAAATAGCAATGCTAAGACACACATGAATTCAGGAATTTTAAATGGAATATCTCCTCTGGAATGGAAGGAGGAATATGAGTCTTTTACACTGAGCATTACCTCTTCGGCAGGCTGAGATGGATATTGATCCCTGAGCAGCACAGCAATTACTCTTCTGATCTGCCTTGCCCTGGAGAGTTGTGGGATGAACACAGGAGGTGTAAAAATACCTGTCTAGACTATACTGAGACAACACTTCTGTTAGACTTTCTTTATATGCAGAACTGTTTGCTATAGGATTCAGATTAATTCAGGTGAAGTATAAATTTAAAAGCCAAACCTAGCAGAATATGAAAGTGAATATGCATTTGGCTATTTGTGACTATCCAGTTCTAGTTTGCCGTTCTTTGTAGTTATTACATGATCAACCTTACTTAACGAAATGCAACAATAATTCAGCTGCATAAAATGATAGTAATACAGTGGAAAGTCCTCAGAAGGTTGCAGAACTGCACAATATCAATTCAGGTCTGTTTGGCCACGTAATTCTGCACCAAGCCTGTTGAGTCTTGGAGGGATCAATCAGAAGTGTGAAAAGGTTCAGGGTGTCATTAGAGAACTTGCTGGTTATGGTAGCAGTATCATCTCTTCAGATTTGTTAGTTTGAAATGCTTGCATCACTGGTATTCTTCCACTGTATTTCAGATAAACTTCTTTTGTTTATAGCAAATAAAAATACTGGGGGGAGGAGAGGAGAAGATACAGAGCTACTTGTGTTTTTAAATGTATCTAAAAGCTCAGCTTTCTATGGGCAGCCCTTGTTTTTGCAATATTTTTCTCATGTAACAAATTTTTGGGTGGAGGGGGAACTTGATTATACTTAAGTGGAAGTCTTGCACTGCTTTTCAGTGGATCATGGATGTTTCATATGCAGCTAAGTTTTGAAGTGTAGTTTTGAGAAATGGCAGATATGTTCTAATTGGTTTCAACTGACTTACGAGAAAAAAAATGATTGTGACTATTTCTTTAGGAAATTATAGTGTCTTGTGTTTATAGTTCTGTGTTATCTTCAAAAAGAGGTGCTCTTTAATGTAAATCTCTTTAGTTTTTATTCATAGCTCTAGGAACATCATCATCATGAGGAGTATGTGAACCTGAAACGCTGCATGGAGAGAAAAATCCAAGAACTGGAAGGAGAGCTTGCTTGTCAGAAACAGGTATAAGAATACAGAGAAACAATGTTGTGTTGCTGCTATACCATCTAGCAAATCCTTTTTTCTTTCTTTTCTGTTTTTTTCTCTTAGAATCTCCTAGTTTTACATTGCTGTAGTTGAATAAGCTGCTTTTTTTTTGCCTTTTTTTTTTTTTTTTTTGCCTAAACTGACTAGAGTTGTAATGACAGTATAGAAAATTATGCACTGCTTGTGTGGTAGTAGCTGTTGCTTTGCTTGTCTTGCAGCTGCCCCTTGTAAGGAACTGTTAAGAATGTATTTAGTAATCCGATATTGTGTAAAATTATTTTATGAAGGCAGCACACTACTAAATTTAACTTTGAAGCTGCACGAAAAGTCAGCATCTAGAAAGCAGAAGCAGCCTTTGGCAAGATCAGTAAATGTACATTGTTCATCATACTCTAATTACAAAGGGCTATTTTTCCCCCCTTCTGCTTCTTTATTGCTATTATTTCATCATAAAAGGATGATCTTACTAACAGTGAAATTTTACCTTCACCTGTGATACCCTGGGAGGGGCATTATACCACCTCTCCTATGTATTACAAACTTTAAAGAACAACAAAATCTTCCTTCTTTTTTTTGGTATAAAACTGTGTTTGATATTAAACCGACTTAATTATTTATATATTAGTGTATTTATTCATTAGAACTCGAATTGTTAATTTCATGCCTGTGAACCAAAACAATATTAATATAAATAGAAGTGGTAGGAGATTGTTAGGCAATTACATCTTAACGCCCAACACCTGCCAGTCCAAATCTGAATGCCCTCAGTATAGTAGTCTTGCTAAAATAAGCCTCCATCTATCCACCCATCCATCTTTTTTTTTTTCCCCTGTAGTTATGGAATATTGGCTGATGTGTTTCTTTAAATTCCTTTGCTGTACAGGTCGTGCTGGGAGACCTACAGTAGGCCAGATGATAGGGTTCATTCAGCACATCTGATTCTCGTTAGAGCTGAGAAAGATTGTGAGGTTATTAAAGCTCCCGTACGGTGTTTTAAAAAGCCTGTGATGATACAGGGATTCCATCAGTACCGTTCCTATCTGTTCCTCCCCTTGTAGGAACTGCTAGCCAAATTTGATGCAGAAATGAAAAGGAAAGAAAGTGAGTTTCAGAAGCAGACAATTTAAATGGGTAGCTTAGTTCTGTCCCATGAAGTTGAGGTAACTGATTTTTAAGCTGTTACCCTTTACTCACAGAAAGAATGCATTTATTATAATCTCAAATGTGCTGCTAGTTTTGGTGTCTCATGTTTCACACACTTACTTGAATCCAGTAGGTCCAGTTGTGCTTAGTCAAAACTTTATACTTTCGCAAGCAGCTACATATAGATAGTGAATATAGTGACAGAAAATAACTCATTCAAAACAGAGTATCAGAGATGATTTTATCTTTTATGTTTTACTTCATCACTAGTTCAAATTTAAGGAGTAAGACTCACTCATAGTTCAATTTCTGTCGTTCTGTTTTGCTTTAATCCTTTATATCCAAAATTTTGGATATATTTTGACAGTTTATTTGCAGGTCAATTTCAGGAGTTAAGAACATCATAGAAGTATTATTTGCATGTTTCATTTTTTTATTTACTGTTAGATTTGAGTATTCTATAGGCACTATTTGGTGGTCTTCTAACAATCACTTCTGTCTTACTTTAAACCTGGTCTCTGTGTGGGTGCATGCTGAAGAAATTAGTCTGTGAGTGAAAACTGAATGTTAAAGGAAACATTTTAGCTTCATGGATTCCTACACTCTTTTATTTGAGCTACCTGATCATAGATGACTTTCAGTTTTACAGTTACTGTGAAGAATATTTTCAGTATGGTAAAAGAGCATGTTGAGTGGAACAGTTTACTTGTTAAAATAGGTTCTTTGTAAGTCTTCTTAAAAGTACCAAACAAAACAAATAAACAACTTAATTTTTTAGAACCACCCTGGTCCCACATTGAAGTGAAATACTGTTTGTCTTTGTGCCAATCACAGACTTAAAAGTTCTGTGATAAATTGGAGTTAAACTCTTTGCAATGGTATAAGAAGAGTTCAGGCACTCTTAGTTGGAAAAAACAACTGCGAAAGAGCTCCCCACGAGTGGTTCCCCTGACAGATATTGATTTCTGCTTCCACCAATGATTCTTTGAATTTGCTCATACCAAGATGATAAGAAATTAAATCATCAGTACTGAAAAATAATGCGCTTATGTTGCTTGAAACTTCACTTTGTCTTTCTACATCTTTTAGGCATGAAGAACTAGCTCATGCTGCTAAGGAGAAAGATGCAATGCCAGCTTCAGCGGAAGAAGCCCAAGTCAAACAGTTTAAAATGTTGAAACGTCAGACTAGACAGCTGCAGATAAGACATAGACATCTGGAAACTGAGCTATGCAAAAGAGAGTGGTGTCACAGTGCTTGTTTAAGAGAGAAAGTTGCTCTTATTAGAAAGTGAGTGACTTGGATTTATCTTGTTTCATAAGCTGTGATGAAAGAAATTCAGAACATTATATTTGCCAGTTTTGTGCCCATCTTACCTTTGTGAAAAGTTCACAGTAATTCATGGTTAAACAGGTACCACACCTGGAGTACTGTGTCCAATCCCGGTCCCCACAATGGAAAAAGACACGGATGAACTGGAGAGAGCCACAAAGATGATCAAAGGGTTGCAGAACTTGTCTTATGAGGAAAGAGTTGAAGGACTTGGATCTTTTTTTCCCTGGAGAAGGGCCAGGGGGGCCTCACTGCAGTTTTCTACTACACAAATGGCAGCTACAAAGAGGATGGAGGCTCTGTCTTTGCAAGAAGCCATGGGTACAAGTTGCACTGGGATAGGATTCACCTCAGTGTAAAAATATTTTTTTACAAAGAGATCTCATCACTAGAGGTTTTTCAAGACACGATCGGACAGGGTACTAGATAATCTCCTGTAGGTTTAGGCTTCCTTTCCCTTGAAAGGTTGAACCAGATGATCTTTCCAATCCAGGCTGTTACATGTATATTACTGTGACAAAATTCATAACAAAATTTCAGTAGATGCCTATAAACATTAGGTTTATGATTGATATAATCGAGAAACATCTCTTCAAGTAGTAACAAGAAAATGAAATCACATGCAAAAGAGAGTATCTGGGAACCTGGAGAAGGAACAGAAGAAGAAAGAACTTCTTTCATAGCCAGCCTGGAAAGAGACGGCTGCCAGTCCAAGAAGGCCACTGGAAGCCTAAAGAACTGCTTTGTTGGCCTGCATTTTGTATGACTGGAAATGCCTGGTTTAACATAAGCATGTGGCTCCTGAAAAAGTCCCTCTGAACTCCTAATTAAAAAAATTAATTGAACAGTTTTATATTCAAGATTGCATCACGTTTTGTTAATTGTCTTAAGCAAGTATATATTAACATGGGAGAGGAGTTGTGTTGTACGTAGACCTCAAGGAGAAATTGTAGTGCTAAAAACAAGTCAAGGTTCTCATCTGATGGCGATTTCTAAGGAGTCTGCCTCTAAAGAATTCCAAATGGAATCAATGCAAGGACAAGAAGGAAAGTTGAGGGCACAGTTGGCTAAATTCCAGAAAGATGCAGTGTGGTAAAGGAGACTACGTCTTTGTCTAAAGTGGCATTTATAACCAATCTTAGGAGTGCTCTGAAGTCTTAATAGCTTCTTATGACAGGCATATGACAACTGAACCTGTCTTGAAAGCCCTTGAATTCCGGATATGCCATTTGTCACTTCCTGTCTCTTTCTGCAGCATGTTTTCAATGTGTGTATATGCATCAGCCTTTGGGCTTGGGCGTTTTACCCTGACAATCTAACATCTACAATTACCACCTCTTTTTGTATCTCATTTCCTTTATTAGCAACTGAGAAACATGCTGTGGGTGGTATTGCCAAGAGCACTGTCAGTGTCGAAGAGCAGTTTATGCTGCTTGAGCTGAGGTGACCTCCAAAGCTGATTTTAAGTACCCGTACAGATGGACCCTAGGAGACTACTAGGCTCTAAGCAATTTAAATGCCTTTGCTCAGTAAAATACTTACAGTGGAATAGAATAGAATAGATAATTTTCAAAACAGAACAAGGAAAGACGATGAGAGCAGCAAACAAAGCTGAGATCTAAAAAAAAACCAAACCAACCCAAAACCAAAGAGAAAGCATTCTCAGTATTTATCCTGCTGAAATGAACAGCTTTGCTCTGTGTATCATAGGTATGAACAACAACTGTCTATGGCAGCTGAGCGAGAATGGACTCTAGGACAGAGGAAAATGCAAGCAGAACTGGACCAGCCACAGCTCTGTGAAAATGCTGAGAGTAATCAATATCAGAAATCAGAGGATCTAACACAAAGCCTGTCTTCAGGAAGAGAGCAGGTATGAATTTTGAATTAACACTGTTTAGAAACCATCTGTTGCACAGAGAGCAAGGGATCCATCATGGTGTTTCTCAAGGGAGGTGTGGCTTCAGTCTTCTTTCAAAACTCTGTATTGTGCACAGCAGTTCAGCAAATATATTTGGTCATAAACCAGATTAACTTTCACGGACAATCTCTAATAGCAGCCTTTTCTATCTTGCAATAAAGTCAACTCAGCTTGCGAGATGCCACTGCTATTCTCGTGGCATTACAGCAGGAGAAGAAAGATCTCTCTTAGAGCAGTCGGGGCCAAAAGGAGTTTCAGATCACAGTACAGCTTGAACGCTATCAAGGCAACAATATTAGTCCTGGAAAACTCAGAGTATTTTTTGGGAGGGGGGGGAAACTATTTTGTGAAGTGTAGAAACTAATGTTTCTGAAAAATTAAATACATAGTTATTGTTTAGAGACTATTACACAAGGGGCTAATAATAATTCTCAGTGACCAGTTGCCTCAAATCTCATGGGTACAGAGGAAACCCTTGTTTACACGATTTAGAATGCAGGCATTTACTCTGGTGTTTTATTTTATCATTGTCTTCCCAAAGTGATTTATAGGCATCAAGAGGCATAGCATAGGAACATGCCTGAACTCAGCATTGTCCATTTCACATACAGAAGATAAGACAATGTAGCCAAGTTATTTTTCTGTGAAGGCAGATTTTGACAGTCAGAAGGGGTAGACTTTGAATCCCTGTCCTCTGATTTAAAATATCTTTTTCATTTATTTCTTTTTGTTTCCTCCTTTTCTTTTTTCCTTTTTTTTGTTTTTAAATCTCTATACCTTTTGTCCTTGAGAAACTGACAGTCCTCCGCTTCCCCTCCCTTTTCTCCCTACTAAGTTGAAGCTGATCTACAGAAAATGGGCTACAGATTGCACGAAGACTGTTCTTTCTGCTTTTTTGTGAGAGAACAGACAATACAAACATCATTTAATCACAATATGTATTTTAATTTTTTTTACCTGAAGGAGAGGAACAGGTTAGACAGCACTTAATGTCTTGACTTGGATTAATTTTTTCTGAGGTGACAGCTTTATGGGGCATGTTTCACTGGTCTTCTTGTAAGCAGTTCATCTCTTCCCCATATTTAATGAAAAATACAGAGATATCTAGTCTGGAATACATGCCGGTGTCGCAGGCTTCATTATGGCTCACTGGCGAAAGGAACAGGTTGGGTGCAGAGAGCTATTTCAGGACAGGACAATGTACTGTACCATCATGGCACATCAGAATGAGAAGAATTAATTTCTGGAATGTTGCTGAGGCTCTGTGTTAGTTGTGGTTCGTGGTAGATTTTAAAGTTGTAAAGTTAAGATTGTAAGGCGGTGCTTAAAAATACTGGTTTGCCAGCTGATTTAGTATCACAAACCAGTTTTCCCTCCATTGCTACTTATTAAAATGCATATATTTTTTAAAAGTCATTCAGAATTGCAAGCATGATGCTGGCTTCAAGCCATGCTGAAGGATAATGCATTACGAGGAGAAAATTGTCTTTTGTAATGGAAGTTAATGTAGCTGCAGTGCACCCTACCGGCCAGCTACAGGTGCTCAACAGTGGGCAGTGAAGAGAACCACGGAGCTTGCTGATAGGAAAAAGCAGTGCTAACCGGGCCTAGTGGTTTCTGACGGCAGGAAGTGTTGTATTCAGAAAGTTACTTCCTGAATACAGTTTTTATAATAAATTAGACAGAAGTAGACTGCTGGCAAAAACTTACATGAAGCAAGTTGTTTTACCAATTTAATTGGCAAATTAGACTGATTTTCAAATTGATGGTTCAGAAACCAAGAGAATCAGGGTTGGGGAGGGGTCACATTCACTGTTGTTTTTCACTGTAGCTGGCTGTTACAGTTGTTGGCAAGACTTTTTCACTGCCACACTTTTCTTTCTGTTAATGGACTCGTGGGTGTGTTCTGCACTTTGTCTTGTAGGATAAGCAGTACCCACCTCAGCAAAGCCTCTGTTGTCTCTGATTTATATGAAAGGCCATTGTTTAAAAAGCAAACAAACAATAACAACAAAACATTATTATTATTACTGTTGTTGTTATGATGATTATTACTTTATTTAGAACCTTTTATTTTTTCTATACCAAAGGAAGAAAGTGGTTCAGAGTTTAAAATGGATAACACTAGTGTCAATGAGCCTTCTTAAAGAAGGAATAGTATGTTGACTAGCCTCTGGTTCAGATGACTGAGGCAAGAAAGTTTAAATACACACTAGTACAGTATCTTCAGCATACAGGAGATCCTTTCTTCAAATTGATCTAAGACTTTGTGAGAGTCTCAGTAGGCATTCTTACAGGAGTCATTCTCAGCCTCTATTTAGCAGCACTGATGGGAAGCACCAGCCTGGAAAACCTTGCTTGTAACTGATTTTGAGCATGACTTAGGTCATGTCTGCCTAACTAGAGTGTGCTAATAACACCATACAAGTGCACAGGTAAGAAAAGATTGCTTACAGTAATTCTGGATGATTATGCGGTCTTCTGTCTAGACCCTTTTCCACTAGCAAAAATCCAGTTATATTTCCTGTTCAGACTGTGATGGTTCGTCTGGATGTTCCAGGTTGAGATGAAGTTCTGTGCCCCAAAATTCAGAACACACCTGGGTGATATATTGGTACCTACTGGTGCTTTTCCCTTCATGCCTTTTCAATCTCCCTTTACCCTCTCCTCACCTTACCAGCCTTGGAGAGATTATCCTCATCTTCTGCATACCCTGTACTGTTAGGAGCAGAAAGATCTGCAGGAGAAAGAGACTGTAGGGCAGTCATTGTCTTTCTTTTTAATTTATTTTTTTTTAACAGATAATTCAGTATGATGATAAAAGGTCTCGGAGTAAAGATATTCCTACCTTGGAAATAAAAAAGCTGCAGGAGCAGAATGCCAACCTTCGGGCTGCTATTGCACAAATGAGGAAAGAAATGGAGAGTCTTGATGAGCAGATATTGTCCTCTCTTCCACTGATAGAGAACAGACAGCTTGCAGATCAAGGTGACAATGCTTATCACAGTACTCTAAATTCAGTTAAGGAAATTTAGTGGCCATGGTCATGAGGTTAACCCAACCCACAGGTGTATAAAGACTGACTGTGAGGTTTTCGGAGTTCCACAGTACAGAAGCAGGCAGAGGTCTGAGATTCTGTAAGTTTCTTTAGTACAAATTACTACAAAATTAATAGCAACAAAAACACACCTGTGTTTAGTGTTTAGACTGATGTTTGTGTATTGTGAGACTGTACTATTTCTTGTATTTCTTCAGCTCTGTTCACAATCTATTTACTGAAGTGGTATAGGTATTCATTAATGAGACAAAGTTCTGAAGCAGCCAATTCTGTGAAAGCCTAAGCACTGTATAAATACATATACATTCATAGTATACTCTTCTCTTTTAGGTTCATTGAGCACAAACAAAATTTCAGCTGGAATCCCTTTGAGCAGTATCAAAGACAGCTCAACTAACTCAGATTGTATAGTGAACACAGACACAGAAAAGGTATGAAGAGTAAACTACCTAAAATATCTTTATGCAACAGTGTGTGTCATTAAATACAAGTTGCTCCTGCTGATCTTTCAAGCCTTTCTTGATATTTTTTTTTCCTACTGCTTGGAAGTTCTTGAACTACGGTGTGTCACCTCCTCAGGTTTTCCATTGTAAATCCTGATTTTAGCCTTTTCTTTAAAATACTCAAAATCTTGCAATATGCTGCAATATGGAAAGCTGCTTGGCAGTAAAGGACTTGAGGGTGCTGGTCGACACCAGCTGGAGATAAGCCAGCAGTGTGCCCAGGTGGCCAAGAAGGCCAACAGCATCCTGGCTTGGGTCAGCCACAGTGTGGCAGCAGGACTAGAGCAAGGATCATCCTCCTGGACTCGGCACTGGTGAGAATACACCTTGAATCCTGGGTTCAGTTTTGGGCTCCTCACTCCCAAGGAGCACACTGAGGTGCTGGACTGTGTCCAGAGGAGAGCAACAAAGCTGGTGAAGGGTCCAGGACAGAAGACTTATGTGGAGCAGCTGAGGGAGCTGGGGTTCCCAGAAAAAAACGCAGTGGCTCTTGGAGCATATTTACTGGGTTCTGGGGTTACAAATGTCATTTCCATTGTGTTATTTTAAAGGGTAGGAACAGTATCAGCATTGAAGTGTGTCAGAGGCATCTCTTGGAAAAATAATAAAGAAATTGAAAACTGGGACAAAGATCTAATACTGTGTAAGGAGTAAGTTACTCAATGTTCTCCCCTTCCTGTCTCCCAGCAACTTCATTGTGTAGTAAATGGAGTCTAAAGTAAGAAAAGTTAAAATACAATGAAAAAATAAAGCTTTTCTAGCTTAGCTATATCCTTTTGCTGAATGTAGGAGATTGTAGCAGATTGCTGCTGTCAAATTATAGTTAGAAAATCATTGTGTGCCAGGGTAGACAACACAGATTTATTTTTTTCTCCTTGTCCATTTCCAGAATTAAATACTAACTGTTATTTTCTGTTGCAACAAACATTCTACAAGCTTCTGTCCAAGATGCATTCTCATTTTCTTTGCATTTCTTTAAGCAGGGATAGAGCCTTAAAAGAAAACTAGAGAGTGGCTTTGCCTTGGAGACAGTGCGATAGGAACAGAACATTCTCTGTGCCAGAGATTAATCCTTTGCTTCAGGATGCTAAACTCTAATTGAATGCTCAGTGCTGGATATGAGAATGTTTTTCAGGCAGCAATGTGCTTCTTCAGTGTGAAATGCTAAATTTCTTCTCCTTTCTGTGTATAGACATGTAGTAAATAGCAAATGTGCAGGCTAAAACTCGAAGTGAACAAATGCTGGAATTGTGGTTAACCCTATCTTGACTGATCTGCTTCTGCTTCCTTAGTGTGTAACAAACCTTAGGCACAGACTGGCAGCTGGAAATGGATATTCCTGAGAGTATCTGACAAACAGTGGGCAAATCTTAGAATTTCTTTGCTGGATTTTACAAGTGCTTATCTTTTGACCTTCTTCCACACTGTCTCTGTGCTTCTTAGATTTATTCTTTGTGTGTTAAGGATGCGCTAAAGGCCACCATAAATTATAGGCAAAAATATTTCTACCTTGTGGGGTTTAGAATTGGTTGGACAGTAACGGTAACTAAACATGGAGGTGCAGATGTGAGGTCAATACAGAGAACTGTAGGGATAGTTTTTTCCATTTAATGTGAGGTTCTGAGACCATCATCTCAGAATGGTTGACTCCAGAGCTAAAAGGTAAAGAGGGAACTTTACTGAGGAACCTAGCGAAACAGGCATGTAGGCTTACATGTGTATGCATGTTTTTCTTCTTTTCTCTTTGTATCAAATCTGAGGAGAGTTTTTCCTCCCAGCTTTTTTTGGTACCCCTCTTTTCTGTGCTTTCTCTTTTTCGTATTGTAGAGTTTTACTCTGGACTCTGCAGACAACACTTTGAAAATACTTACAAGCACTGTCTGTTTTTTTTCAGGGATCAAACCCCAAAGTTCTGGAAGAAAAGATGGTAGATCTTGGACAGCAGTTATCTGATGTAGGTCCTGGCATTGATCTTCAGTATGCTGTCAGCTGCACTCTACAAGGAATGCAAAATAAACTGAAAGAATCAGCAAAAAAAATCTCAATTCTGAGCCAAGAGAAGCAGCAGCTGATTGAAACAGGAAATAAACTCAGGGGAGAACATGGAGTAGTACTAAAGGAAGGTAAATTTATTCTGCAGAAGAGTGCTAGCTTGTGTTTTTAAAATAAATCCTGGGAATCAGTTCATCCTTTGAACTGGAGAGAACTAGGCTTTAATAGGAAAACAAATTGCTGGACCCAACTAATTGTTGTTCTGCACAGTTTGTGTGAGACTGCAGTGCCAGTTGTTATAGAACAGTGTGAAACTGTAGGCAGTAACTTTTTGTTGATGAACATCTTTGATGAAAGACTCCTGGTCAGTGCGGGAACTGGAAGCTGAGAAAGCAGAGAAGAGGTTGTTTATCTCTTGGAATAAAAACTAATGCTTTGTGAAAGTGGAAAGTAAAGCAGAATAAGCTTACTATAGACTAAACTTTAATCAAGAGTATATAATGTAAGAAGACTTCACTGTGGACATTTAAGTTCCATGCAACAATTGCTCTGGCAATGAAGGAAAGGAAAAAAAACTCAAGGCCTATTTCCACATGGCATTGAATCCATCTGCAGTGAGAAGGTCTGTGCTCTGTGGTTCATTTATATCTGCTATAAACAATGCATATGGGAATGTAACATTGATGACAAAACAACAGAGAATGCCTTCCTCATGCCTCTGTATTTTCTCTCCTTTATAGGACTTTGGCATCCTGTTAACTCTAAGCACTGCACAGTTTGTATTGCCTCTGGTAGTCTTTTTCCAAGAGAGCTTGTGAAAAGAACCCAGTGTCGGCTGTCAGCTTTAAAGCATTTACAGCACAGGCTTACAACACAGGTAGTGATGTGCCATCTGAAATCTAGTGATAATGAGCAGCTAAGGCAGTTCTAATTCCATGAGTATAACTTTCCTTAAAATTTTGCATTTAAATGTCTTTTACTGACTTTAGCTGAAATCTTCCTTCGATACCTTGGAAGATTTTACAGAATTGTAGAATATCCTGAGCTGTAAGGGACTCATGGGGATCCTCAAGTCCTGACTCCACACAGGGCAATGTAGAAGTTAAACCATGTATCTAAGATCATTGTCCAAGTGTTTCTTTAACACTGACAGGCTTGGGGCCATAACCACTCCCTGGGGAACTTGTTCCAGTGCTTAACCACCGTCTCAGGGAAGAGCTTCATCCTAATATCCAATCTGAACTTCCCCTCATGCAGCTTTAAGCCATTCCCTCACATCCTGTCACTGGACCCTAGAAAGAAGAGGTCAGCACCTCCGTCTCTTCTCCTCCCCTTGAGGAGGACCTAGACAGCAATGACGTCATCCCTTAGTCACCTCTTTTCTAAGCTGAACAAGCTAAGTGTCCTCAGCTGCCTCTGTCTTGTTCTCTGGTCCTTTCACCATCTTTGTGGCTCCCCTTTGGATACATTCTAATCTTTCCATATCCTCATGTTGTGGAGCCCAAAACCGTGCACAGTTATTCGAGATGAGGCTATAGCAATGCTGATGATAGAAGGACAGTCACTTCTGTCAGCCGCTTAGCTGTACTGTGCCTGATGCACCCCAGGATATCGTTTTCCCTTTTGGCCACCAGGGCACGTTGTTGACTCATACTGAGCTTCCCATCAACTAAAACCCTCAGGTCCCTTTCTGCAGGGCTGCGTGCCAGCTTCTTTTCCCCAAGTCTATACAGAGAAGCAGGATGACACTGTCCCAGCTGCAGAATCCAGCTTTTGTTTTTGTTAAATTTCTTGTAGCTGGTGATTACCAAGTGCTCCAATCTATCAAGGTCTCTCTAACCTCAAGGGAATCAACGAGTCCTCCTAATTTAGTATCATCTGCAAACTTACTTAGTGTGCACTCAAGTCCTGCGTCCAGGTCACTGATAAAAACATTGAAGAGAACAGGGCCTAAAATTGACCCTGAGGAACACCACTAGTGGCCGGCTGCCAGCCAGATGTTACCCTATTTACCAAAAGGGTTATATTTGGGATGTCAAAATTCACTTATTTAAACATGATTTTCATCCAAGGAATTTCAGAAACATTTATGTTGATGCAGAACAGAACATTTCTGAATTACGAGTTTCATAAAGCTTAGCTTTAAGTAAGATAGGCCATTTGAAGGATTTGCAGTATGTTCTAAGATAAACCTGAAAATGATTAATCATCAAGCTTATTTCCAAATATCCATAGTAGTGGGATTTTAAAGCACCTTTGTCCAAATTGTTGTAGTAGTGTATTTTCCATATATAAAACCAGTATATATAATTAACCTGTCTTTTATCTTTTGCAATTAAAATACAGGTTTTAATAAATTGCAGCTTTAATCAGAGAGCCAAATGGCTAAATCCTAGCTTCCTTGGTAGTTAGTGGCAGACCTCCTGGTGAGTTCAATAGTCAGGATTTCACTGTGTACTTTACTTAATTGATCAGCTCATTTGTTCCTGTGAGGATTGAGTCAGAGCGGCTGATTGTCATTGTAGTTTTGAGGGCAGTAATCAAATGTTCTGTCAGAAAGAGTAAGGTTGTTGCTCTGAGGTATAAAACTCAGTAGAATTATTAACCAAGTTCAATTGGGGATATACTTCCTTTGGGCACCTCTCTGGGCAACTTGCTCCAGCGTTGGATCACCCCTCTCAGTAGAGAAGGTTGGAGTTTGGGGATTTTTTCCCCTTATGCTTAAGCAGTGTGTCCTATACTTCACTTCCTGCCCATTGCCTCTTGTTCTTCCACTGTGTATATACACTGAGAAGAGTTTGGCTCAGTCATCTTTACCTCCTCCTACCATTCCCAGCTGAAGCTTATACATGTTGAAAAGATCACTCCTGACCTATCTCTTCTGGTGGCTAAACAAGGTCAGCTTCTTCAGCCTCTTCTTGTATGTCAGATGCTCCAATTCGTTGATCATCTTTATGGCTGTTTGCTGGACTTGTTCCAGCACGTCCATGTCTATCTTGTACTGGGGAGCCCAGAAGCGGATGCAATACCACTGCTTGGCAGGTGGATATTCCTTTGACCTGCTGGCAGTGCTTTTCTGATGCAGCCCAGGTTGCCGTTGGCTGAAGGCCTCAAGAACACCTTGCTGCCTCATGTTCAGTTTGCAGTGCACCAGGTTTCCTGTTTCTTTTCTGCTGAGCCACATGGCAAGCAGTCTCCTCTACCTTTGGGGAGAAATCAACTAAATTAAAGCTGATCTCCTCTGGAGGATGCTGTTTATTTTTAATTCTCTCTTTAAGCATTCTTATTTCTCTTAACTGAAATCAAGAGCAGAGGGAAGGCCTTTTTGTGGATTACTAAGGTTCGTCCAGCAATATGTAGGAAACGGAAGTTTAATTTATCTCTTTTTACATAGTGAGATCTCTGTGATAATACCAAACTCCACAGGAGATAATCCTATCATGTTGTCAGATTGTACTAAGAAATGACAACTGTCAGTCTTTTACTTGAAAATTTTACCATCTTAATCGTTTTTACATCTAAACACATTCTGAAAAGATAGGGTAAAATAAACATATATTCATTTTGAGCATGCCAACCGGTGGGCTTTTCGGGCCTGAAGCTATCACCGATTGCTTCAGACGTTATCCCGTTGGCCTAGGCGTATTACGAAGTATATGAACCATCTGGCCAAACAGTTTGAATGGCAAAGGTGAGTTTCTTAAAAGGGCCAGTGGAAATAAATTTTAATTAATATTTGATTTTTCTTACATTTGGGAATGGCATAAAAGAAGAAATATATTAACCTCTGTAGTTGCTTAGAATAAGTGCTACAAATTAGGTAAATAAAGGTTAAGTGACTTGGCTGCTGCCAGTTTAACCAGTTGTATGTCTAGGGATGGTGTGCTTTCAATTTGCAATTTAATTCTGCCAAAAATAGATTTATTTTTTTTTTTTCCCTGTTAAATAAAACAGCACTGCAGATTAACCATGTAATTATCCTAATGAGGCATGTTAGCTGGACTGACTACAAAATCTTCTGGGTCAGTAGATTTAAGACAATAGTGTAAAAAGTTGAAGTGCAAAGATCAACCAGTAATTAAATTTGGGAACATGTGTTTTGACAGGATCAAATTCAGTTTCTGTCATCCAGTCTTTAGGCAGACAGTTATCCAACTTCTGCATAGGATTGCTATTCTGTTGGACAAAGAATAGCAGTAAAACCAGGTAGTAGTTGTTTGGAGAGCTCAAACGGTTGAATATGAGAAGAAAAGGCTCTCCAGGAATCCAAAGCATGCAGCAGAATTTCAGCCAGGAAAGGGCATATATTTGGGGAAGAAAATGGGTACATGTGCTTCTTGACTGAGTTGTATCTGTCAAGATGAATCTGCGGCAATGTTTTGGAATATGTTTTAAGGGAACCTGAGAGGGAAGAACTCTCTGTTTTGGAAGTTCTATCACAGGTGCTTGAATTTCTCTTAGCTTCTTCCTAGCAGAAGAAGCAGGGGCACTCCTGTTGAATAAAGAAAGGTTGCCTAAAGTCTAAAGGGCTGCGCTGTTAGAGTCAATTAGAACCAAATTTGAACAGATTGCTTGAGTGAAAATAAGCTGCTGTTCTTCTTTACTGCTCATTAGTCAATGAATTTTTAAAGGTTGCAGTGTGAGTAAACGTTGTAAACCATCCATCAGACAGTGATAAGCTGAGAATGCCATCTGGTGTACCTTTACAGAGCTAATGGAGACCTAGTCTTCCTTAGGTAGAGCAGATTCTAAGATAATGGAAATTGAGAACTGTAACAGGTCAGTCAGGTAAGGAGACTCTAGTATATTTTACCAAATTAATCTAATCCAGTTGTTTTGACATGAAAAAATGTTAGGGAGGGCATCAAAAATACTAGTTAGGAATACCATAGTGAAAGCCACCTGGGTTCCGAGACTCAGAGGACTCAAATTATTCAAGCCTTTTGAAAACAGATCTGGGAATGCAGAGTTTTGCAACTATTTATTTGCAGTCTAAGGATTTGATCAAGAAGTCATAACAGCACTGTCACAGGAAGCATCAGAATCTCCGTGTAGCATGAGGAAGGTCCTCAGAGAAAAGAATTGGGGAGCATTAAATGGGACTTCTTTGGCAGTTTTTCCTCTGTAGCTTAATAATGGGAAAAGACAAGTGAAGAATGATCCAGGCAATATAACCTTGAGTCGCAAGCAGGTCTGTACTAACATAAGCAAGAAATGGAGATTTTGAACAGGGTTAATAGGAAGGTAGTTTGGCCCTGTTGATCTGAAGGGAACATAATTTTAATATTATTTATAACCAATTATTTTAAATCAAGCAGTGTGCCCAGGTTTGGGTTAGAACAGAACTAATTCTGTTCAGTGATTTTACTTCTCAGCTAAAGCTCCTCTAATAAACTGCACTTTCTGAAGCTAAAAGCATGTTTCTGCAGACACTGCCTGCTTCTGGCAGTGACAAGGCCTAATGTTTAGAGTTACAACCAGGGATTGGTGCAAAGCAAGGTCACTGCCCAACCTTGTGTGTCATGCTGGGGGGTGCAGGGTAAAGGCTGCACCTGAAGGAGGATCAGGCAGGACAGGTGACCCTAAACTGACCAACTAAAGTATTCCATCCCATATACATCATATTTGATATAAAACTGAGAGTCAGGTCCTTCTTCCATCCTTTCATCTTCTTCTCCTGCACTTCAATGGTCAGCATCTGAGGAGAACTCTGTCTATTCTGCCCTTGATCCTGATCCATAAGTTCCAGGATCCAGCCCCTGAGCCTGGTTCCCATCTGCTGCTGAAGTTTTCTGCTGCAGTGTCAGTGGTGACGATGACAGAGTTACCATCAAGGGGGGATTTGGGTTAGGTATTGGTTTTTGTACATATTTGTATATACTTGTATATATTTCATTTATTGTTGTTATCATTAAAGTAGTTTTAGTTTTCTTTTCCAATCCACAGGTCTCTCTCTTATCCCCTTTCCCTTCCTGGGGCATGGGGAGAGGGGATAATAGGGAGCGTCTGTCACCGGGTTGGTAGTCAGCCCAGCCCTGACCCTCGATGCAGTGTAACAGCGAACTGAGCTATAAATGTGTTACTTTTGGACACCATGAGTTATTTGCGTTAATGTAGTATTTCACATTTGGACTTGCAGTATGCAAAGCAATGCCATCCCTTGAGGATCTCTTCTCTAATGGCCTGCCCTAGCTTAAAGGAAGAAGAAGCTCCAAGCAACTGTGGGGAAGAAACAGATTTACCATCCACTGAGGTACAGTGCAGTTTTATCATCAATGTAATTTGCCTTCAGTTGCATTTCTGAATGGCAGCTACTCAACAGTCATCTCCTAGAAGACTTAAAAATATATATATTTTTTTAAAGTTCTGCATTGTTCCTTTACAAAATAATATTTGCTAACACTTAATAAAAATGAGGGTTTCTTAGTCGCTTTCATGATGTTGTAATTAATCACCTTCTACAACCTTTCAAAGTTAAAAATAGTTAATTTTATTTTGTCTTTCCTCTTGTTAAAGCCTTCAGTCTTTCCAAGCCCAAGATGCCAGTAGGAGATTTAACCCATTTTCAGATGTCTTTTATATGAAAGGTGTGCGTCTCTGAGATTGTGTTTGAATTTGAACAGGTTCAACTAGATTTCTCTATTGAAAATCATGGGCCAGAGCAACAAAAGACAGATACATCCTCAAGAATCATTCAAAGTCAGCCACTCAGGCAGTGTCCTAGTCAAGCCCAGCAGGTCCAGCTTTCTTCATCTAGAGCATATAATTTCTGCCAAGGTATTTGGCAAACTTTAGAAATGGGATCAAGCCCTTCTGTTCTCAGTCCTCAAAAGAACACTGACCAAGGTAAGCATGCTTTGTAAAGTAGTCTCTGTGTTTTAACTCTTCTAAAAGCATGGAAGTAAGGTAGTGGATTCTGCTCACTTCCACTAGCTTTTTATATGACTGCTGAGAGGTAATCAGAATCTACATATCCTATAATTTACATGTCCTGTAATCAGAATCTGAAAATCTAATGAGTTACTTGATGGGAATTTCACTGTTTCCAGCAGATGTAAGAATTGAGAGAAATGCCTATATAGTTCTTTGGTCTTAATGCTGTTGTTGCAAATACTTTTCCCCTTTCCTGGAAGATGCAAATACCCTTAGGTTTTGACATAGTCTAAGCCTTATCTGGAGCAGATATGAAAGTGTCTGCCTGAGAACTGCATGCTTCATGTGTTGCCAAGTGACTGTTAGATCACACTGTAATTTGGCAAATCTTTGCTTCTTCATGATTTTTGTGGTAGGTTAGTAGCTATGAATGCCACTAAGTGTGCTAAGACCTAAAGGCCAAAGTGAGATCATGGGGCACAACGTGGTATATGCTGTGGGCACACAGTGAGCCAGGCAATGTTATTCACTAGCATTTTATAGTCCACTGCAACAAGTTGGAACAGAAGAATTTGTGTCTGCTTTTATTTTCTTATATATGAGATAGCATCAGAGGTGAAGGTAAAACCTAGGTCATAGACTGAACATTAATCAATGTTATACTTCTACAAAAAGCACCACATATTGTTGGAAATTTTAGCAAGAGCACCATTTGTAAGGTGTGTGCAGCAAAGTGTAGCCTCTTCACTGGCAAATTATAAAGGAACTTTCTAATGGTAGACATTCTGTTGAGCAGTGTATTGCAGATGAATGTCTCCCAAACTGTTGACCTGTTCATAAAGTAATCCTTCATCAGCAACACTTTTGAAAACTGTTGAACACCTGCTGTTGATGGGGCCAAAATTAATGGTCTTAAATTATAATAGTGGGAAAAAAAATTAAGGGTGGGGTATGTTCCCAGAAGGATTAGACTCTTCTGTGTGAAAGATCTTTATAAATGACAGACAAAACGTTTCTCCAGGATGTTCCAAGTAAAGGTGATTTTTATTTATTAATAAGAGGCATATAATTCGGTAAGTTATTTCTTACAATGCTGTGGGGCTTGTGTGGGTTGTTTAGTTTTTTGGGTTTGATGTTATTTTTTATTCTCATTGTTATTCCTGAGATCTGGTGGCAGCTGTGTAGCAATATGGCAGCTATTTAGCCTTTCCAAATGAGCTTTATGTTACTAGTGACCTGTTACCGTTGCATAGATACTTCTGTGCCATTAACCATGTACCAGACTGCAGGAGCAAAAATGCAACCAGTGGGTTATGGGAAATTATTTGTTCCCCTGTATTTGGTATTTGTGAGGCTACAGCTGTAGTACTGTGTCCGGTTTTGGAAGGATTGACAAACTAGAGTCCGGTGGAGAGCTACTAAGATGGCTAGGGTGGTGGAACACATTACAGAAGAGGTTTAGACAGCTGACTTATTCAGTCTGGAAAAGAAAGAGTCAATAGGTGGAATGGTTGCTGCTTTTTGCAGTGTATAGATGCAATGAACTATCTTTAGCAGCACAGAAGGAAAAAAAAATATTTAAAAGGGCTTTCAAAACAAAGGATGGATTATAGGTGTGTTTATTTACAACAGCAGTGCATTGCAAAGTAATGTGCATTGACAGGCCTGCAGGATTGGAATGGATGTGGTGCACCTGATAGTCATGATTCATGCACCTTTTTTGTGGGGCTGGGACTGAAGTAGGAAGATTATTTCAGATTGGGCCTATATTGACAGGATAAGCAAAAGGATGTCTTTGAAACGTTACTGACAGTGCCATGCAGTGTCATGCTGCTGTATACATGATGCAACACCACTGGCAGCCTTACAAGGACATCAGTTTCTTAATGTCTAGAAATTTCTAGCCATCGTTGCAAAACTTACTGTAGATTGTTTGGGATCTAGAGAGATAGCAAAAGGGAAAGTGTTCCTGCTAATGTGAAAGAAGTGAAACATCAGTAAGAGGTGATATTTTCTTGTGAAAAACCTTACTTTAATCTCTGCATGCAGAGTTGCCCTAAGAACACTTGAACAGAGTTTTTTACTCCAACATGCAGGCCCTGAAATACTGCATTGCAACAACAGAACTTTTAAAAACTCTTTCGTGTTGCTTAGCGTTCTCCTCCAGGAAACGATCCCTACAGTTTCCTTAATTCCACTGGACTGATTGCTGTATTTCAGAAGACAGGATTGTGAAAGCAAAATATTTTTTTTGGAAGAATGTCACCACAGAGCAGACTATGCCAAATTTTCTAGGAGTTCTGCTTCTGATTTTTAGCAGAGGCTTGCATTATTTTTCGTGCCTGAGCCACAGAAAATGGATCTTTCTTGTTTCAAACCACTCACTGGTATGTAATACTTCCATCAAACACATGGCTGCGGTGGGTAGAACTGTCACTGAGCCTGACTTGGTGCTGGGCTTTCAGACACAACGACACACACGCAGACTTGAAAGCTCAGTAACAAAATTATTGGCAACAAAGCAAGCAAGTCCAAGCATCTGATACATTTCACACATCCACTATTCAGTGTGTTTTGAACTATTTATGAGTACATCCTAACACTGAGTGACTGAAATGGACAGTTACATACTGTTATTTTAATTTCACCATCAAATTCAGAGCTGATGGAAGCTTCCAAGCAAGTCAGAAGGCTGTGAGATTTTAATTGTCGCTCTCTGTACTATAGCTGCTGATTTTTAGTTTGTGCTGTAGGAAGGAGATTATCTTAAGAGTTTATATGTGAATTCTGCAGGTAGTAGAAAGAAAGGGTTGAGAAGGAACACAGGTTCATTGTTCAGGTGTTTTTATTGTTCTGTATTATTGAAAGAAAAAGCTCCTGCTACAAAGGTAGGCAGGTACAAGCTGTGATGATGATAAAAGCATCAGTGTTGCATGCTTGGGCTGTACTGGTAAGAAATACACTTTTGTATTCTTTCCTTTTTATATGCCCTATCCCAGAGGCTGAGAGCAGGTAGGAGACTTGGTTGGTGATCAGAACCACATCTCTTGGACACTGGTGACAGGCCATCCATGAAGGAAAGCTGCTTGCCAGGAGAGTTGTATGCTTTCCTCTGAAAATCATGACAAACGTGTAAGCCATGTGATTAGCTTCTGTACATGCTACAAGGTTGCTCTATTCACCCATGGGCTAGTGGGCCTCTTTTGGTTTTAGAATAAATCTTAGGCAGAAGGAGGGGAAACTTTGTAAAATGTTTAGAAAATGGGAATTTATTTTTCTTTGAGTACTTCCACCTAATAAAATCTTTAATTTGCCATTGGAGAGATGCACTAGTTTTTCTGGAAAGGCAGGCAAACATCACCTATTAAAGTTTGACTGTAAGACTGCATTCAGAGAGGAGCGAGTATGGTGAAAGGTGCTTTGTGGTACCATGTGAAAAGCTGCTGCTCAGCCATATCTCCTTGGGTCAAGAGAGCCTGAGGTCAGTGCAGAGGGAATAAGAGCAAAAGGCAATCTGCATCTGCACATGGAGTGTCCCCATTAGTCTCTTGTTTTATACCCTTTTGGGACAGGTGAAACTTTGTCTTTTCCATGCCAGAGAAGGGCTCCAGTTGTGGGGGTCGGTCCCACTGTCCATTTGGAGAAACCTCCTCTCCACAGATGATTCAGAACTGAGTCCTGGGCACATTAATTTGAGTTTGCATTGCAGTCTAACCTGCTTCAAAGCAAATAACTTCTCTGTTTTACTACTTGAACTTAGATAGGGGAGTTTCTTTTACTGTAATTCTCATTGGTACTGTTAATTGCAAAGCTCTGTGGTTTGAAATTCTACACTTTATGGATCAAAAGTTATCTAAAGTGTTTCCACACTAGACAGAATTTCAACAGCTTTGACATCACTGACAGTTCTAAGAGCAATCCATGTGGGTAAAAAGCTGGCCAGAGAAAGAATCTGGTAAAATATTAACAAACAGAAGGAGTGCTCTGGCTCTGCCTTCATTCCAGCTCCAATCAGAGAAACACTCATGATTTCTTTTTTGCATTACATAAAACTTCATCTTTGGAGTGTTTCACAAATATTAACTAATCCTCTAGTTATATTTTCTTCACTTAAATGTTCTTCTCTTGAATAGGAACTTGTTTGAGTTAGTGTTCCTTCAGAAGCACTGTTAACCATAAGCAAATATCTGGTGGCAAGTTTGTGAAGTGAAATTTTCCATCTGGGTTTCAGTTTGCTCATAAAATGTGTCTACTTGTATCTCTTTGGTGCTGACAAAAATCTGTGAATATTAAGTTTCTGACTAGTTAAGACAGGTCACATAGAAGCTATGTTAAGCACTTTAGTACACTAAATGTTCAGGTCTGTTTTCAAAAGCAGTTTAGACTCTCATGATCTTACTAGTGCTTGTTGCCAAGAACACTTCTGAAAGTGAGTTACAGGCTTGTAAATCAGGTGTGCTTTCTCGTTGTTTGTGAAGGCCAAGCCACTGCATTGAAATTTTACTGCACAACGCATATTCATGCTGATTTTGTTCAAGGTCCTTCACACGTGAGCAGTCCCAAGCAAAACAAGTAACATACAAGGTCCTAATTCAGTGTTCTCTTAGGATATTTCACCTTAAAGAACATTTCTGTTTCTGGGGTATTAGTTCATTGCTGTTTTCTATTTTGTAGAACTAACCTTACGAGTTTGCAGCTTCTGTGGTAACATGGATTTTTGACAGTCCAAAACTACAATAGGTATATAGAATGCTTATGTTCTGTGTTGTTGCTCCAAACACCTAAGTAAGTAGACTTTATACGAGTTGAAACAGTTGTGTCTTTACTAATGTCAAGACACAAGCATACAGAAGACTTGGGAGGAAGGGGTGCGTGTGACGCACTGGTGCTTGGTTAGTTTGACCTTGGATCTGCAGGATTAGGGCCTTCTACATCGTTCCTGAAAGTATCTTCTTGGCTGAGCACAAAAGATTCTTCAAAACTGAGGAAGTGAATAAAAAACCAGACTGTAAGCAGAGTTGACTGTGTGCTATTTATGGATCTGCTCATTGCTGTTATTTAGACCACAAACAAGAGGTAGACTCATTCTGCTGCGGCTCCTCTTCAAGCAAAATCGTCTTTGAGGCTACCTTTCAGACACTGCTGCCTGCACTGTTGACATTGTGAAATTCTGCTTTAATGTCTGCCAGATGTGGTAGAGGTCTTGGGTAGTGCACTATTAATGATTAAAGTCCTTTTTTTCAGGCAAGAAAATAGACCCAAAGGTCTTTCATGGGCTCAAGCATCCCTTTTCATACCTTCCTCATCTGTAGGTAACCACTAGGTGGCAAGCAGAACAACATGGACATGGCATCAATAGCACAAGAGCACACTGAGCTTCTTCCACCTGTAGTAACCGATGGCATGGAGCTGACCCAGTGCAGGGATTGCACACACATGAGTGAACAGCTGGTTCAAGCTAAGCCTGAACATAAAAATTACTTTGAAAAGTGTCATATTTTGACACTAGCTACAGTGTCATGCTTGCATAGAGCTATAAACTCTCACTAGGTTAATTCATTCCGTAATTCCTTCCATGTAGAATTTGGTTTAGACTTTCAGCAATGTTTGTAGACTAAGAAAATTTACCTTACCCTATTAATAACTTATCTTTGTCAATTTGTGCACCTCTTTTTCTTGCTCTGTGATTGAATAATACCCAGGATTGCAGCCTGGCATGCTTAAAAAATTCAGCTAGTACAGAATGCTGTAGTGTGTGTTATCACAAGTATATTATGAATACTTCCGCTCTCTATGGAAAATCTAATGTTCCAATCTCAGTGCCTTGAAAATAAGCACTAGGTGGCTGGAGCCAATCACCTTACAAATATTACCTACAGCTTCCAGTGAATACTGTGATTGACCAATTCCATTTATCTTACCTAATGAATGCTGTGATAAGACTAAAGTTTGGTCAGTTGGAAATACTGGTTTTTGGAGAATTATGTGAGAGGCTGCAGAATGGACTTCAAGTGGTATGAAGACCAGTCTCCCTGCTTCCCAACCAAAGATGGTTCTTTTTGATTAGTCCTCTTTAGTATATACAGATATTTTAGACAAGAGAAACAAAGGTTTCCACAGTAAATGCCGTCCTCTGTGAGAGAAAATGGGAAAAAAAACCCCAAAAGATAATGGTAATACTGCAGGGCTGTTAAGCCCACAGAGCTGCTTTTGAGCCCTTTGCATATCCAAACACATCTTGCTGCGGCTTTTATGGCTGCTGGGGATTTCTTGAAACAGATCAAACTATTGCAGCCAACTACTTTGTCACCATTTCACAATACAGGAACAGGTAAATCTAACTTTGTGTATGTTGTCCAGTGTATTGGTATTGCCTTGCTTGATAGACATGTTCTCTCACAATGGAGAGAAGGGTAAGCTTGTAAAATGTGACACTTAGAAACAGCTGAAGAGAGAGGTAGTGCTTGACTTGGAAAGGTGCACTCATCTTTCAGCTGTCTTTCTCCTCTCTTCAGCAGTCTGATGGTAATGGAGAGTGAACTGGTACAGAGGAAGCAAAGATTGAGCAGGAGATGCTGATGTGTTATACCATCGGTGTAGCAAGTGTTAATGGACAGTTCTGTGCCTGCTATGTACAGAAGAAGTGTTCTGTTACTCAGTGTAAGACCTGGACAATGTGGCACTATGGCAGCAAAATATTTAGGGAGAGAGAGTAAACTTGTTCTCCAACTATCCAGTCTCATAATTACATGCAAACATAACTCCAAAGTAGTGTTTTTCTCTTCTGTATGTTTGGTGGTTTGTTGTTTGGGGTTTTTTTCTGTGTTTTATTGTTTGGTTGGCTTTTGGTTTTTGGTGTTTTTCTTTTTAGCTGTGGCATTTGAAGTTACACATTCAACTGAGCAATCTGAAGAATCTCGGCCAAATATCAAAGCCAAGAATAAACTTGAATTGCCAGCTGCAGGTTTGACAGTCCAAGGATTCAGGCTGGAAGTTCAGCAGAAATCAAAACCCAGGAATTTATCTTGTGCTTATCCCGTAAAACCAAAAATCTCTTTTAACATGGCAAAAATCTGCAACTATAACATTAAAGACTGATTTCCTTGTTGGAAGCAAGCTCCACGTTCCTGGCTGCTGTTAAATTACTTTGAAATCTATAAATCAGATCTAAACATTGGCTTCATTTTCGTATGTTAAATTGAGATGTTTGCAGCCAGAAGAAAGAACAAATACCCTGTGTCGTACTGTGAACCCTAGAATAGAGGAGTAAGCTGTGTACATTATGAGATTACAGTCTTCACTGTTAATACTGATTTATTTTAATTATATATGTTAAATATTGCTTGCATCATGGATTTAGAAATGCCCAGCTGAGACGTGTGTAAAGCCTAGTGCCTTTAGGCAGGGATTGCAGGTCTTTAGCAAATATTTTGTTGAGAAACTGTAGATGTGATTTAAGCTTAGAAGTGGGATGCCTCAACCTATTTGTTTTCTTTTAATTAACAATGCAACCGTTAATCCTGTGCAGCTATCTTTCTACTTGAAAGAAAGGGGTTGGAAAAGATAACACCAGAATCTGTGTTGTTTCTCATCTTCTGTAGCTTTTTCCACATGTTCAGACAGCATGAAGGAGTGTAAAATTACACTCTGTTGCCACACCAGTAATCATATCTTTCTTTTACAAGAGAGTGCATAGGGTTTAAAGCAATGAAAAACATGTTCATAGGCAACACTTGGAATCGTACAGAAGCATTGTAAGAAATGTCTTACAACAGATGAAGCTAAAAGAAAACTTGAATGAGTTGTGATGTAATGAAGGATATCTATAGAGTTATGAACATGCCACGACATTAAAACAAGTAATCAGTATATTTTTGTAACATTTCCTGTAATGCTGAGCTGTCTTGGGATACTAGAGTGATGAACTTGACTACAAGTACAGGAAATGAAAAACCAAAGGAAAACCTTTTTCACTGTGAGGGTGTTGAGCACCGGAATAGATTTCTTGGAGAGGTTATGAAGTCTATGTTTGTGGAGAGACACAAAAGCCAACTAGATGTGGTCCTGAGCAGACTGTTCCAGCTGACCCTCCTTGAGCAGAGGGGTCAGACTAGGTGATCTCAAGAGCACCCTTCCAACCTAAGTGATTCTGAGACTGGTATCACTGAAGTGAATAATACTTAGCTGCTGCTAAAGAACATATCGAATCTAAACAGGATTAATGAAGGAGGAGGACGAGGGCTACTTACCCATAAGTGCTATTTTTTGTTGTTGTTTTCCTGTAGTGGTTTTTGGTTTTCCTGGTGCTGTTTGCAAACAGCTGCTGTCTTTGGCATCTGACAATGCAGTAGGAATCATTTTGAGAATCTGATTAATTCTTTTTCTATTCCCTGCTGAAAATGCTTTGCTTTAGTGCAGAGGTGCTATGATACTGTAATCAGATGCTAAATCTGCAGTAAATTTCATTTAGATGTTACCAAGCCAATATGCAGCCTGAGAGACCTTGTGAGCTGCTTCTTTCTGAATCACTGAATTACTTGAAAGTCCTTCCACTGGATTCAACATTTAACATTGTTCACGAGCCGGAAAAACATGATGTATTCCCTTGAAGCAGGCCCTGAATGAGCTCTTTCTGTAGCTCAAAGCGTAGTGGTTTCTAACAAGTACAGGAATTTTGGCTCAGATCACACCAGTTACAGCTCTCACTGGTTATTTCAAGAGCACAATGTGTAAGTTCCAAAATTTTTAGTAGGTGTAGATTATCCTGAAAAATATATTTTATTTCCAAGCCCATGGTTAATACTGAGCTTTGGAGATATGCAGTATTTCAGTGCTGTGAGATTCTGTGCATTTACAGGCGTTAAAAGCAGTGTGCCAAGAGCAGTTTGTTCCCTAATATTCATAGCCCTGTGTCTGAGCCTGGAAAACATTACTCCTTTATTCCTTACATCAATGATATAAGCCCATAGGCTGCAAACCTCAGAAATGCCTTTGTGTAGGTTTCTTTGCAGGTTTTTAGGTTTTTTTCCTTTGCTTGTTTGAGTGTTTGGGGCTTTTTTTGTTGTTGGTTGGTTCCTTCCCCCCAGTGTGTCACCTGGCATGTCTGGTCATGCAGACCTCTTGACAGAAACGCAACTTTAATTTATTCAGTTTCCCTGAGAAACAGGTTTCCTTAAGAGAACTGTAGGTAAGGGAAGATGATAGCTGTTGATTGTCTCATTTTATTTGTGGTAGAAAATAAGTAGTGCAATCATTGTACATTTGTTTCAGAGTAACTACAAGAACCGAGTGTGTAAGTATGCTGAAAATGAACAAAGTGTGCATAGCTATAAATAATGTGAACGTGTTGTTTGGGTCCTGTGTGGGGAGGCTGTGCTGTGTGCTAAATGCAGAGAGGAAAATTCTCACTTATTTCTCTTACCACCAAAATATTTGACAAATTGAGCATTGACTCTTGAAAAGCAGATGAGAGAAGTGGTGACAAGGTAGTCCTGGGGATGCTATTGAATTGCACAAAAAAAGGAGAGCCTATAAACCAGAGAATTCCAGCTAATCTGTACTGGAAAGGTAAAACGCAGTCAACTTCTGATCGTTGTTGTTATCGAAAGGTTAGAAAATTACAGTAGTATTGAGGAATATATGGATGAAGGCAAAGGCTCTGCTCAGAGAAGGTCCTGCTGATGGAGCAGTATCTTGTGACAGCCTTGGCAGCAGGACCTCTGCCCGCATCCCAGGGACAGGGCAGGGTCCTGCGTCCTGCAGGCCACTGGCGGGTGGTCTGTGCCGTGGCTCTTCGTGGGTAATACAGTACAAAATCCAATTGTATACTGTTGTGCTTTGGTTTCCGGAGTGTCAGATGCATAGAAGTGGATGAGAGGTGCCTGCACATGGAGCGACCTTCCTCCTCCCTATCCTTCGCCGAGATGGGCATACCCGGGACACGGCGAAAGCGCGACGGGCCGCGGGCCGCCTCCGGAGTCGCTCCGCTGCCGTGACTGGCGCGACGGGCGCGGGCACGAGGCAGCGCATCCCCATCCGGCGTGTTCGCTGCCCTCTGGTAACCCCGGGACAGCGCTCCGCCGGGGTGAACAACCGCGGGCGCTGCTGGCTCCGCCGGCGGCCCCCCGGCCGTCACCACATCGCCTTATCGCCTAGCAACGCCCCACGGACCGCGCCATTGGCAGGGCCGCGCCCCCGCCCACAGGCCACCGCCCCCGGAGTGGGAGCCGGCTCTGGACTGCGCCTGCGGGCCGGTGCACCCTTCCTTCCCTTTGTGCGCCGCAGTCCCGCCTGGCCTGGCCCGGCGCCCGCCGAAAAGCCGTGGTAGTGCGTACCCCCCTTAGTGTGCACACCCGTGGGGAGGTGGGAGAGGGACCCAGAGAGGCCCGCGCCCGGCCCGAAGTAAGGCTCTACCCCCTCATACCGCGCCAGGCTTCGCGAGGCCTTGGCCTGCAGCCGTGGGCACAGGGTCCCGCCTGGGCCCGCCCTGGCCTGCTCAGGGCCCCCTCCTCCCGTGGAGCGGCTCCGGCGGGCAGGGATTGGCATCACCTCGGGGCGGCCCTGCCCCGGCTCTCATTGGACTGCGGCAAGGAGTAAACTGTCAGCCCATGTGGCGTGGCCTCCGGAGGTGGCGACTGCTTAAATAGCGACGGGAGGTAGAGGGAGACAGTGAGGAGAGCGCGGAGCATCGGCCGAGAGCGGGTCGGTACCGGCCGCTGAAGCGCCCGCGCCCACCCGCAGAGCCTTAGATTCCCGAGCACTGCCCGATCCGGCACTGAGCTGACGCCAGAGTCTTCCCGGCACGAAGCTTTCTACCCCTGTGCAGGTACCGGCGGGACAGCGGATGCGGCGCGGCCTGGAGAGCAGCGGCCTCCGTGGGCCGCCGGTGTGCCGGAGGCTCCATCTTGCCCTCCGCGCTGCGAGGGGCTGCGTCCGCGCCTGGTCGGGTGGGTGCTGGGGAGGGCTGCGGGCCCAGCCGCGCACCAGCGGAATGTGCCACGCCGCCGTCGCCGCGGTTCATTCTGTCCTGGCCAAGCGCGGCTGTGCTGAGGAGGGAGCTGCCGTGTCGGCGGCTGGTTACCGATCCGCAGCCGCCTGCACCGCCCGCCTCGCTAAGGGAGCCTGAGCAGCTGCATTGTGAAGCTGGCGCTCGGCCATCTTGGCGGCGGGAGGGACCGTGCCGCCGAGGGANGGAAGTGTACTCGGGCAACGGCCAGGGGCTCCGCGGCAGGAGCCTGCTTGCTGTTCCCTAGCAGCGAGTGGCGAGGGGCTGAGCCCGGCGCGTGGAGGCTGGGCCCCAGCATCGCCTGTCCCGGGCGGGTCCGGGCTGAATGGGCTGCTCTATGCTGCCGGTGGTGGAACCGTGGGGTAGCGTGAAGGCACTGGCGCGGCAGCTGAGGAGGGATGTGAGGGAGGAGACGCAGCGCTGGATGTGGCTAAAGATGACTTGTGCTAGGTGCTAGGGGACCACCGCAAAGAACATGCCGCATGGACTGGTAAACTTTTTTTTTTTCCCCTTCGGCATGAACCACATGAAATAACCCATTGCTTGTATACCAGGCTGGATTTGGTGATGTGATTCTGTCACGAGCCTGATGAACATCTCTCTTTTGCTGGTTTTGTTCCCATTTGGTTTTTATTCCTTCCCTGGCACGGGGCCCTTTGAGATGCTGAATGCATATTTTTTCTAACTAAAAATTTTATTCGGATGGTTAAATGAAAGCAGTCACTGTTAAAGGTCTGTATGTTAACTTGCATACTGCTTCAGAGAGCAGCTTTGGAGCTTGTCTTGCTTTAAACAAAAGAAGGGGAAAGCCTCAAGCCACATGAGCAAAGGGTTCATCTTGTCCTGCAGCCTCTCTGCTTCTTGAAAAAAACTGAAAATAACAGTGCCTTGTGAAAGGCTGCATTTAGTGGATGAATTCAGAGGCTGAGATCCCTATGTGGAGGACAGTTACGAAAAGATATTTTACAAACATGGTATAGTGATACTGGGGACGTAAGTTTTTGTTCAGATCGGTTCTGGTTATTTGGGAATCAACAGCTGTGTGGATTCCATGAGAAAAATCTAACCTACTTTTCTCAGATAACAGCTCTGAAACAGTGTGTTTCCTGCTAAGCAGTGCATTTTAAATACAAAAACATACTACCGTTTTTCATTTGCATTGTGGTCACTGGGAAAAATCCAGCCTTGAAACAGAGACAGTTAAAAGATCTTTGTTAAATTGAAGCTATAGCACACAGATTGATGGTAGCCAAATGCTTTAAAAATGAAAAGCAGTCTGTGTTTGCCTCTCTATTTTGTAAAGGGTTTTTTGGAGTTGGGCATGCTAGCTCTTTACAAGTGAAGTTCCTGTATAATGGCAATTTTAATTTCAGTTTTTAGAGGTGATAGTCAGAGATTAGGAAACCCAGCTTGTGATGTAGTCATGCTGAAGATCTGAGAAGGCAATCCTGTTGTCAATATCTGTGCTGAAGTATGCTATAGAGGAGTTATTATGGATGTTTCGTTTTACAACAGTGGGAACTCCAAAAAGATCAAGTTTGCACTGCCTAGAAATGGTAGCAGAGTTGGCTTTGAGTATTCTGTCCCACCGCGATGGCAGCCATCGTCAAAATAACAGTGAAATACTCTGCTCCTGTCTAGGAAAGAGAGCTGTACATCAGACGAAAGACCTGTGTTTTATTAGTTGTTTCTTTGCAAACAGTTTCTTCTTCCCTCCCTCTTCTCCCACTTTCCTTACTAAATCTTATGCGAACATAGGTACAGAAGAACAAGAAAAGTATTCTCCTCAGTGGTTGGCAAGTCAGGTATGAGTGGGTGAAGAAATGAAATTTTACCTTTTGTGTGTGTGGTGTTTTTGTTTGGGTTTTCTTTGTTTTTTTTGTCTTTCCCCCTCTGAAAGCTTAGAAGCTTCATGGACACAGAGATATTTTTGTGAAAACAGTAGATGAAATTATTGGGGGGGGGGGAGTTGAACAGCTGCAGGGATGGTGGAGAAAGATTATTGCTTCTTGATTGAGGTACTGAAAGAGAAATGTTTTAAATGCAGTGGAGAACAGTATTTCAACTTGAGAGTAACTTTGATACTAGCAGTAAGCTAAGATGGTACCAATAGCCATCCAATAGATAGAGAACAAGGTTAAGGAGCTAGAACATCGCTGAAGGAAGGAACCAGCATCGAGCAACAAACCAGCCTTGCCAAATGGCTGCTGTGGGAGGTAGGTAACCAGAGCACAAGTATAAAGTGGTAAAAGTTGTTACTAGTCAATAATGCCAGAAAGGATTGTTAGTTGTTACCAGCTACAGACTGAATGAGTCAGCTAGGCAATATCACTGCTAACAAACACGGTGTAAATCCATTGAGGTGGTAGTTTATGCTTAATTGAAATGTCTTTGGGATTGATTGTTGTGGGGGCGAGGGAGTTTGCTTCACTCCTTTATCCCCTCAGGTAAGAGTGCAGGCTGTCTGGCAAGGATTCACAGAACTCAATACAAGCAAAAGTGTTGGGTAAGGAGGAAAAAAGGATGTTAAAAGTCTGGTGAGATCCAGCAAAATACAGCCTTAAGAAATCAGAGAATCCTCTTTGTCCATCCTTATCTTAGTTTACTTTTTTAACCTGTTGCTTTTCATCACCTTGCTCATCAAATGTAGTAGGAAAAATCTCTTCTGTATATTTGCTGCAGTCCAATCTCCTTTAAAACAGCTGTAGAAATAATCTTCTTTCTTGATCTGTGCTATGTCGTATGCCTCAGAATCTGTCAGTATACTGTGTATAGTCTAAAAATTAGTCTCTTGCATAGTAAAATAATACAGTATACCATTTCGGGGAGGTAAAGTCAGTCAACTTTAAAATGGTCTACCTGCTTACTGTCTGCCAAGGAAGACCAAAGATTATGTTAGTAGCCATAATAATTATTTTAATCACTGCTTATTCAGGGATGACTTAATATTCATGAGTTTTTTTGTCTTCCTACTCTTGTTTTTCTGCGGCAAACCTCTACTTTACACTGCTAAGTCCATAACTTGTATGTTCATCTTAGATGTAGGCATTTGGAGCTCTTTGTGCCAAGTCTGAATCTTTCCAGTTCTTTGTGTATAAAAATTCTCAAGTTGTGGCTCTTCTTACCCATTCACCCAGCTAAAATTAACTTCTTGACTCTTGTCCTTCTGCATTTTGATTACTGAAGCATCTTTTTCTCCACCTTTGACACAGTCTTGCTCAACTACATTCATAACATCTTGGCAAAAATTGCTTTGCTGATAAATTCTGTTACTTCAGTGTCTCAGAAGAACATTTTGTCAGGATTGGACATACCTGGATGGAGTTTTTTTGACACTTCAGGGAAAGAGATGGGAAGGAACAATCCTAGAGGTGACATTTCAGTCACTTGAAATACAAGTAATTTTTCTCTCTGTAGAGATCATGGCCCAAAGAGCTGAGGCATATAATTGAATCATAATCACATTCTCATCTTGTGTATCTCTTGCATTTTGCTTAGATTGTGAGCTTTGTGCCTGAGATCTGTTCTCTGCCCCTCCCACAGCACTGCTGCAAGTATAGCAGAGCTGTGGCCCTTAACTGGGTTTCCAGGTACAGTGGTGATGCCAATAATAAAACTGATTTACTAGGTTTATGAATGGAAGAACTTAGAGGCTTCTCTTCAGGGCAGAGTGGACTGAGCCTCAGTTCTGGGGGGTAGTTTCTCAGTAAGGATCTTGTGCATTTGGTCCTTAGCATTTTCCTCTTTAATGACCACAGTGGGATGGAACTTCTGTTATAAGACTGAGGAATCCAAGATGTACTTTCAGAAGCACTTCTGTTTCTGCTTCCAGAAGGGATGGACTAGATGAGGTAATCATCTTTTCTACTTCAGTATTGCATGTTGCATAATTCCACAGTTACTCCACAGATCCAAATCAAGATAACTGCTGAAGAAAAGAAAGGTAGAAGAAATCGGGCAGCCTCTGTGGTGTGGTGTTCTCGCTGGGCTACACCTCAGCTACCAGAGGGCTTTGCTTTCCCTTGGCCCATCCCAGCCTCTGCCAGCTACAGAAATGCCTTACACCTGGACAATGTATGGATGAATGAGAGGCCTGTTTGTTGCTCAAAAGCATAAGGAACTCCTGAAAGACACTGCAAAACCATGCCTAAGTGAAACGTCTTGTGTTGGTAAAACAGCTGTGAAGTGGTCATCAGCCCACTGGTGCTGTTCTGTGGAGGAGATGATCAAGCACCAGCAGCGCTTAAGGAAAGTGCTCGCATAGCACTGTGGAAGTCTCACTTTGGGTCTTACATAGCAGAGTCTTTCTTTCAAAGTTACTAAAGCAGACTGTTAAGTACTTGAATAGCCTGGGTTTTTTTAAAAAGAATATTGTGCTTCTACTTACCAGAAGAATTATTTAAGGAAAAATAACTCGTGTGTGTGTGTGTATGTGTGTGTATGTGTATATATGTATATATATATATATATATATATATCTNATATATATATATATATATGGGGGGGTTTTCTACCTCCTTTTAACTTGCCCACTTAGGGTATGCAAGCTGTAATTTGAGCAACTGAAACATCAGGTTAACTTGCCTTCTCTGTGGTTAGTTGTTAATATATTTTTAGTGTTATAGAAAATAAATGGAGTGTGTTGACTGTAGTATGTGAGTTGGTGCTGTGATCTGTCTGGATGGCCTGCCATGTGGTATTGTACAGCATGATGCTCTTGCTCTCCTGTGCCATTCGAGGTTGGGGTCTTAGAATGCAGATTTCTTCAGATGAAAAACATTAGCTCTTGTCCCATCTGGAATCCAGATCTGTTCTGCCAACCCTTATTTTAAAGCACCACTCTTGTCAGTTCTCATGTACTCAGTTCTTCATTCCTGGTCCTCTCAATGTGTGGCACTGCAGCATCCAGTTAGAAAGTATTTTATATGTAAAACTTACAGTTTAGCATCATTTTAAATAGCCGCAAGAAGTATTGTAATCTTTGTGCTTCTCTGTGGGTTTTCTCCTGCGTGTGTTTTGGGTTGGTTGGGGGATTTTTGTTGATGGTTTTGGTGTTGGGGTTTTTTTGTTTGGTTTGGGTTTTTTTTGTGGGTTGTTTTGTTGTTGTTGGTTCTGTGTTTGTTCTGTGGGGTTTTGTTGGGTTTTATTCCCCTCCAGACTTTCTGATTATTGATTCTTAAGTTAGCATTTCACTTTGGAATGACTGTAGAACTTGTTTTGCTACCTGTTAGGTTTACCTTGTAATTATGTATTTTACTATGTGTATTTCATCATTTCTCCACCCGCCTCTGCTCCAGCATGTTAATCTTTCCTCACTTCACAGAGGCTCTGTGTTTAGTAGAGCTAGACCTGTTCATTTTCTAGTTGTCATGCAGGAACTGGTGGTTCTCGGAGCCCAGCACTCCTTCAGGATGAGTTTTCTCATCCTCATTGGGCCGATGTATGTTATGGTCCATTTGATTAGTTGAGATGTCTTCTAGCAGGGACTCCGTGGGCTGTGCTGTGTGGGTGTATCTCCTGCAGATACATTTGTCGCAACATGTCAGGAAGACAAGAGACACATACTTCTCTGTATGAAATCTTACAAGTCTTAACTGCTTTGTGGATCTCAGCCACAGGGAGAACTTAAGAGATGGAGGACGTGGTGATTGCAGGCATAGCAGGAAAGCTGCCAGAATCAGAGAACTTGCAAGAGTTTTGGGACAACCTGCTTAATGGAGTTGATATGGTCACAGAGGATGATCGGAGGTGGAAACCAGGTGAGTGCTTGTTGTTTCTTTTCAAAGCTCTGTTTTAGGGGAATTATACTTTGAAAGGAAAAGATTTGAGATGTAAAATGCTGCCAGAGCTTCTGAATTCACTTCAGATATATCATTGAGAAATTCAGGAACAGAACACTTGTATGAAAGTCTGGTGCAATCCATTTTATAAAGTTATGTCCCATGCAGTAGTAGCTTATAAATAATACGTACCTTACCTTCAAATAACACTCTGACACAGCATCTAGGTACCATGAATGCTGTACCTGCTGTTGATAGCTGTTGCAGTGAGATGGCTCTGACAGAAATAGCATGGGGACTCCAGTCCTGTGGTTTATGGCTTTTTACAATGTCCTTTTTGGTCTGATTGTCTTTCTGAAGTGTTTGGCATGAGTCTGTCCTATTAAAGCTAGTGATTTGCAGAAGTGAAAAGCAGCTTTTGTCTTTCTTGTAACTGGTGACTGACTGGAATCACTGATTTGGACTTTATGGTACAACTTGCCAAAGCAGAAATGCTTAAACTAGGTAGATGTCTTTGGCTGCCATGTGTGGGATAGTCTTAAAATTGACAGTTGCTTTTGTTAATGCAGTGTTTTTGTTTCCAAATGAGATTTCAAGAGATAGGTAGGTAGCTATTCATGCACCACTCTGAGTACTGCAGCAGGGAAGTGAGGTTCACATGTAATCAGGAATTGACTGCGGTCATTCTGTACTTTGTATCAGCTGGTAGCTGCTTCAGAACTGATGTGTTCTTCGACACAGTATTGAATTTTTCTTCTTAGGAATTTATGGACTGCCCAAGAGAAATGGAAAGCTCAAGGACATAAGCAAATTTGATGCATCCTTTTTTGGGGTCCACCCGAAACAAGCTAATACAATGGATCCTCAACTCCGCATGCTGTTGGAAGTTTCTTATGAAGCTATTTTGGATGGTGGTAAGCAGCTGAATGACTGAAGAGGGAGATTTGAGCTATATCTTCTCTGTGTCTGTTGAGCAGGTGCAGACATAAACCTGTGTGATGAGATGTTTAGTGAGAAAGTCATCACTTTAGAGAGGAGACCAAAGAACTGGTACAGGGCTTAGAACAAAGCTGTTTCCCCTGGGACTTTAAACTAGGAAGTCTGTGCCACCTGGCAGCAAATCTCTACCTGCATCATATGGGACAACCAGGTCGACAGAAACACTTAAGAATTCCACAGTTCTAGAGCCTTTGTGTGTTCTGCTCTTCTCAAATATTCCACAATAGATCCCTTTGTTAAAGGCATATTTGTAATGCAAAAGGAAGATGACTTGGCTAGAAGTCTCATCCATGGTCTAAAGGAATCGCAGATGGCATGATGTATTCCTGTCTGTGGGCCAGGTTCATGGAAAATGTAGCATTTGATCTGCTTTTATAGAAGGCTTGCCCAGGAAGTGTGCTTTCAGAAATAGGAGCCTCTTTCCTTTATTACTGCCAGTGTCTTGTGCTTTTTGAGTAAGTTACCCACAGAGCCAAAAGGTTCAGTCTTCATGTTTATCATTTTCATGTATGAACATATGCACATGGGAAAAAGTTGGAACCACCTCACTACTAATGGATAAAAATGAAGACTTGCTCCACTGCTGCTGAGCCTCAGTCTGGAGGTTTGACTGTGTTAGTTTATCTGATGAGCATTTGTGTCTTTCATAGTCCATACACTGTTTTAAGCTAGCAGTGCTCAGCCAAGCTGAAATGCTGTCTCTGGGCGCAGAGTGTTCTGGTCAAAAGCCAGTACCAGAGTTCTGGTGGACTGTGCAGTGAGACTTGTAAGCTCTGCAATTGAAATGGATAGAAAGTAGCTAGAGGTAAGGGAACAATGCTGCAGGCCTGTCAGCCTTCCAATATCCCCATAGGTATTGATCCAGCCACCCTCCGTGGCACAGACACAGGTGTATGGGTTGGTGCCAGTGGGTCAGAAGCTGGTGAAGCACTCAGCCAAGATCCAGAAGAGCTTGTGGGATACAGTATGACTGGCTGCCAGCGTGCTATGCTTCCCAACAGGATTTCCTACTTTTACGATTTAAAAGGTAAGTGCCCCCAAACCTGTCAGTGCTGATCATCAGTTGCAGTTCAAGCATGATTGTACCGTGGTTTCTGTAGAGGAGTGGGGTGGATATGATGATGTAGATCCCTTTTGTGATGAGAAAGTAGCATGCAGCTATTGTAAGGAGGCATGTGAGAAGGAGAAAATATATGTGTGATTAGACTCATTGTAAGGCTTTGTAACTCAGTTGCTGCTGATGGTCATAGTTGGCATTCATCTGAAAGCTGATGTCAGGAAGCCTAGGTCCTTTCTGGCATTCAGACTGCTTTTTGGAATCAAGCTGTGTAGAAGTCAGTTAGTCCAGAGAGGAACTGACTGGAACAGTTGCCTTTTTTTAGTAAAGTGGAAGAAGGAGGAGAGCCACCAAAATGTTGTGATTGAAGGCACAGACAGGATGTGAACCATATGTGGCATTGAAGAGAGTGGAGGGATGGAAATTGCTCTGAAGAGCATCAGGGAAGAGAGAATGGCAAGGGTAGCACTGGGAAAGGGGAGGAATTTTTATTGGTGAGAATGGGGCAATAGATGAGAGCTGCCTGTGAAGCCACAATGTCACTTTTTGGTGGAGACTCAAGGAACTTTAAATACCCTTAAAGCCAAACTGTTTGTGGTTTGTTCCACCTTTCTCATCCTTTATTACTTGGTAAGCATGCAGAGATGGTGATTCTTGTCTCCCATTGTGTCATGATTACTTGTTATGTTCTGAAACAACTCTTTTCTTCAGTATGTTTCCTTGTGATCCCATGCTGTAGTCTTTGGAGAGCGTCTCTAAGAAATAAAGAGTAAAACCTAGCTGTTTTGTTTTCCCTTTCTGTTCACTAAGGACCAAGCTTAACTATTGACACAGCCTGCTCCTCTAGTCTCATCGCTCTGGAAAATGCTTATAAGGCAATTCGTCATGGGCAGTGCAGCGCAGCCCTAGTAGGAGGGGTCACCCTTTTGCTGAAACCCAACACTTCTGTGCAGTTCATGAAGTTGGGAATGCTTAGTCCTGATGGTGCCTGCAAGGCTTTTGATGCTTCAGGTAAGGCGGTAGTACAAAAAGTTGTCATGTTGCATGAGAGGAACTTATTGTGATCAGATACTCTTGTAGTACAGCAAAGAGCTGGCCTTTCTATGATTCTTCAGCCACTGGAAGAGGAAATACCCAGCTCTTGATAGAAACTTCCTGTCCTCATTCCTGATAAGCAGGGAGCCTTTCTAGGAATGATTTTATTATTTATTTTTTAAAAGGAATGGATCTCTCATACTCTCAAAGCAGTCTGTTGTAAGTGGTAGCTCAGGAGTGCAATAACCTTACTGCCTGGTGTTCTGCAACATTTTTCAAAGCAGAGCAGGATTAGTGACTTGTTCTTCTCTCTCTGTGCTCAGGAAATGGATATTGTCGCTCTGAAGCTGTTGTTGTCGTTCTTTTGACCAAGAGATCTATGGCTAAGCGGATCTATGCTACAATAGTCAATGCTGGAAGTAACACTGATGGCTTTAAGGAGCAAGGTAATCCTTGAGTCTCTGAAAAGGAGGAGACCTACCAAAGCGTTCAGTCTTCATTTTTTATAACAAGATGATGTAGAGTTGTTCTTCAGATGTGTGAAGGGGGTTTATTATTTGGGACTTGTTTTCCTTTTTTGTTTTATTTTGGTAAGTTTCAGGAATCTGTTTTGTAAAGAAGTTGAAGGAGACAGGTTGTGTTTTCTGCAGCACAAAGTAACATGAATGTCCTGTTGCTAGTTTAGCCTTCCTCAGAACACCTCTGCAGTAACCTCTGCACTGAGAGTAGAAATGTAGGTAGTGTTATGCTTTTCCCTACTGCCGTCCTAGTACTCCCACTTTCCAGTTAAGGACACAGAAGTTTCACGTTCTCCTTGGTCTAGACATATCCTAGTATTCTGTTAACCAGTATCCTTCCATACTAGTCTAACTCAGTGATTTAGGTCTGTTTCTGGTTCCCCTGCTCTCCCAAAGAGCCTGAGAAGCTTTCTGTGTTTGGTGCTAAGGACATTGGTGTGACTCCTGAAAAAGCGTCTTTGGCTTTTTTGGATCTGGTAGCCACAGGCAGTTGAAAGGTTGCTAAAATCAGAACAGGAAGCATCTGATCTGATAGGAGAGAGGAATTGACAGCAATTTTGGTCATAGGTGTGACATTCCCATCTGGAGAGATGCAGCAGCAGTTGGCCAGCTCTTTGTACAGAGACTGCAGCATCAAACCTGAAGAAGTGGAGTTTGTTGAAGCTCATGGGACAGGCACCAAGGTCAGCATGGCCTTTTTGGGGTGTTTTCTTCTCCCTTATTTTCTTTCCTTACCTCACTTACCACACTTTTCACTTTTCTCCCTTCTACCAGTTACTAGAATATGTACTGCTTCACCACTCTTGAATTTTGCCCAAACACATGAATCTTTCACATTTCTTCTGTCTGTTGTTTTGGAAGTGATGGCTAATAGCCTTCTGTTTCTCTTCCTACTAGGTTGGAGATCCCCAGGAAGTAAATGGCATTGTAAATGTCTTCTGTAAGAGTGACAGAGAACCACTCTTGATTGGATCAGTCAAGTCAAACATGGGTCATGCAGAGCCTGCCTCTGGGCTTGCTGCATTAGCCAAGGTAATGAGTGGCTTGAGAAGGAAAAGAGGGGGAGGGGGAGCACACCAGTATGTAGTGTTTTAAATGTTCTCTTGCTTTAAGGAAAATTTGCACTGATCCACGATAAGATATTCACTGGTAATAAGAACTCAGATGATTTTCATTAATTATCTACTTCTTGGTTTACTTGCAAACAGTTTTAGAAACTCAGCTGGCTGTTCTGCAAGCTGGATGTGAAGGTTCAGGTGGCCCTCTGCTGTGAGAGCACAAGTGTACACACACACACGCTTTAGTTTGCTTTTCCTACTGATTTCTGCAGGAGCATAACTGCTCAGAATAAAAGCTTTGGGATTATCTTCTTGGTTATCCTTACACTGGACCTTCCAACAGAATTCTGCTCTAAGTCATTTGGGCTTGAGGGGCATACAAGGAGAGGGATTTCAGTGTTTGGAATAGTTGGCAGTGACAAAAAATAAGAGCCATTATGGGCTTTCAGTGCCAAAACAGTAACTGATCCTTCTGGCTGTTTGTTGGGGGTGTATTATCTCTTCCTCTACTTTCCTGTGTTGGCAAGAAACCAGGTGAGTTCTTTGGGTTGAGGCTACCAGCTTGGATAACTAGTTGTCTTAGCAACCAGCCTGCCAACTACTGCTGCAGGCAGACAATCTCCTGTTGGCTCTGGCTGCTAAACTGCTTAGCAGAGAGCTAGCTAATGCTTGCACTTGGTTGTAAGCCTATTAGTGACAGCCTCAGGGCTACAGAAACTGAAGGCACGTACACTGTCACTGCTGGAACATTGGTCTCTTTAAAGAATATGTACAACTTGCTGCCAATAGCCTCATCCGCAGATAAATCATGGAGATAGCCTTGTCTGTCTCTCTGTAGAGGAAAATTAGCTTTTTTTTTTTGGCATCTCAGGTCTCTGACTGACACCTGCTTCATAGCAGGAATGATGACCAAGTCCATACTGTGTTGTATGATATAAATACTTTTGTATGATATGAATACTTCAGTGCAGTTCTGCTGTGATCTGTCAGGACAGGATCATAACTTTTGACATACTGTTTTTCCTGTCTCTCTATGTTAGAGAATGCAGAATTGCAAAGACAAAGGCCAGAATTTCTTTTTGAAGATTTCTCTGAAACCATGTTTTCTCACTGTGGGGTTTTTTTGTTTGGTTTTTTTGGTGTTTATTTTTAATTCAGTTTTCTCCTTTAACTTTATATTGGATCTTAGAGCTGCAGGCAAGAGCCCATTGCACCTCTCATGCCTGCTAGAGTATCTTTTTGCTGTGCTTTTATTAAGTTGTATTAGGTCTCATTTCCGGATCTGATATAGTGAAAGCATCTGAAGGAAGGGTATTGGAAGCTCTGTCTATGTTCTTGATTCTTTGAAAGTTGGGCAGCACTTGGTATTTTAAGATTCGAAAGGTAATCAGAATGGCAGATAGGTGTTCTTGAGACCAAGCCAGAGATGACACCAAGCTCACTGTCTCTTAGACAGGAACCATCTTGGGAAATCTGTTATTTCCATAAATGTTGTTATTGTTTAGGAATTCAATAAAATGCTCTTAATGTGAGATGTCACTTAGGAAGACAGATCTTGAAAGTATCTGATTTCAGACTCGGAAAGAATCCATTAGTTAATATAGATAGGTAGGAAAGAAGTTAGGGCTTGCCAAGGCCACTTTGGTTAAGTTCTGGTAAGGGAGGGAAACCCCATCTGCATCTTTGAACAGCTCTGTCTGTGCAATTTCTTGCTTCACAGCAAAGGCGAAGCTTCTTGGTGGCTGTAGTGTATGCTTACTGTACAAGGACTCTCAAACTTGGGTGGAGACCATGGCAGGCTTAAAAGTACACATGTATAGTGTGTAAAGCAACAGCACATTCATAGTGTAGGACAGTGTGCATGCTAAAACTTAGACTGCAACTTTAAACATGCTGACTGCAGTTGAAAACATGCATTTATGCTGGTTGCTCTCCCAGGTAGGCTGCCACATCTGATAGTCAACTTGGAAGAACAGTTCCCAAACGAGTATCTATTTCTGTGACCATCTTATGGTAATGGAGGAACTTGTCAAACATACAGAGCACAGAGTGTTTGCAACTGACCTTGTAGTCTGTGATTTGCTGGACTTGTGCCACAGAGGATTATGGGCTTGGTGTCATGAGCTGTTTGTAGAGATGCTGCTGAGAGAAGGAGATCTTGCTTTTTGGGCACAGCTATTCTAACTCTAGCACTGTTTCTGTACATCCCTTTGGCTCTGCTATTTCTGACCAGTCTGCTGTTCCTGCTTTTTTGGATTAAGAAGACACGAAAGTGTGCAAAGCAGCAAGCAGACTCCTTTACCAGTGCTTCAGCTTGGCTCTTTTGGAAGACAGAAATGGAAGTGTTCATTGTGATAAGGAAGAGCATATGTGATAGTGTGTGACTGGGGAAAGGTGAAGCAGAGTGTGATGAAAGGACAGGATCTGACGTAGGAAAAAGATGATGCAATATCCTTAGTAGGCAGGCTGCTTTTCCAGCAAGACTGCATGGCTTTCCATGGCTTTTAAAGCTACCACTCTCACCTTCACTACTGATTTCTGCATGGACTTAAACTTTCCCGTGATGAAGTAGGTGCTACCTCTGTAACATTAATAATGCTGAAGTGTCCCTTGTCCCAAACAGCTGCTTTAGTGTATGCTATATAGTCATTTATAGTAAAACAACAACAAAAAGCATGTTTGTCACCAGAAAATACAGGGCACAGAACACTCTCTTTTTTTTTTTTGTCTTCCAGGTCATTCTCTCCCTGGAACATGGGGTTTGGGCTCCAAATATTCGTTTCAATACCCCACATCCAGATATTCCTGCCTTACATGATGGCTCTTTGGAAGTAGTTTGTAAACCAACGCCAGTGAAAGGTGGCCTTGCTGCTGTCAACTCGTTTGGCTTTGGGGGTGCTAATGCTCATGTCATTCTGAGGCCAAATGAAAAAAAATGCCAGCCTCTGGAGGCTTGTAACATGCCAAGACTGGTTCAGGTTTGTGGCAGAACCCAGGAGGCTGTGGAAACACTAATTCAAGAGAGCAGAAAACATGGAGGATGCACCCCCTTTGTAAGCCTTATCAATGATATCTCTGGAATTCCTGTATCTTCCATGCCCTACAGGGGCTACACACTAGTTGGCACTGAGAGTGATATAAAAGAGGTTCAGCAAGTTCAAGCATCTGGTAGACCGCTGTGGTACATCTGCTCAGGTGAGTGTGCAGCAGTGGGTCCAGGCTTCTGCATTCATCTGTAGATGTGAGGCTTGAGCAGTTGGATTCTGTGCTCTGATGTTGTTTTTCATTCCAGCATGCAGACATAGCTTGCAGCCCTGTGATGTGTCTAGGAGACTCATGTTTCCTGTATTTTATCTAAACCTAGCTTTACCATCTTCTGATGATGGCAAGTCCAGGAAAATAAAAAGCAATGCCTAAGTCAGAGGATATTAGAAACGTACAATGTTGTGCTCTTAGGTAGAATTCTTTCACTAACAGAGCAAGTGTGATGTTCACTCCTTGCATGAAGCATTAAGTTGAGCTCTCTTTCTCCTTGCCTGTCCTGCAGGCATGGGAACTCAGTGGAAGGATATGGGCCTGAGCCTTATGAAGTTGGATTTGTTTCGTCAGTCAATACTGCGCTCAGATGAGGCTTTGAAGAGCACTGGCATAAAGGTCTCAGAGCTGCTTCTGCACGCAGATGAGAACACTTTTGATGACATTGTCAATTCGTTCATTGGGCTAGCTGCTATTCAGGTAAGGCTCAGATGGCTGGTTGGAGGGGCTTGTGGGTTTGATCCACATAAGCATGCTCTGCTGGCAACACTTGATACTGGAAGCTTGTGTTGTATCATCAGCAGTATCCCTCTGATAGGAGGGAGTGTATTGAACCCTTGACGGTTTGGGGCTCTGCTGCTTGCAAGATGCTTGGACAAATCTGGATCTAAACTGATTTGCATGTGTTTCTGTGTGTTTGTGGGGCTGTTCCTCCCTTTAAGAGACTTAAGGAATATCTCTTAAGTTTAATGTAAATGTTTGTGCCAAGGAACAAGGTTCCATCAAATGCCTTCTAAAATTTGTTCTGCAAATGAATTAAATGATAGTAAATGATGTCTCTCTTTAATTCTGAGTGCCAATATGGGATTCATTGCTTCTTAATAAACAAGAGGTAGAGCTTTTAAAGTGATTTGGAAAGCTGGTCCTGCCTTTTACTTTATACAGACATGCTCACAGCAACCTTCTGTTGTTGACAATAGCTTCTTAGTGGAAGGCTGCATAGTGGAGAGACAATATTGGAGTCACATTACGATTCTTGGATAGCTTTGAAATGAGACTGGAGCTGCAGTTGATGGGGGGACATGGAAGAAAAGCATACAATTAAATAATCATAGAATGGCTCAGGTTGGAAGGGAACTTAAAGATCATCTAGTTCTAACCCCCCTGCCATGGGCAGGGACGCCACATGCACTGGACCAGGTCATCCAGGGCCACATCCAGCCTGGCCTTAAACACTGCCAGGGATGGGGCCTCCACAACCTCTCTGAGCAACCTGTTCCAGTGCCTCACCACCCTTTGGGTAAAGAATCCCCTTCTAATCTCCAGCCTAAATTTCCCCTCCTTCAGCTTGTAGCCATTCCCCCGTGTCCTGTTGCAATCAGACCAGGAGAGAAGTCTCTCCCCTTCTGCCTTATAATCCCCTTTCAGGTACTGAAAGGCCACTGTAAGGTCCCCTCTAAGCCTTCTCCTCTCCAGGCTGAACAGCCCGAATTCCTTCAGCCTGTCCTCATAGGGGAGGTGCTCCAGTCCTTTGATCATCTTTGTGGCCCTCCTCTGGACCCACTCCAAGAGGTCCACATCTTTTTTATGCTGAGGAGCCCAGAACAGTACACAGTACTCCAGGTGGGGCCTTAGGAGGGCACAATAGAGAGGCACAATCACAATAGAGAGGCACAATCACAATAGAGAGGCACAATCACAATAGAGAGGCACAATCACAATAGAGAGGCACAATAGAAAGCAGCCAGGCCAAAGAGAATATCTATACCAAAAAGCCATCTTGTAATGTGCTCAGTACTGCTGTGTGCCTTTGAGGCCTGACTCCTTCTTACTCTGGCATGGAATCACTAATGCCACTTCTCCTTGCAGATTGCCCAAATCGATATGCTGAAGGCTGCAGGTCTGCAACCTGATGGGATTTTGGGCCACTCAGTGGGAGAAGTAGTTTGTGGCTATGCAGATAACTCCTTAAGTCATGAAGAAGCTATTCTTGCTGCATATTGGCGGGGCCAATGCGTTAAGGAGGCCAAACTGCCCCCAGGAGGAATGGCTGCTGTTGGTAGGTATACACTTACCAGAAGTGTGATAGAGGAAAACTACCTCTGATCTGTTTTATGGCATTGGGATAAAACTGGCCTCTGAAATGTCTTGGTGGAAACAGTCATGTCTGTAAAATTTTGTCTGCTGTTGCCTCTTCTTTCTCCTCTGATATAGAACAGGTTATTAAATATTGGCACTGATAAAACACTGGTCATCTCTGACCTAGGATACAGCAGAGTTTTGGTAATCCATTCAAAACTGAGTGGAAATGGAGAGATTTATTGACAAGTGACCAATGACAAAAACCTGATAGATAACCTCCTTGAAAAGAGAGGTGAAAATGTAAGGCACTGGGCAGGCTGGCAGTTTTAATGTGTGTAGGGGTGTGTGTGTGAGCTTTCTTTCCTTGATTAATACATGACACTCTCGGCACAGAACTTATCTCGGAGTGCTGCATATAATGTTTTTTGTAATCTGATACTGAAGTCAAGTTCTTCCTGTGACTTTTATCCATGTAACATATGACCAGGTGCTGCACATGTTAAGCTAGTTTAAGCCACTAGACTTGCCAGTTTTTATGGCTATTTTGTGGCTCTTTGTCCCCGAGTCAAGCTCACCTGTTTTCTCTCTCTCTTCTGACTCAGATTGCTGAGTGCAAGATGAGACAAAGCAACCAATTCTGTAGCTTCTTTGAAAGTGTGTGGGGTCCCCCCACCCTGTCTGTTAATGGACTGGTACAGAGATTCAGTCCTCTGTTCTTGTGCTCAGTATCACAGTGATAAATGTTAAAGCTTTGAGATAAATATCCTTAGCTTTGACAGAATCCCTTTTGGGGTAAGGGGGAATATCCTTCTTTCTCTTCAGAAGACTTTCCAGTTTTGCAATATCCTGAACTAAATGCAGTTATTGTGCAGTTAAGTTGCCTCCCCATATGAGGGTCACTGCTAGAAACACTTGTGTTGTCCTGAGGCCTTCCTTCTGCAGGTCTGACATGGGAGGAATGTAAGCAGTGCTGTCCTCCAAATGTGGTACCAGCCTGTCACAATTCTGAAGATACTGTCACTGTTTCGGGGCCTCTGGTGAGCAAGGATCTGATTCGGTGCATACTGGAGTTGTGATTGGGAGCTAGGAGGTCTGGTTTGAAGAAATCATGAAGCTGAGTTAAAGCTCAGCTGCTTGCAGAAAGCTTTATTAAAGTGGTGGGAGGGAGCGTGGTGCTTTGTAAAAACTTCAACACTCAGATGCTTTGTGAGAGGAAGGGGTGTTAGTGCCTCAGTAAGCTGTAATAAAATCTCTTGCTGAATAGTCTTACAGCCATGGGCATAATGGGTGATAAATTATAAGACTGAGAGGGGCAGTAACTGCATCCCAGGTGTGGCTCCCCTGGAGTGATGAAGGGTGCGTGGGCAGTACAGTGACTCACACAAGATCCCAAAAATGTTGGGAGATTTTGTTTTTAGTTAACTTATATTCCTCTTTTTAGGACTCTGTGAATGAGTTTGTAGCCAAACTGAAGAAAGATGGCGTGTTTGCAAAGGAGGTGCGCAGTGCTGGCGTTGCGTTTCACTCTTATTATATGGCATCAATTGCACCAGTGCTGCTCAGCGCCCTGAAAAAGGTAATCCTGCCAAACAGTGGCTCACATGGCTTGTGGTTGGGCAGCTGAACTTGAGTAGGGGTGATAGTGAGCTTAAGCAGGGGTTCCTTTCTTTAGGTGGAGAAGGAAATCTTTTAAAGAGCATGTAGAGCTTGGTGAGACCTAAGGTTTGAAGTCCTGTCACCTCAAGCAGGAAGGCACCCTGAGCAATCAAGCTGAGAAAAGTGGCCTTCAAAAAGGACTGCTTACTTTTGCCTGTCTTACTGTTACCTATGGCATGTAACTCTTCTCCCATCCCTCTTCCTTGTCCTTCTGTAGGTCATTCCACAGCCTAAACCTCGTTCAGCACGATGGATCAGTACATCTATCCCTGAATCTCAGTGGCAGAGTGAACTGGCTAAAAATTCTTCTGCGGAGTATTATGTGAACAACCTAGTGAACCCAGTGCTGTTCCAGGAAGGTCTGAAGCATGTTCCAGAGAACTCTATTATAGTAGAGATTGCTCCACATGCTCTTTTACAGGTATTGTATTTCATTCTGTCAATGTGGTATCATATTGATAATGCTGCTGCAGGAAGAAAATTGAGGGTCTGAGGACCAGGGAAGACTGTGTCTCTCTGTTTTAAAGTTTTCTTCATGGGTTTGTGTGGGTTTTGGTGTATGGTGTTTTGTTGGTGTTGGTTTTGGTTTTTGTGTGGGGTTGGGAGTTTTGGGGGGTTTTTTGGTTTTGTTTTGGTTGGTTAGTTTGAGTTTCTTTGGAGAGTGATATCTTAGTGCTTTCTAAAAAATAGAAAAAGAATCCCAACATAGTACCACTTCCCTGTTCACATTGTTGCCTTTATTTGTTGCCATGCATTTCAGATAGCTGATAGTCAGCTGTGAACTGTGTAGCAAGTAAGAAAAGCATTTAATTGCTAGGATCTAATGGACAGTGTGTTTGAAAATCGGAGTGGAGGGAGAAATTCAAGACTTATCAGACCTCTATGAAAAATCTGTTATGCCATCTCTGTGCTGAATTTGGTTTGAGATTCTTGTCTGAGAAGGTGGCTGGTAGTGGTGTTTTTGCCTCGTCTCCTACACCAAGCGTTTTGAGACCACAGGAGCTTGCTTTCTTCATAAATTCCTTCCCTCTAATGATCAGATCATGACTCCTTTCTCCTCACTCCATAAGAATTGATTTTTGTGAAATAAGCTCCATAGTAGAGGATGTAGAACACGAGGTACATTAGGATGCACTTGCTCCACAAGATCAGTGCTGTGGCTATATGTGCCTGTCCCTTAAGTCTCAAGGGTTGGTCTTTATTTGCTCTGTGAGAAGAGTCTTGAGAAGAATCATAGCTACTTGTGAATCAAGTTTAATAGTTATACAGCGCTTCTGAGTTCTAATCCAGTGTACATTTATTACGTTATGTTAGTCTTACTTATGCTCTGAAAGTGACTTGAGAGAATTTCAGCAGAGCTTTTAAATTAGGCAGACAGGTTTTTCTATGAAAACATTATGCACTTAATGTTAGATTCATTGTACAATTCTGGACTCCAGTGGAAGTGACTAAAGACTTCATTAGCTGGATTTGAGAGTGTTCTTGTTTTTCCTTCCCTCTCTTCCTTCTTCCATTTAAAGGCCATGGGATCAAATTGAAGAGGAGATACAAGCTGGGTGGGATGTTCAAGGGTGCATTTTTTGATTTAAGGGCTGTTGCTTAGAAAATGCTCTAGGATGATCGAGACCAAAAAAGGACTGCTTCTGGGAGGAGGGGCCCAAGCTGTGTGTGGTGTGTTTGTGTGTGCAAGTGGGAGGCTTGAGAGTGAAATCTTGCAGTTCTTGAAGTGCAGCTTTTGATTCCATTTAATTTACTTGGGAAAGGGAGAATTTGTCTTTTGGCAGAATTTCATGAATATTATATAGGTTCTGCTTTACTGGGTTATGCAGGTTGTTGGGTTGCTGGAAGGGTACTGTGGTGCTCTTCCCTCTTCCCTATTAAAGTCGTTTACATTCTACCACCTAGTACAGAAATCTTGGTGCAGTAACAGAGGAAAAATTCAGAGGCAGAGTACTAAGATAAGCCTTCCACCATTGATTTATGGACTTTATTTGACCAGGGTATCTTAAGGAGAAGTTTGAAACCAACCTGCACCATTCTACCTTTGATGAAAAAAGAGCAGAAGAATAATTTGGAGTTTTTCCTAACACAGATTGGAAAGATTCATTTGACTGGGTAAGGAGACTTAAGGGAGGAAAGTGAGTGGGGCATCAGCTAGGAGGGAATTCAAGTCTCTTCTCTAGCATGCATGTCTTCACAAAGACTGAAATGCTTCTTCAACAAACCTGTAAAAAATGGGGTTTACATCTGTGCTTTACATATTTAACATGCTTACTTAGGAAATGTTGCCTTGGGTTGGAGACTGCTTGGGCTGGGAAGGTGCCTTTTTAAAGAGGATAAGGAACCTGGAACTTTCTCTTGGAAGTAAGCTTTGCATCTTGTAGACTGTTAGAATTACCAATTTGGCTGCAGTAAGTGTTAATAGTACTCCAGGAGAAATCTCGGACATGGAGCTCCAGATAATTACTGTCTGACTTCAAAGTGTTATGGTCAATTTTTTTTTTCCTCCTTCCACTCCTTCCCAATCATTATCTTGATCTCTTTTGTCTTCCTAGGTTAAATGTTCGTGCAAATAACTTGTTCCCACCTGTAGAATACCCTGTCCCTGTGGGAACACCCCTCATTTCTCCATACATCAAATGGGACCACAGCCAGGATTGGGATGTTCCAAAAGCTGAAGACTTTCCATCAGGTTCCAAAGGCTCTGGATCTGCTTCAGTCTACAATATTGGTGTGTTTGCCTGTTCAGGGTTCTCTGTTTGTTTGTCTCTTTCCTACTTTACTTATGCATTTTTTGCAAAACTAGAAAAAGGATACTCAAAGCAGCATCCTTGAAGGTACTTTCTGAAGCTTAGTGGTTGGACTGAAAAAGACTGGATGTGCTTCTGAAATGGGATGAGAGAATTTGAACAGAGCAGGAAACTATCTTGATTCAGAGTCACAGTTGTTCTAAGAACTGCATGTTGCTAGGCAGGATAGTTGGGGAGACCACTAGAACCTCTTGCAGACACTTGAGGGGAGAAGACCTCTTTATTAGGGTGGTTTTATTACTTTCATTCTTTGACAGATGTGAGTCCTGGCTCTCCTGATCACTATTTGGTTGGTCACTGCATTGACGGCAGAGTCCTGTACCCAGCAACTGGGTACCTAGTACTGGCTTGGCGAACTCTGGCGCGGTCTGTTGGCACGGCCATGGAGCAGGTGGCTGTTATGTTTGAAGAAGTCACAATTCATCAGGCAACTATCCTTCCCCAAAAAGGTGAGTGGGGAGTGCTGCTACAAATACCAAACTGTGTAATGGAGGTGAAGGAAGTGGAAGGAAAGAGTTGCAAACAGAAAGCAAGGAGTAATGTCAGAGAAAGAACATGAAGAGTGCAAGATGACTGAGCAAAGCAGTGAATTCATACAGTCGAGCAGCATGTGACAGGGTCATCCTTTACTATAGTTTGTGTGCAATGAGTCTGGAGGTGGTGAAAGACAAGCTCTGCTTCAGGATGGTACCAACTGTCCTGTCTTCCTCAATGTTTTTTGCAGGATCAGTAAAGCTGGAAGTAAGATACATGCCTGCTTCCCACAGCTTTGAGGTGTCAGGGAACGGGAATCTGGCTGTGACTGGTAAGTGAAGGAAACATAAGTGTATGCACTGTCCTACTAAAATCTGTTATTTATGGACACTGATTCTTATTCTTGCCACTATGCCCATCAGGGAAGATTTCCCTCTTGGAAAACACTGCTCTGAAGAACTTCCATAACCAGCCAGTTGACCTGCAGCCTCAAGTAGACATGAGCTCAAAGTCTGGCCTCTTGAAAGAAGACATTTATCAAGAGCTGCATCTGCGTGGATATAATTATGGACCAACTTTTCAGGGTGTTCTGGAATGCAGCAATGAAGGTGAATTTACTCTCTACAGAGAAATGACAAGCATGGTTGTTGTAATGATGAGTATTTGATCTTCTAATTCCATTTGTATTAAGAGTGCACCTGACTGTGCTTTGTGTGGTAATTACACTTGGTGTAATAATGGAGAGCAACCAAAAGTTCTGACAGCATTGAGAAAGCTGTTTTCTCCAATGACTTGGAGTTTACAGGAGAAGCTGGGTACATGCAGCAGACTCTGTATTTGATAAGCAGTGAACTCTGGTATCTGCTGACTGACAAAATCATAGTGAACCTTCCCCTTCCTCCTCGTCTGCAGCAAGCACAGGAAAAGTTCTGTGGAATGGGAACTGGGTGACCTTCCTTGACACCATGCTACACGTGATGATCTTAGCTGAGCCTGGGCGCAGTCTGCGCTTACCCACCAGGATTCGCTCGGTGTACATTGACCCAGTGTTGCATCAAAAGCAAGTCTGCCAATACCAGGACCATGTAGAAGGTAATGTCTCTTAAGCTTGGGCTTTTGCTAGTTGCTTTGACTATCTGCTGTGTGGATGAATTTGACTTGCTAAGAAGTAGGATGGTTTTTGGTGGACCCTTTTAGTCTCCAAGCTATTCTGCAGCTCTGTAACAGTCTGACATAGCACTATTCATCTGATCACCTTGACTAAAATACTTGCAGTGTTTGATGCAAACTTATGTCTCTTTCCTGTTTTTCAGCTTTTGATGTTTTTGTGGACCACTGTCTCAATAGCATTAAAGCAGGAGGTGTTCAGATCAATGGTCTTCATGCTTCTGTGGCACCAAGACGACAACAGGAACGGATCCCTCCCACCCTGGAAAAATTCTGCTTTGTGCCCTATACTGAGAGTGACTGTTTGTCTTCCAGTGTTCATCTTCGTGCCTATCTGGACCACTGCAAAGGTAGAGTGGGGTTGGCTTCTTGTCACATTAGTGGAATGTTCCAGCATGACAGAAATGTCTGAGAGAAGCTGTTTGTACTGCTTCGTAATATCAAAGAAATAAATGCAATGTCAGGTGACACTCACCCCTGTCGTGGTTTAGCCCCAGCTGACAACTAAGCTCTCTCACTCATCCCTAGTTGGATGGAGAAAATTGGAAAGGTAAAAGTGGGAAAACTCTTGAGTTGAGATAAAGGCAGTTTAATAGGTAAAGTGGGAGCTGCATGCACAAGCAAAGTAAAACAAGGCATCAGTTCACCACTTCCTGTTGGCAGGCAGGTGTTTGGACACCTTCAGGAAGGCAGGGCTCCATCACTTGTAATGGTTACCTGGGAAGACAAATGCCCTGACTCTGAATGTCCCCTCTTCTTTCTTCCCTAATCTTTATATGCTGAGCATGACATCATGGTATGGAATATCCCTGTAGTCAGTTGGGGTCAGCTGTCCTGCCTGTGTCCCTTCTCAACTTCTTGTGCCCCCTCAGCCTGCTCCCTGGTGGGGTGGGGTGAGAAGCAGAAAAAGTCTTGACTCTGTGCAAGCAGTGCTCGGCTGTAGCTAAAACATCCCTGAATTACCAGAACTGTTTCCAGCACAAGTCCAAAACATAGCCCATACTAGCTACTCAGCAGAAAATTACCTCTGTCCCAGCCAAAATCAGCACACCTTTTCTGCAAGCAGAGACACACAAATCATCTTCTTTAAGGAGAAATCAAGCCTAGTTGCTTCAAACACTGACAGGAGAGCATACTTCCTCCAGTGTTTAGCTTTTTTTGTTTTCTTCTCCCCTGTAAACTGCCAAGTTTTGTCATTCACATAACAAATGGACACAAAGAGGAACAGAAAAATGTTTGAAAAATCTAACTTTTCTTTTAATTTCCTCTTCTATTCCATAGATCTGATCCAGAAATTACAGGCTAAGGTGGCAGTGCACGGGATCAAATTAGTTATCCCTGGACTGGAAAGTTCAGAGGCTGCTGCAGAGTCCTCACCTGTACAGAAGGGCCTTCAACATATCCTTGCTGAAATCTGCAGTCTGGAACTGAATGGAAACCTCCATTCTGAGCTGGAGCAGATTGTTACTCGAGAGAAAATGCACTTCCAGGATGACCCTCTTCTCGGTGGATTGCTGGATTCTTCAGAGTTGAAGACTTGCTTAGATGTGGCATTGGAGAACATGATCAGTCACAGGATGAAGATAGTAGAGGTTAGCTGGAAGCCTGGGTTGGGAACATAGCTAGCGTTTCTAGGCCTTCCAGTAAACTGATTGTGTTATTTCTGTTGTCCCAGTTACAATTCTGGATACGATTCCTCTTTCATCTTGATTTCTCCTTTTCCTTCCTCCTCTCACAGGCTCTTGCAGGAAGTGGACGTCTGTTCTCACGTGTCAGAAGTATTCTGAATACTCAGCCCCTGTTGCAGGTGGAATACATTGCCACTGACTGCAACCTGAAAACTCTTTCAGCTAATGAAACGGAGCTACAAGATGCTGGAGTTTCCCTTAGCCAATGGGATCCATCTAGCCTTCCCTCTGGAAATCTGAGCAATGCAGACCTGGTGGTGTACAATTGTTCAACAGGTGATTCAGGGAACACCCCTGAAATTGTCTCTAACTTGGCAGCTGCAGCGAAAGAAGGAGGGTTTCTTTTGCTACACACCCTTCTTAAAGGAGAAACTCTCGCAGAAATTGTCAGTTTCCTCACAAGTGCAGGTGTACAGCAGAAACACAGCTTCCTGAGTGAGGTAAGCCTCCTGTAAGGACAAATTGTCAGTGGATGGTCTGGAGTCTGCTGCTTGCAGGTGCTTTTGTGATGAGTGTTGAGTAGGCATCATGTCACTTTTCATTCAGACTCTCTGCAGGAATAAGTAAAATACCACTTCTTTAGAAGAGAAGAACTGTGAATTTCCCCATGTTAGGTTAGGAGAGTGAACTGAGTTCAGTCAGGAAAGTCTTTCTTAAAACTATTCATTGTAATTTGTATATCTGTGTCATCTGTATGAAAACACTGGCCAGGCTGTAGGATCCTAAATTGCTTCAGTACCAGAATATCTCTTGCTTTTGATATTGCTGCTGGGAGTGAGACTTTACAGACTAGTTAAGTTCTTCTAACTTTGAAATGATCCCAGGAAGGAAGGCTTTTGCACTTGTCTTTTTTTTCTTCCTCTTTCCTTCCCTTCTTCTCCACTTCATCTGATCCCATAATGAGATAGAGCAAAATAAGCCCACAGAAGGCAGGGCAGGACAAGGTGTCTGCTTTATATCTGCAAACCAGTATATCATGCAGATGAATTAATGCCAGTGCTGGCACAAGAGGAGGAGAGTGAGTGGCTAGGGTAACGTTGGGAACTGGATTACCACCTTCTTTTGGCAGCTGTGAGACTAAGCAGTAATGGGAAGCTGCATGTTCTACAGAACATACACATTCTTCCTGACTGAGGGGCTATTGCCTCTAGTTCTTTTAGAATAAGAAGAGAGTAGCACTTGCAATACTGTTAACTTTTTTGTTTACAATTCTGGAGTGTGGTAGTTGGATTTTGAATTTTGCAATGATGCAGTTTCTAGCCCCTCACTTTCTGAAAAGACTTTTTTTTTCAAGGAGGTATGAGGTGAAAGAGTGAGTTTTTCAGCTTTGCAGATGGCCAGTAAATTGGGGGATAAAAAGAAGACTGTAAGATGCTGTTGAAACTGATGACTTAAAACCTAGATCTGCCATAGGCATCATTAGCCTGGTATTGGCAAATCCCTTGGCTAAGATACGTGTGAGTTGAATGCACCTTCCCTAAAGAAAATGATACAACACAGGTGAGAGTGGGCAGGACTTCATCTAGTTCTTAAAGTTCTCTGGACAGGGACAGTGTTCCTAGTCCTCAATATAAAGGATCATGCTATGAAAACCTGCTGGTTTGTGCCTTCCATATGAAAAGCAGACAGATGCTTTTGTAAGAGCCTGCAGATGGCTTTTAAATTTCATTCAGATAGTAGAGTCTGTTTCTGGGTATGCCATACAGGCTTTTTGAATTCTCTTGTTTTTCTGAAATGCTATTTGAATGTAACTGGCATATAAAGGTGCTTCTTCCCTGCCAGTGGTTGGTTGCTTCTTCCCACCTCCCTGCAGCTGAAAGACTTGGGTGACTTGATTTTTCATGTTTCCTCTTTACTTTTTCTGTTGGAGACAGGGCTTATGTGACATAGACTAGTAACATCTAAACCTAATGTTTCCATTTCTCTTGATTTTTCTGTGTTGGAATCTGTACATTGTATTTGTCTGTGGAGATGCTAACATCACAGCTTTACTGCTGGACAGGTTCAAATACCCTGTGGGATTAGACAGAATGGTTGCTGCTGTGGTTTTTGCACACCTGGTAGTGTGGTAGGACTAGTTCCCTAACCCAGCCTTTGAGACGGTGTAGCATGGATAAAATACTGTTAATAAATTGTGTTTTTACTGAGACAATAGAGAACAGATGCCAACGTTTCAAGGCCTGAAAGAGGTGGACAGTGCCTCTTGTTTCTGGTGAAACCATCTTTGCGGAGACTTAAGTAATACTTGCATTTTTAATGGACTTTTGAGTTTCCTGCTAATGGTTGTTTTACCTGATTTGACAGGCACAGTGGCAGGGCTTATTCAGCAAAGCCTCACTGAATCTGGTTGCCATGAAGAAATCGTTCTTTGGCTCAGTTATGTTCCTGTGTCGCCGGCAGTCCCCTGCCAAAACACCTGTTTTTCTGTCAGTAGATGAGACCCATTTTAAGTGGGTTGAATCCTTAAAGGTGAGAATTCCTGTGTCCTGAATATCTGAATTTCCAAGTCCTTACACTGTCTAAATGAGATATGTAGCCTGTGTGCCTGTGTCTTATTTAAAAGAAGGGTGTCTGTGTGTGTGTTACTTTTCTTAAAACAGAAGCTATTCATCTCCGCCTTAGGTGCGCAAGGGCTTTTTCCTTTCTGTGGTTCCTAGTAAAATGGTTTGGGGTTTCTTCTGTAGGAGGTCTTGTCTGACCCATCTGAGCAGCCTGTGTGGTTGACTGCCACCAGTTGTGGGAACTCGGGAATTTTGGGAATGGTGAACTGCCTCCGCCTTGAAGGAGAAGGCTACAGAATCAGGTATGTAAGCACGTTCTGGAGTCACAGTTGGAGATGGAATATTTTTTTGTTGGCTTTTTTCAGGCCTGTGGCAAAGCAAACAAAATGTCATCTCTTGGCTTCTAGGTGCATGTTTGTTTCCAACTTGAACCCCTCATCAGCTGTCCCAGCTATGAATCCTTCTTCCCTGGAGATGCAGGAGATTATTCAAAGGGACCTGGTGATGAATGTGTATCGTGATGGAAAGTGGGGTTCCTTCAGGCATCTCCCATTACAGGAAGGTAACCCTTCTGAGGTCTGATGATCACTTGCAGAACCTTGAGTCTGAATGGGCTTGGAATAGAAAAGGAGTAGCTATTGTTCTTGCAGTTGGTTTTGTATTACTATTTTTTAATGGATAATCTGGAATTATTCTGTTCTACCTCAGAGTGAACAGAAGCATAGTCTGGTGCCAGGGGGATGGATGAGCCATTTAGGGCATGACTAGTATTGCAGGGTAAGAAAGGGCTTTCTGAAGAGTAAATGGAGGAGGAGGTAGAAATTACATCAGGAATTTATTCATTCTGGAAAGTGCATGTCTGTTAATGTGTGTAAAGTTCTTATTGTCCCTTCTTCGGCAGCACAACCTCAGGAGTTGACAGAATATGCCTACGTAAATGTACTGACTCGTGGAGACCTCTCATCTCTTCGTTGGATTGTCTCCCCACTGCAACACTTCCAGCCAACGTCTGATGTTCAACTCTGCAAAGTCTATTATGCATCTCTCAACTTCCGGGACATTATGCTGGCCACAGGAAAGCTTCCTCCAGATGCTATCCCTGGTGAGTTAAAATTGCACTAGAAGAAAATATATTGATGTATTGCTAGTGTTGAATTTATCTGCATAATCTCCTAAATGTTAGGCACTGACTAAAGTGTGCATCAGCTCTTGCTTAGCAACAGAGCATACAGCTGCAGGGCTGTACTCCAAAATCTTCTGTAAGTTCTACTTCCAGTTGTAGTGCCATTTTTAATATGGCAAAATCAATAAACCTTGCTGTGGGAAAACATCACTAGCCCCGTGGCATAGGTATTAAGCATGAGGTGAAACTTGATGCAGGTTCCAGAGGTGGGTAAGGTAGATACAAACATGAGAATGTTGAAGTTTGGTTCTGCCATGCTGTTGGACATGCTTTGCTTTTAGGGGAGAACAAGGCAAGGTGAAGTAATCTGCTGTCTACACATTGGAGGTGATAGTATCTTGTCTCATAATGAGTTAAGAATTAATGCAATGTCTCTTAAATAGTTTTAAAGCTCTTTCTAAAGCAGAGTGGGCAAAAAGAACATGTAAAGAGTGTCTGGAGATTCTTGTGGGCGACTTGATTAGGTCTGAGTTTTCCTTCATGACTGGGATGAGTCTCTGCCTGAAATGGATTTTTTCAGAAATGAAGATTTCTTAGTGTATTGTTTGCTGTGGTCATCCTTCCTAGTTTATGTATCATTCTTCAAAGAGGAACAAAATTGCCTCTGAAACAAGCTGTTTCTGTGAAATTTCTAGGATGAAAACTGGAGACTGAAGCAATTACCGTTAAGGATAAAGACTAAGATTGAAGGAGTCCAAGTCCTTTTCCACTACTCTTGTAGCAAGAAGTTAACTATGGTTAACATAGTTAACACGTGAACTGTGTATCCAGTAGATAAATCCTAGCACTTTTGCTGTCTCTGTGCTTCTATACTTTCAGGGACTACTGCTGTAGCAAATTCTTGACCAAGGGATTCCTTTTTAAAAGCTGCTAATATTCTTGCAGGTAACTGGGTTTTGCAGCAGTGCATGCTGGGCATGGAGTTCTCAGGACGGGACCTGGCTGGAAGAAGGGTGATGGGATTGCTGCCAGCAAAGGGGCTGGCTACAGTGGTAGACTGTGAGAAGAGGTTTCTATGGGAGGTGCCTAAAAACTGGTAGGTCAACATCTGTTTTCTGGTTTGTGTATGCCTCCCTGCCTGGGGCTGATGACAGCCCTGATCAGATCAGAGTACTGCACAATGGGTAGATTCCCATCTGGGAAGTAACAGAGCTCTAGTCTGCTGAGCAGCTGTAGGATTTGGCTTAGATTTGTAGCAAGAGTTGAGTGCTAGTTTTTGTACAGTGGCTTGCAGAAGGTTCTCATCTCTTTTCTTGGGCTCTTGGCTCTGTGCGTTTCAGCATAGGGTGGGATTTCAGTGCTGGTTACGTTACTGCAATGTTTTTGTAGAAGGGTGAAGCTCTTGGCTGTGCTTGGAAGCTGTGGTATGACTAAGAACCATTTATACTTTTGATCTATCTCAGCAGTTTAACCTTTCCATTGTAGAAAAGTCAGTTTCATCAGGAGAATCTAGTAGTCTTTTCCAAAGCTGAAGATACCTTCTGTCTTTCACTTTGCCTGCTAGGACTCTGGAAGAAGCAGCTTCAGTGCCTGTGGTTTATACCACTGCTTATTATGCCTTGCTGGTTCGAGGTGGCATTAAGAAGGGCGAGAGTGTTCTTATTCACTCTGGCTCAGGAGGTGTGGGCCAAGCAGCCATTGCCATTGCCTTGAGCATGGGCTGTCGTGTCTTTGCTACTGTAGGTGAGTACTGACGGTCTGATGATACTGGGAAAAATAAATCTATTATATGTATAATAAATAAAGGAAATGTGTATGTGCATACATGTATTTAGAAATAGCTATTTATGTGTATGACTTTTTCCCCCCAATATGATCTCCTGTAACTTTGATCTAGTTTCTAGACTGAGAACAGGATACGTGGTTAAATAAAGCTACTGACTGTGCACATGAAACTTCTGCAGCACAGACAAATTGATTATCTGCTTCCATACGCTACATAGTCGAAGTACAGAAGAAAATCAAGGTTGTTTTGTTTTAAATTCAGTAACTTGGTCAAAGAATGCAATTTTAAGGCTTAGTCGGTTTCTGGATTGTTGCTCTGTCTCAAATGAGCAGTAGCAACTAGACAGCCTTTTTGCTGAGGTATGGCACTTTGAGGGCCTGGTTGCTGTGAAGTGAGTGCTTGATGACTGCTCAGATTTACTGTCATTGGGAAAAGGTGTGCAGATGAAAACGGGCTGTTTCATAATTTAAAAAAACCCATAAAAATACTGTAACTATTCAGCCTGTCTTCTGCTTCCAGGCTCCAGTGAGAAACGTGAGTATCTCCAAGCAAGATTCCCACAGCTGGATGCTAGTAGCTTTGCCAGCTCCCGAAACACTACCTTTGAGGAGCACATACTGCGAGTTACCAACGGAAAAGGCAAGTTCAAGGAATATTTTTCCATCCTTTGCCACCTATGCCACATTGTGCAGTTGAACTTTTTAAAGAAAATGGGTCACTAGAAAACAGGGCTTGGCTCTCAGCAGAGTTGAGTTTATTGAATAGTTGCTTCTCTTTTGATTGCAGGTGTCAATCTCGTGTTAAACTCCTTGGCAGAAGAGAAGCTCCAAGCCAGCTTGCGTTGTCTTGCTCGACACGGGCGCTTTTTGGAAATAGGCAAATTCGATCTGTCTAAGAACAGTCAGCTTGGTAAGATGAGCCATTGGGAAATACACCTCATTAGGTTTAAACAAGCATGATAGCACAACCCATACATACATTTTCAAATTTAGAAAAGCTTTTAGCTGGAATACTTGTGTCACTTTTATCACTAACAATTGATATGGTCTCTTCAACAAGTACCTTCTTGGAGAAGCGTGGCACCTAGCATTTTTATGGAAGCCTGTGTAAAACATGCAAAATAAATTATCTTACTCAAGTCAGTATCTTTGTATCTTCCTTACAATTGGTATAGGACATGTTCCCCACAAAGGGTTTGGATAGACTGTTTGGAAATGTCAGCAGCATCAGGTCATAACGAAGGTGCTTTTTCTAGGAATGGCTCTCTTCCTCAAGAATGTGGCCTTTCATGGCATCCTACTAGATGCACTCTTTGAGAATGGAAACCAAGAGTGGGAAGTAGTATCTGAGCTGTTCAAGAAAGGCATAAAAGATGGTGTAGTAAAACCACTGAGGAGTACAGTCTTCAGCAAAGAAGAAGTAGAAGCTGCCTTCAGGTTCATGGCACAAGGAAAACATATTGGCAAAGTTATGATCAAGGTAATGAGATAATGACTTCAATTTTCAGATGCATCTGTCATCTGCCACAGGTGACTATATTGGATATTTTGATCCAATAACTAGGACAACGCAGGGTTATTGTTTTTACTGCTGATATTGTAACGAGTGTAACTGAGTCTGTCATTCTGAGTTTACAAGGTTCATTCCCATTGACTGGGGCATGGCAGGGAAAGGTAAGAAATGCATTGTGTATCCAATCTTGATTACCTTCTTTTTCTGTTGGGGAGCGAAGGTCCAAGAAGAGGAAAAGGAACATCCTGTAAGAAGGGTTGAACCAGTTAAAATCTCCGCCATCTCCCGAACTTGCTGTCCACCTACCAAGTCTTACATCATCACAGGGGGCCTAGGAGGATTTGGGCTTGAGTTGGCACAGTGGCTAGTTGAGAGAGGAGCACAGAAGCTTATACTGACATCTCGTTCTGGCATACGAACTGGTAAGCAGAAATCACAAAGGAAACAAGAACACAAGTGCTTTTCAGCAGACCTCACGTTTGTAGTTTCTCTCTACTTTTAAGTGTCCTATCAGCAAATAAATGTCTTAATCTCTTTTCTATCCTCATATATATATTTGCTCTTGAAAGAAGCTGTTGCACACTTTACAGTAAAGGAATAAGCCTTATGGTTTGAATGCTTCATCTCAGGCGCTGTTTACCTTTTTATTTTCTGTAGGCTACCAGGCTAAATGTGTTAGACAGTGGAAGGCACTGGGAGTCCAAGTGCTGGTATCTACCAGTGATATTGGAACACTAGAAGGAACACAGGTGTTGATAGAAGAAGCTCTGCAGCTTGGCCCCATTGGAGGCATCTTTAATTTGGCTGTGGTAAGTGACCAAAAACGCCTAGGGCTTATCAGAGACAGCAGCCGTTCAAGTGGCTTTTTTTTACTGAGGGCAGTAAGGGTTCATACAGTTTTAGATTGCCCCTCTGTGTTTCAAAGGACATTTTGCTTTGTCCTTACCTGATGACTAAAGGCATATGAATCTGGGCCCTTGACCTGGGAAGCAACAGTACTGGGCTGGCAAGCTCAGTTCTAGGGTAATACAAAAGTTGTTCAAGACCCCTGGGGATGAGAAAAATCCCTGTGGAACTTGACAGTTGAAGGCTGCAGAGGGAGTACTGAAAGAAATATGAATGCCAAAAGCTGTTGTCTTTGTCATGTTTCATGAGCCTTGGGATGTGTCTGTAACTGTAAAGTTACAAAAAGGCATTGTGTAGTGATATCCTCTCATATCTCAAACCATGTGGCAGATTTAGAGAAACCAGAGATACTGAAACACCTTTTTTTCTTTTCTCCCCACTGTCCCCTCTTAGGTCCTTAGAGATGGCATGATTGAAAATCAGACCCCAGAGTTATTCTCAGAGGTCAACAAGCCCAAGTATTTGGGCACGCTTCATTTGGATCGGTAAGTGTCTGTGGAAGAGACAAATAGGGAACTGCTTTTGTGGTCAGAGACCTGATCAAACTTAAGTCGTTGTAGTCTTCCACTAGCCTTCCACAGTAACATACAGTTAGGAAGTTTTTCTGATGGGATTTCTCTCTCCTGCTCTGCTCCAAGGATAACTCGTAAGAAGTGTCCAGACCTGGACTATTTTGTTGTGTTCTCCTCTGTAAGCTGTGGAAGAGGAAATGCTGGGCAAAGTAATTATGGCTTTGCTAATTCTACCATGGAGCGAATCTGTGAGCAGCGACATCACGATGGGCTCCCAGGTAAGATGACTCTTCTCATTGTGCAGAATGGTCTATTTGCCAAGCATCCAGAGGAGAAACAGCTCACCAGAAATGTTTGCACTTGTCTAACTAGCTGTTATCCTGAGTCATTCCTGTGTTGCTGAACACTGACCGTTTAACAGTACAAAAAAAAACCCCAACAACCACCCAGGCCTTTGCCTAGCTGTTTAACTCCCTTTTGTTGCTGCCATGTACTTCAGTTGATGGCCTAGTGTGTTCCTTCTGATTTCACCTCCAGGCCTGGCAATCCAATGGGGAGCCATTGGTGATGTGGGTATCCTTCTGAAGACAATGGGAAACAAAGAGATTGTGGTTGGAGGAACCATTCCCCAGCAAATCAGCTCGTGCTTGGAGGTGCTCGATATCTTCCTGAATCAACCTCATCCTGTCATGTCCAGTTTTGTCCTAGCAGAGAAAGTCTCTGTGAAAAGTGAAGGAGGCAGTCAGCGGGATCTTGTAGAAGCTGTTGCTCACATCCTGGGTAAGTGCTCTCAGATAAGCACTGCTGCACAGTGTCTGCCATCTCAGTGCTTTTGGAAAGCAGTGGTGCTGCTGTGGGTTCAGCATTTCTTCCTGATTTCCTGTGGTGTGGTTGTGGTGTTGGTGCGGGACTGTTTGGGTTTTTTTTCCTTTATGCTGCTTCTTTTCTGCAGGAACCAATCAATTTCTTTAGTGTGGGCTTTTCTCCCTTAGTGTGCATCCATACATGCACATGCATACTTCAGTGTCCTGTTTTGTTTAGAGTTGACTGGTGCCTTTCTCCAAATGGAGAATCAACAGAAAGAGCCTCCAAGGGCAAAACTCTGTGACAGCACACAATAGGGCAAATAAATGACTAATATTCTGAATACTATTCCAGCTTTCAGCCATTCTCCTTGGAATGTCCTCATGCTGCAAAAAGTAGCTCTTTCTGTACTTGGCGACTAAGTGGTATTCTCTTTATCAGCTCTGTCATCCCATGTAAACATCTAGTAACCATAGCTTAACTATGCATTACAAGAAGTGCCATGGCCTCCTGTCGGCTTTGAACCTGCTTCCTTTACCATCATGTCCACTGTTGTTGTGTTGAAAGAAAATGATCTTTGTCAACTCTGTGTCCCACTTCAGTTGTCCCTTTTGCAGACAGAAGTGGGTACCAATCACTTTTTTTTTTTTTTCCCCATACCAACTTTGGTACTGATAAATAAAAGACAGTCTCCTGAGTATTACTTGAGGAATTGTGTGCAGTAACTACCAGCAAATCTGCCCTCAGAACAAACATGGCTTTGAAAAGTCATAGCAAAGTGTCTGGGAAATTAGACCAGCTGTAGGGTTTGTTTGAAAGAAGTGGAAGTGTGTGATGAGAGCAAAGTGTAAAGCTAGTAAGAAGCCTAATGGGACAGCATAAGCTAGAGGAGGGGGGAGGAAGAGCTGTGGATGAAAGTGTTACTGTGAAAAGTCTCTTACGGGTAGGAAAAGGGTAAGAGACTTGAACGGTGTGAAGACTGAAGGGGAAGAGGCAGTGAAGACAAAAATAGTGGCCTCCTCCAGTGTTATAGACATCAGGTGTTGCAGTCAGCCATCATTGACACTGGCAGCTGTTTCATCTCATGTAGCTGAGGATTAGCTGTTTTAGGTTTGGGACTGCAGTTTCAGTTCTTCTAGCTGACTATTGTGAACTTGGTCTAGATCTCAAGTGACAATGTTCACAGGTATTTAGCTGGACCTGATATATCTCCTGTCATAAAGTTGTGTACATTCAATATATACTCTAAAGCCTAGATTTCATAGAAGAGGCGACTTGGGAAAGCACAATGTAATCTTGAAAGATAATTCTCTGTAGCTGCAGTTTATTCAGGTCTTAGGAGGAGGAAGGAAGCTGAAAAGACTCCATGCTCTTGGTTTTTTCTCCAGGTGTCCGTGATGTGAGTAGTCTGAATGCTGAGAGTTCTTTGGCAGACCTGGGCTTGGATTCCCTGATGGGGGTGGAGGTTCGCCAGACGCTGGAGAGAGACTACGACATCGTTATGACCATGAGAGAAATTCGACTCCTTACGATCAACAAACTGCGTGAACTGTCTTCCAAGTCTGGGACTGCAGAGGGTATGACATTTGGAATAGGTTTGGAATAGAACTCACCTGAGCCCAAACAAGCTCCAAATCCATTGCTTTAATAGTTAGTGATGGAAACTTCTATCGAATTGTGAAATAAGATGATGAAATAACCTTACAGCTGAACAGCTTTCAAGTGACGGACATGTCACCGAAGTACATTGACAGTTGGGTCAGGCCTATCCCTTCTTGGGCAGGGTATAAGAAAGAGCATGAAGGCTGCTTTCTTGCCTGGCTAGCATCTGCCTACATAAGTGCTCTTAGCAGCTGTGTGCAGGATTTAACTGGAGTCATTTTACCTCTCCGAGGATAAACAATGTAATGTTGTGCTTATTGTAAGCTAAAATTACATGCACCTGCCGCAGAGCAAGATTTCTTGTGTCTGTGCCCTGATGATTTACTGAGGAAGTGGGCTACTCCAGAGCAGCCCTGAGGCTCTCCTTTCGGAATATGGCTATATGACCAAGACTGGTGCTGTGTCTAATTGTGTTTGTCTGGTGTGCTTCTGTTCAAAGAGCTGAAGCCATCCCAGGTGATGAAGACAGGCCCAGGTGAACCTCCAAAACTAAATTTGAACAACTTACTGGTGAACCCAGAAGGGCCAACAATGATCCGTCTCAATGATGTTCAGAGCACAGAGCGCCCTCTCTTCCTTGTTCACCCAATTGAAGGATCCATTGCAGTTTTCTACACTCTTGCCTCCAGACTTCACATGCCTTGCTATGGCTTCCAGTGCACAAAAGGTATCTCAGTTCTTCAGCATCTTGAGTTTGTAAACATCGCGTGCTAAACTGTAGTTGCCATGTATAGAGAGCGCTTTGTTTCTAGACTCTTCAACTCAGTGCCTGTAGTCTGCCTAGAGTTGTGTCAAACGTTGCCAGGGAACGAGAGAGGTACTAGGTTAGGTTGAAGACCTTATGTGTGGGGAAATGGGCTAATTGGATGTTGCACTGAGTCCCTGCCAGCAGATAAATACACAGGAGAAAAACAAGGCACACTGTTCTTCCTGTCTTTGGAAAGCAGGAGCATTGCTACTCCTTGTCCAAAGTGTAAGTTGCTAACCATAATTGAGACGCTTACCTTCCAAATAATCTGGATGCTTCCAGTAGGGTTGTTTCTGAGCTCATGAAAACACAGTTGCCTTTACCAGTGTCTTTTCACTGGAGTCTGTTTCTAACTCGCTTCCATGTTCCAGCTGCTCCATTGGACAGCATACAGAGCCTGGCAGCATATTACAATGACTGTATGAAGCAGGTACAGCCTGAAGGACCTTACCGCATTGCTGGGTACTCCTTCGGTGCCTGTGTAGCCTTTGAAATGTGCTCCCAACTGCAAGCACAACAAAACGCTTCCCATGCGCTCAACAGTCTCTTCCTGTTTGATGGGTCCCATTCCTTTGTGGCAGCATACACTCAGGTAAGCAATACGAAAAAACAAACATCTGCTGTTTGGGGACTATCCTGTATCATCAGGGCTCATGTTCTGGGAGCTTACTATTCGAGAGATGAGTCATCTGAAAAGCTGACAGACTTTTCTTGACAGGAGTTGAGACATCTGTAGACAGCGAATGCTTAGGGATGTCTGAAGGATGGAAGCATATTGGGGGTGATCATCTTAAACTGGCAAGGGCTAGGGCACAAATACATGTCTTCTGGAAGGTCCTGGAGCCTGCAAGACAAGATACTTGTGTAGGGGTGCTAGGAACCCTTACTTAAACGTTCTTTTCCATTTTCATTGTACTTTCTACAGGATACTAGGCTCTTGGCAATTGCCACCTGTGGATTTGCTTTCTAATTTGTCCTCAAAGGCTATTCCTCTCCCACACCAAGCTTTAGTCTTTTTTTGGTTTTTTTCTTTCTTCTTTCTGTCCCCATTTTTCACAGTTCAAAGACCTTTGTTTTGTAACTATTTATATCTAACATTCAAGACTGGACAAACCTCTCTTATGTTTGGATTTTGTTCTCTTTTCCAGAGCTACAGAGCCAAGCTGTCTGAAGGAAGTGAGGCTGCACTGGAGACTGAAGCTTTGTGTGTCTTTGTTCAGCAGTTTACAGGCATTGAATACAATAAGGTAATATTTTATTTTATTTTTACCTGTCTCTTTTATGTTGCAGAAGAGGGGTGCGATTTTTTTGTTGTTGTTGTTTAATGGAGATGATTTCCCAGATACTGAGGCTAATGAGAAAAAAATACTGATATTTCCAGCTGCTGGAGGTTTTTCTGCCCCTGAAAGATCTGACGGCTCGTGCGAATGCTGCTGCAGACCTGATCACTCGAATTCATACAAACATCAATCGTGAAGCGCTCACTTTTGCTGCTGCTTCCTTTTACCATAAACTGAAGGCTGCTGACAAGTATAAGCCAGAGTCCAAGTATCATGGCAATGTGACACTGATGCGGGCGAAGTCTCAAAATGAGTATGAAGAAGGTTTAGGTGGAGACTACAGACTCTCAGAGGTCAGTTTGAAGCCCACAGGTGACTGTTGAGGGTCTCCTGATATTTGGTGGAGTAAAAGAAAAGCATGAAAGATCATCCTTACAGAGAGAGAAGGGGCAAAAGCAACCTGAAATAAATTACCATTCTTCAACTACTGCCCTCTAACAGGAATTAATTAAAAATCCCCAAAAGCAAATGAGTTGATTGATTTCACCTATTTTCTCAGGGTAGTGGGGACCAGGAGAAAGTCTAGCCTCTGTTTGCTAAATAAATGTGTTCTGAGGCTGATTCTTGTCGCTCTCTAGATGGACATTAGATAATAAAGGTGTTAAAAAAAAAAAAGGAAGTTGACAGAAGTAACTTTTAGTCTCCTCTGTTCATTTTAGAACCCTAAAGTTTGTCCACTGCACGAGTGCAGGCTTTTGAAGAGGAAGTGTCAGCCTCCTGACAATAGAAGTGGTTTTTTTCTTAGTTACCACTTGTTGACCACTTTTTCTTACCTACACAGGTGTGCGATGGGAAGATCTCTGTCCATATTATTGAAGGGGATCATCTTACCTTACTGGAGGAAAATGGCATTGAATCAATTGTTGGGATCATCCACAGCTCACTGGCAGAGCCACGTGTCAGCGTCAGGGAGGGTTAACTTCTGTTTACTTATTGTCAATGGTGAAGAAACTGCCAACAACATTCCTTGTTATGACAGACCCCAAGGAACTCTTCCTCTTGTTCAATGTCTCATCTGCTCTGCTGCCAGAACTGGGAATTCCAGCTGAACTTCACTGGTCTTTTTCTCTTTCTTCCTCATCTTTTCCTTTCTCAACCTTTATGGGTTCTCTCTCCTCCATTCCCTCCTGTGCTTTGTTTTCCCCTGGTATCCCTGTCCATGTTGTTCTGGTGCTGTGACTTTGTCACTGCGCACAACTGTGAGGGTTCCCCACTGGTGGTTGCTTCCTACACCCTTGGCAGTATGAAAAACAAATTTAGGAGTAGATTTATTGTGCTCTGTATTGTTTTGTCTTAACAGTATTCCAAAGTGGGATAGCACTTGTTGACCAAGCCCAATGAGCAGGGAGAGAAGCTGCAGCTGATTTCGGAGATGCCTTTTGTCTGTGAAGAATCTGTCTGTAGTTAGGTCAGAAGGAGAATTCCATTGAGGTTTTTGTAACTATATTTTTTTAATTTGATATATTCTAAGTATTTATTGTGTCAAACCAGAGACTTCTTACTTGGTTTTAATTTATCATGGGTTATAGGAGAAAAGAAACATCCCTTTTTGGAGGGAAGGTTTATTCTACAAGGGGAAGTTGCCCATTTGTTAAACCGAAGTGAATCTTTGGAGCAGTCTGGTTTCTTTTGTTGGTTTTTTTTGGGTTTTGGTTTTGGTTTTTTGTTTGGTTTTTGGTTTTCTTTTTCTCCCACTGCTCTTCCCTGTTCAGAAAGGAAAAGGTAGAAGGGAGAGTTCTTGCCATCATCCACTCTTCTGAGAAGAAAGGGGAATGGGAGGGAAGCATGGATGGTTTGACAGATGCCACTGTACTGAACAGCCTTAACTTGGCCATGATACAAACAGGCAAAGCTGCCCCTGGACAGGTACGTCATGCTTGTGCAAGGTTCTGTGCTCTGCTGTGTCAGAACCTTACTAAAGCATTAAGGCTATTGCTACCTTATTCCCTCCCACCTCCAGTCTCACCAACCAACCAGACATTTGGAATGGGGTGGGAGTAAAATTCTTCGAGGGTAACTGAATACTCCCATCCCTGCCCTCCCATAACTAAAGATCAGGCAAACATAGAGGCATCTACCCAAAACCCTTTTATATTTTTTTTTTTAGCACAGGCCTTGCTTAAACCTTGTGTATTCATTTTCCTCTGGGTAATGAGACTGGACATACCACGTGTTAGCTGGTCAGGTCGATGGTATGGATTTAAGATACAGAACCTTTTTAAAGGAAACTTACATCAAACTTACATCAAATCCCATTTTAAAATGTCTTGCCTTTGCTATGCTGGATCTGTCCTTTCCAAAATCAGTAAATCCTTGCTACACTTATGATACAGAGGAGCTCTGGGTAGCAACAAAGCACCAACTAGGAGGAGCTATCGTGCCTCTCAGAACTGCTATAAAAATCTAGTTCTCTCCATCTTTGTTCCCCCAGTGAAGTATCCTGGTAGTGCAGGGGCATTCCAGTGACACAAACGGGTGGCTCTTCACTGCAGGTTCTGACCTAGTGTCTTGCTTATACCACCCTCTGTTGATAGTGGCTGGGTTAACTGGTTTTAGTTTTATAAAGTATTTCTTTTGTGAAATCTCAAATAAAACCAACATAATGTCAGTTTAAAGGATTTCCAAAATAAGTCTTGGGGTTTGGTTTGTGTTTTGTTTTGTTTTGGGGTTTGTTTTATTTTTATTATTATTACTTTTTGGTCTGAAGAGTGTCTCTTTCTCTTTGGCTTTCCTAGTATTAAACAGAATTGATCTCTGGTTGGCTTTTTGTCTTATTCTTTACCACCATTTCTTAATCCCGTGATTCATCTGGAATCTCACATCTCGTGGTATAAAGCAAAAACTGCTGCTGGCATATCTGATCTGGAGTCTGTAGACATAACAATAAAGACTACTACTACTTCTGGAGCATGGCTTCATGTTGCCATGATTTTGGAATCTTAGATACAACCCAAGCACACAACCACAAGACTGAAATGAAAACTCTCAAATTTGAATTCCGGCTCCGTTGTTGTGGATTTGGACAAGCCATTAATGCTCCTGCCTCAGTTTCCCCATCTATAAAATGAGACCAATAGCATCTACCTCGAGGTGGTTGAGAGTGTTAGGTAGGCAGTGGGTATAAATGCTGTTATTGGGAACAATGCCTAGGTGTTAGGTGGGGACAGAAGGAGGGAAGCAGGTTATGTGTGAGGGTCAGGTGTCTTACAGCTGCAAAAACTCTGATACTGAAGAGTGGCTATGGAACTGGGCACGTGTGCATACTGTCCGTGCACATCCTAGCAGAGGATACTATATAAAAGACATGTGGACTGACTAGTTGGTTTGTTTGTTTTAAGGTGAGCCTGAAAAGAGTTGAAAGAATCTGGCCTTGGTTTTACTGAAAATCTAGAAGGAAAAAGGAAGGAGTGATTAAGTTTTAAAGCAAACAGGTACAACAGTGCTGTGCTAAAGTGTTTGACAAGCCCGAACGGGCTGTGTGGAAGGAGCAAGGACTAATGTGTGCCAGTTGTCAAAGCAGGAGTTGGACAAGGTCTCTATAAACATATATGTGCATGGTCTCATCTAAGCAAAGCTTAAAGATACTGGTTTAGTAATAGATGCTTCCCAAGAATTACTTATAGCCTATATGCTCTCAATGTTCTTGTGGTTGTTATATGAAAAGCATAAGGCTGTTTGGGGGGTTTTCCTCCATAATTAATTGTCTTAATTAAGATCTGCTGCCCTGTAACCCACTATGTAACTGGCTGCTGAGTACAGTGTGCCAAAAATAAAAACCTTACTAGCACTGGTATTGTTTTGTTGGTTTCTCAGTAGTCCCTCAGATGGAGGCAGAACAGTAACACTATAATGCAAAATCAGATATTGCAGTTGCTTGTTTTGAGAAGGCAAGGGCAGGAGCTAAGTCCTTCATACCTACCCTTCTGTGTGAAATTGAAGTGGGAGCCTCTTGTCGGCTGATAACGTGCTTTCTGTCCTTTCAGCAAGGTTCTCACAGGCTTCTCTCTATCATGCTGGTTTAAATCTCGGGACTGAGGAAGAGAGTCTCCTTTTGACCTCAAAGTTATTTGGGCTCGCAGACTCACATTGCTGGTCTAAAATGGTGAGCAGTGCACCTTGAATGTGCAATACAGCCTTAATAGGAAGAATAAGAATGTATGGCACATAGCACAAGTAGTTACCAGCATTAATGCTATTATTTTCATTTCACATTGTACCTCTCCTGAGAGGAGAGAAATACACCTCTTTTTCCAAAGACAATCACTAAAAAGGTGAGTCACAGTTGAACAAAACTGGTGACTTTAAGCGGCAGAAGTAGAGACATTTTCTCAACTGATGCTGAGACCAGATGTAAAGTAAAACCCAAAAGATTTCAGGAAGAATAGTGATGAAGAAAGGTGGTGTTTGTTTCTCTTGCAATTAGTCAGAGACACCTTGAAGATCAGACCCTTTGCCAGCAATTCAGGGTCAAAACTTCAGGGGAGTGTAGAGGGGCTGGATATTTAAAATAACAGAACTGGTTGTTTAGGGCTCTGGAAGGCAGTGGAAGATTGCAGAAAAGAACAACTTGAAGCTTAGATATTTCTTACAGCACAGTTTGTCACAGCCATGAGTTCTAGAAAGTGGGGGAGAAAGATGGAGGCTTTGACAGTGATCTTGACCTGTGAAGGCAGTGAGTGGACAAGCTCCACCAGAGTTTACTAGAGGATTTGACTCCGTGGAACCCTGCTTAGTGCCTGGTGTTCTGTTGTAGTAGGCAAGGACTTTTGTATGGTATTTCCCTTTTCAGTAAAAAAAAAAATGTCTGAAGCCCTGTTTAACTTCATGAGTGAAGTTACATAGATGTTTTGAGAAGTTGAGGCACATCACTTTTGATGTTCTGGAAGGTACTGGCAACTTCTTTGCTGTGCTTAGATGCTGGTGGTGGTCACTGGCTTTATAAACTACTGCAGAATGAACGGTTTTGTCATGGATGACGTTTATCATTTCCTGACCATTGCCCTGACCATCTGGCACCAAGGGCCAGCGAATTGCCCTTGCTTTGTCCGAGTTATTGTAATGCTCGATAACTGCGTGGCCTTGGGGACCGAGGCCAAAGTGCAAACCCAAAAATACTTCTCCGCACTCGAGGGGTTCAGGGCTACGTTCTGCCAGCCACGGCGGGCGCCGCAGAGGCCACGCTGCGCAGGTCTCGTACCAGTTGGTAGCTGGGCCTCCCTGCGGCTACCGCGGTACCCTGCCGGTCCAACAGGAAGCCCGCCCCCGCCCGGCGTCAGGGCAGCCGCCCCTCATCGAGGGCGTGCGGCTACGTACAGCCCCGGAGGGAAGCCGGTGCGGGATATCCGAGCACCGGCAGGCGCCGCGGAAGGGACCTGTACCGTCCCAGTCGCTGTCCGCCCCTGCGCCGGGCGGCCGGGATAGCGCGGTCTCCTCCCCATCCCCACACAGGCCAGGCCGGCTCCGCTCGTGACCAGACCGGTCCGAACGCGGGCCCCGCTGGCAGCGCAGCGGTTTCCGGAGGGGACGGCGAACAGCTGCACCGCTGAGCCGGCCGGAGCGGGATGGCGGTGGCACCGTCCGGCCGCCTGGGTGCCCTGCAAGGGCCCAGCGATCCCGGCCGCTCCCGGGCATCAGGCGGTGGCTGCGAGCTCCGGTACGGTGGTGCGGGGCGGCGGCTGCTGCCGCGCTGTGCAGGTGGGTAGGGAGATGCCGAAGCTGCGCGGCGAGGCCTTCTGGAGGGAGACGCTGCGGAGCGCCCACTACGTGGTGGCGCCCATGGTGGACCAGAGCGAGCTGGCCTGGAGGCTGCTGAGCCGCCGCCACGGCGCCCAGCTCTGCTACACGCCGATGCTGCATGCCCAGGTCTTCCTCAGGGACGCGAACTACCGCCGCGAGAACCTCTACGGCGAGGCCTGTCCCGAGGACCGCCCGCTTATCGTGCAGGTGAGGGCCGCCGCCACTCGCCAAGCGCGCTGCCGGAAAACTCCAGCGGCGGCGGGGATCGCTGGGGAGGGCTTCCCCAGGGCTCGCCTCGCGGTGTCCTCTTGTGTAACGCTCCCAGAGCGAGTCAGCATTGCCAGAGAGACCTCGCCCTCCTCACCCTCCCCTTTGTGCTAACAAATCCAGGCGTTTTCTAGGTGTGCCTGAGTTCAAGCTGTCTCGTCTCACCCAGGTTTCGATGTGGGTTATACAGTACGACAGAAATCTCATTTTCTTCACCGAAATACTGCCCCCAGTAAACATGTTTTTGTGTGCATCACTTGTCAGCCGAAGAGGATTTGGGCCTGGAGTACTAGACTTCTCACAGGGTCTCAGTTTTCTGTGCTTCGTCTTTGGAGGCAGTGGTGCTCACTGGTATCTACAAAGTTTGAGTTGTCTCAAGAGCCAGAGTCACCACAGGAAAAACTCCTTCTGCACTGTCTTTATGCGTTAAGATATGACAGCTGTTTGTTCTACAGGGGATCTGAAGAGTTGTTCCCTCTTATTCTTGGGTATTACACATACCATATCCTACAGATGTTTCTTTGTTTCTTGAATGCTCATCTTCCTCCTTTTTTGAGGGTTGAGGATATTTAGCTGATAAGTGTCACATTGTTTGTTTGTTGATGTTTGCTGTTATGATTCTATGACTATTAAGTGCATATTGCAGCTGTTTCCCGTAGCAAGTAGTTGCTTTGTAACTGTCATAACATGTCAGTACTTGAAGAAAGCTATTGCCTGATTATTCTACTTTTCTTTGTCTTTCTCAGTTCTGTGCCAATGACCCTGAAGTGTTTGTCCAAGCAGCACTGTTGGCTCAGGATTATTGCGATGCTATAGACCTAAATTTGGGTTGTCCCCAAATGATTGCGAAAAGAGGTACGTGCACATCTGAACCCTGGATTGACAGAGAATTGGCATATTTCAGATGCGACTACTGGTAGTAAAACATCAAAAGGACCAAATGAAGCCTTGGTGGAGAGGGGGTGGCCGATGTACTGCTGAAGTCAGACCCATTTTAACAGGTAGTGCTCTGTAGGATCTAAAGCAAAACTTAGGTATTCTAATAAGAAATTCCTTCTCTTGAGTAACAGCTTTTGTGTCTAGAATATCCTTCAGAAAAAGTATTTTTAACAAGAGCTTGCTTTTTTTTTTCCTGATTTCAGCTGCTCAAACTGTAATTTTGCATAATTGCATTTAAAATTACATCATGCAGGTACTTAGTGTCTTGTTTCCTTGATACTTGCCCAGAGTTTATTCACATTAGCGTATAAGAGGATAACGCCTGCTGAATCCCTTAAGGATATTGCAAAGACAGCTATGTTTTAAAACCAGAACAAGTGTTTGAAAATATTGTATCTGTTAGGCTGTTGAGAGAAGATTTGTTCAGTAAGTGCCCATTCCCCTTCTAAAATGTCTTCCGAAGACTAATAGGAAATGATTGGTGCTGTACAGGGCAAATAGATCTTTCCATCTGATGGGGTTTTGTCCTGAAGGGAATTTTTAAACACCTGTTGTAAACCCCTGAAAATTGGACTTTGAGCTGCCGGTGTCAACACACCATGCTTAGGGAGCAGCACTGAAACTAGGGTGTGGGGATTTGTTGTTTATCCTGTAAATCTAGGGTAGCATGGGGAACAGAATGGTCCAACTCTTCCAGTTGGGGCAGGACAGGGCAACTCTCTTTCTACCAGTGAGGTATGTGAGTGTCCGGATCTTTGTATGTGAGCATTTACCACAGCTGTATACTTCAGAATCTTACTCTTCTGTAAAAGTTTGTTGTACGCTATTTTATATAGGTCACTATGGAGCATTTCTGCAAGAGGAGTGGGATCTTCTTCAGAGAATGAGTAAGTCTTTAGAGAGGCTTTGCTTTGAGAGGGAATGGGATGAGAGGAGGTTTAGGGATTTTGGGGAAGGGAGGTGCTGTATGTTTGTTAGAGATGGGTTGTGTTTGAAGGGGTTTTGTTCTTCTTTTCTTTCTCACTGTATTCGAGTGGCACCCTCAGGATACTTTGTAGTATCCCTCTACAAACTCATGCTAGATCTGCTAAAAGACTTCAGTACCTGAAACAGACTTTTAAGTGAAAGTGAGTCAGTTAAGTCCCAATCTAATGATGGCTTAGTGGCTCTTCAGCTCTGGAAACAGTAGAGCTCCCAGTGTCTTACTTCTTCTCTGTGAAGTTCTCGGGTCCCAGGAGTTGTGTGTCTGCTTGAAGCCACAGTTGCCAGTTTCTGGTCAACTTGGTGTACTTTTTCTGTCCACACCATAGCAGGTTACATGTGTCTCTCTTCTCCTAATTTGTGTAGGATGTTTTCAGGCTACTGGTAGCAGTTGTGAACAGTACAGTATTTTTTTTAAGAAATGCATCCAGAACTGGTTAGAGCTGAGAATGTGCCTTCACTCTGCTTCAAAGCAAGCGACTCTACTATGAAGTTAAAGAATCTTAGTTTTGTTTGTGGTTTTTGTGGTCCAGGGAATCTTGAATGATGTTTGGCTCAAAGACACTGCTGAGAACCTGGAAAGACAGGCAGTGTTTCCCTGTCCAGCATGTAATGTGGTTGGTAGGGACATTTTCTTAGGAGTGAAAGATGTAAATCAGAACAGCTTCAAGGTGAGAAGAGAACCCAGCTCATGTAGTTGGGTGAGAACCCAGACTGTCTAGAAAGAGAGTTATGTTACCAGGCTATTGTACAAAGGGTGAGCAAAGCTTCCTATTCCTCCTTCTTCCCCTGCCTTCTTGAAAACAGTGGAATACTATCTTCTGCTTGCACCTATATACACCTAGCTTGCTCCTTGGAAAGGGTGATAGGAAGACCTTTCATTAGAGCTCCTAGGATCTGCATTAGAAGACAGCAGGTGAATTCCTACATTATACATCCAAGCTCTGTAAGAGAAGAGAATTTCAAGCACGCTGTTGCCCAGTGTTTTCTTGCTGTCTGTCTTTGCTAGGTCTCTTCCTGGTAGTTTTCTGATTCCCTGCGCTGTGTAAAGACTATGGGAGTTTAACATGTTGTTCTAGATTTCCCCATCACTCTGCAACCTACATTTACTACTTAGCTGGATCCATAGCCTGTCTCAGTTCACGTGTCTCTGCTTGCACTGGACTTGTCATGACTGAGTGACAATTTGGAAAGAAGCAAAGCATCTCCTGTAGGGAAGGTGAACGAGTGAGTTGTTACTGTTGTTGGCAGATAAGGAGGAATGCAATAGCCTGTGACCATCGCAAACCTCTATCAATGATTAAGGTTTGAGGGAGATGGTCCTTGAAAGTGAAGGTGCAGTGGAAACATTAGGGCTATTAAATGCTGACTGGTTTGTGTCTTCATGTTAGATTGCAGATTTTATGCTTCACGTTGTACTGTTACCTGATTAACCTATGCAATAAGGATTGCAGAGGACACCGATGATGGTTTAAGCTGTGAGGACTACATAGCATTAACTTCTCAGGCTTTTTCCATGCCAGACTTGGCGTCAGATCGAGGAGAGCAGGCACTTTTCATAGGACTGTGCAGCCACTTACCTCTCTTTTCAATCTTTTCCAGTTTTACTGGCTAATGAGAAGCTCTCTGTTCCCATCACGTGCAAAATCCGCGTTTTCCCAGAAATTGCCAAGACAGTGAAGTATGCACAGATGCTGGAGAAAGCTGGCTGCCAGGTAAGGAGGCAGATGCTCCCTGTACTGTGGCACTGAACACATGCCTCTACATAAAGCATCTGATGACCAGTTCTTGGTGAACTGTAGAGGTGAATAGGCTGCATTGCTTTACAGGCAGAGAAAAAGGGGTGCAGAGGGATTGTGTGTATTTGCAGTCATAGGCAGCAAGTCAGTAGTAGGATATGGAAGACATCATGAGGAGACTGTCTGTGATCACTGCACGGTGCAGCATCCTTCACTGTGATTGAGCATCTCAGTCTAACACTGTGCTGCAGGAGGCAGTGTTAGAAAATACAGTACCCATGATCACCACCACTAGTGAAGAGATGTGCAGCCTTCTAGGATTTAACTCAAGTTAAATTGCAAGAGAGAATCTGTAGTTAGAGCAGGTACTGAGAATATTCAGGCTTTCTCCTGAGCAGCAAGCCAGATCAATATATCACAAGTTGCAGAGTGAATCATAAGTGGAAGCCAATGCAATTAGGCAATCTGTAGGTTCTCCCAAGATAGAAGCTTCTCATGCCATAAAATAGCAAGCTGGAAGAATCCCAATACCATATCATGGTAGGTGAGCTGCTGATACCTTTCTGTCCCTGCACAGTTGAATTAGCAGTAGGAATTCAGTGGAATTTTTGCCAGTGGATTGGTTCATACACATGAAAAGTAAGTGTAATTTTGTGTTGTAGCTGCTGACTGTGCATGGCCGAACTAAAGAACAGAAAGGACCACTTGCTGGGGTGGCGTCTTGGGAGCACATTCAAGCTGTCAGGTTAGTGAACCCTACCAATCTTAGTGGGTTTCTGCTTGCACCCCATGAAGGTAGATTGAAGCAGAGTGTATAGTTGCGCAGAAGAGCAAACAACTTGGGGTGATGAGCAGAATTCCTGCCTTGACTCTTAATTCTTAGGTTTATGTATCTGTTTTATTCACTGGTACAGAAAAGCTGTAAGCATTCCTGTATTTGCCAATGGAAACATCCAGTGTCTCAGTGATGTGGAAGAGTGTATCCGGAAGACAGGAGTGCATGGTGTCATGAGTGCAGGTAAAGAAAATGAACCTCTACATGTAACAGATGAGAGCATGAACTGTTTTGTACTCTCTTAGCAGCCCCATATACATTTATTATAAGCTCACATCAGACTGACTTGGTGAACACCTTTGACTGAAAACTGTGTGGCCATTCTCTCTCCTCTTATACTGGCCACCTCTTACCAGGACCAGGAACCACTTAAGACTTGTAAGGATTGTTACATTGGATTTGTAGTTCCATTGAGTGGGCAGCTCAAATCTCATTACTCGACAGAGGCATGTGGGGCTTCTGTTGCCCTGGAATATTTTTCCTGACATCTGTTACTCAGTGAAATGGTTTCTGAATGGATCTCGATGCAGTAAGAGCACCCACTGATTACTCTTCCGGCAGATGGCTCGTGTTGGGTTAGGACAGGAAAGAATGGGCATAACTTACTACAAAAAAGAGCTAGGGTAGACAGCAGGAAAAGCTTCCCATCACTCACACTGTTAAAGCAATGAAGCACACTTTCTGAGAAGTTGTAGAATGCTACTTGTAGAAAATACTGTGAAGGTAGTAGAGAAAAGCACAGTGAGCAGCAGTATCTGTAAGCTTAGGCCAGACAAATGTGAATACTGACATAAGATGAAACAGTCATTGTCCAGCTATACAACCACTGGGCAAGAAAAGCAGTGATTTCCCATTTATTATTATTTTTTATTGTCTTTGTGTCAAGATTTGGATGCCTTTCTGGAAAAAGTACTTTAATTAGATTGAGCTGTTTGAGAACTGTATAATGAAATACGGTATCCTGAGGTCAGGCTAGAGTTTTATGGACCCTGTGCTCCTCTTTGTGAGTACATGGGTAGTGGGTCTGTGACTGGCTGCTAGAGTCACAACGCAACTGATCTAGCTCCAGAGCCTAAGTTTTGTTTTCTGTTTCAATCATGAAATGAAAATCTGAGTATTTGTTTTCATTCCCTAGAAGGCAATCTTCATAACCCAGCTTTGTTTGAGGGCCGAAACCCATTGGTGTGGGAGATGGCTGAGGAGTATCTGGAGATAGTACAGAAGTACCCTTGTCCACTGTCTTATGTTAGGGCTCATCTCTTCAAGCTCTGGCATCACACGTGAGTATCTCCAGACAACTCTTAATGGTTTCAGGGCCTGTCCTGCTTAGCAAGTCTCTGGCTTTTCTTGACAAGGATTTGTTTGGCCAGAACTAGTACGCTGCAATGTTTTCTTTCCTGGACCTGGCTAGAGAGAATGTGGGCTGAGGCTTTTGTGCTTCATTGTGTATCTGAGCAACAGGGCATGGGGAATGAACAAGTTAGCACAAGATAAACCAGGGCGTGAGCTCACAGCACATCCTCTGCCATGTGATAATTGCCCATAAGCACATATGGTCCTGATATCAAACCTGAGTTAACTAACTCCTTATTCACTGTGAAGCAAGCTGGCCTGTGGTGTAAGAGCTTGGTGATGGGCAGTTACTGAGGAGCAGCTGATGTACCTTCACAGTAGCTTATCCCAAAGTACCTTGGCTGTGTGCCAAAAGAGGGGCAGGTATGTGTGCTCTTCTCTGGACTTAGAAGATAAACGTCTACCAAAGACAGCAAGAAAAATCTATAAAAAGCTTTTATAAAGACATTTTTAGTTCATTTCCTCAGTCTAGCAATAATGAATAAATGTGACTTGATGTTTGGGATTTGCCTCAGGCTTCAAGTTTACCAGCAGCTGCGTGAAGAATTAGCAAAAGTGAAGACACTAGAGGGCATTGTAGATGTCAACAGGGAGCTGAAACTACGATGCCAGGTACCAAGATGGGCCCCAGTCTCCCAGACAACACTGTCCGCTCTTGGTGGGAGTTTACTATGTATGTCATGTGGGTGATGCCTGTTGGTGCCTTCGTTGTGGCTTGCCAGCCTTGATATTGGTAGTTTGCTACCTTAGCAATCCCTTAAGCATGAAGAGCTTTACATACAATAAAGTTGCTTTAAGAGTCACAAATCTGCTTCAGCTGTCTTAGCAGAGGGGGGTTGCCTATATTAAACTGTCAGTAACTGTTAGCTTAAATTCCAACTTGTGGTTTGCTGAAGCTTGAAGTACTATTTAGAGTATTTCCGAAGAACTCCAGGAAAACTGACTGTTAACTCTGTGCTGCAGGAAGAAATAGCTAATCAGAAAGAAGGAGAAAAGCCAAAAGAAGGGTTGCCTTTTTTCCACTGGATCTGTCAGCCATACATCAGGCCGGGGTGAGTTCCTATTCTAAAGGTGGACAGGCACACCTGGCCCTTCCCACTCATGCTGTCCAGAGACATCCAGTTCTGTTCTAGAAGCTTACATTCCTTTGAAAATAAGCAAACACTTTGTGCTGCTTGAAGATATGGTTTAGAGGTGATCATGGTAGTGTTGGGTGGACAGTTGGACTCTATCACCTCAGTGGTCTTTTCCAACCATAATGATTCTATGATTCTTAGCATTTTTATTCTGGTTTGGGTTTTTTTCCTGGTAATTGCTTTGTTCGTGGGGATGTTGCTCACTGCACCCATCTTCTCCTTTAGATCTTCCTCAGATTTCTCTCTCTCTTTCTCTCTCTCTCTCTCTCTAGAAATTAAAACCCAAGAATTCCACTGCAGCTCAGGAAGAGAATCTGAGGTGCAACAAATATGCTGCCTGACAGTACTTTTTTGTTAGATATATCTAAATAAATAGGAAATTGTGTTCTGTAAAGGCTGCTTGTGTTGTTTGGACAAGCTTTTCAGGAACCTTATCCCCTTCTGTTGTGACAATTAGTAAAACCAGGGAATAACAGGTTAATGAGTGCTTAACTAATTTAACTGGCCAGCTTTATTGACTTTCCAACCAATATATCTGACAGTGTCTGTTATTAACAGACAATGTTATCAAAAAAGTTATGTTTTTCTACCCCACATCCAAGGGCAATGACACTTCCTTGTACTTTAGCCATGATAGAAAGATTTACAATTTACCCACATTTCTCTACACCAGATCAGGGGATAGGGATCACCTGTTTCTTCCCTTCAGCCAACTTAATGATGATATTCATTGTTCCAGGCCAAAGGAAAGATGCAAGGAGAATGGAGCCAGTGGGACTGAAAAGTGTGTGCGAGGGAAGCGTGCTCTGGAAGAGGAGGAAGATGGAAATTCTGAACTTCTGTCAAAGAATAAACAGAAAAAGAAGTTAAGAAATCCAAATAAAAGCTTTGATCCATCTTTAAAACGTAAGTTCCATCTGTTGGCATAAATGCATGGGAAATTACTGATACTGCATTTGACATAAATTGCCACTGTTTATTTTACTTGTTTGTGTAGTTGTAGAAACCTCTTGAAAAGGAAGGGGGATTATTGGAAAACTTTGGTAGTAGGCAATGGGATTCAAAATATGTTCATTAGTAAAGAAAACAAGGGTCAAAGAAGCAGGTCACGGATCCACTGAGAGTGTCTTTTCAAGATCAAAATACTTTGCAATCCACATTGTAGCTGTCATTAGTATTTGAAGCTGAAATGTCACAGTCCTTTCATGTAGGTATCCTCCTCTTTTACACTCGACTTCAGAATTAAAATTTTCTATGTTTGGATTTAACCTGGAGGTGCTTAAAAAGTCAGAGCACCTTTATCTTTGCACTGTTCTTGGAGGTACTGTAGTTTTATTTCAAAACAAGAGTCTCTCTCTCTGGCTAGAAAAGTGCCAAGCTTTGGCTGATCCTGATTTATTTACTTCTTCCACATAAAAATACCACTGCTGAAATCAGCTCTCTCTCTCTGTTTTCCAGCCAAATATGCAAAATGTGATCAGTGTGGAAACCCAAAGGTAAGTCAGTGCCAGAGTGCATTAAAGCATTTCCATTGCATGTGCACATATGGTTGTTGCACTCTGGCCTGCTTGCAAAGCCACCCTGGTCCATAGCTAATCCAGGTGGCACAGCTTGGCGTGTGACTGTCTAGCTCTCATTTTTGCTTTGCTCCTCTGTCACCATGTCACTGTAATGTTGTGGGCAGCCCCTGAAATCTTGTGACTGGGCATGCATTTTGGTTTGGTTTGGTTTGCACATGAGTCAGCACCACAGGCAGCCTAGTATAGGCAAGTCGTTAATTATTCAGGACTCAACTGCTGCTGTCCCCTGTCAGCCATGAAACTTTAATAGGTACTCAGGTATATTGTAAACTCCAAGTAGGAAATTAAGATCTGTGGGAACAGTTATTTCAGGCGTAGCTACAGATGGTAGCAAGCATGTTGGCACAGTGTGCCACATACTGCTTTTGCAGAGAACTACAGCTGCAACAACTGCATCATGCTGATTCCAGAGTTCTTAGGGCACTTGCCTGCTTGTGTTTCGTCACTCAGGATGCCCAACAGCTGCCTGATGGTGCTGAAATTGAGATTTTTTTTTTTTGGTTTAATTTCTTTGTGCTCTATGTACAAACAGTTGAAAGCTGCAGGCTCCCCTCCCCAGTCGACTCTGTCATCTTCAATAGCCTGAGCTGTGCTTAATTTTCATTTTTCCAAAGGTCTGAACACGCAGAGCTGTGGTGGTGTTGGTCACTTTAGTAAACAGTATTAGATTTATTTTTACTAACACACACTTCTGTCTGCCCCTGTCCCCACTCAGGGCAATAAATGTGTGTTCAACATGTGCCGAGGCTGCTGTAAGAAAAGAGCATTCAAAGAGACTGCAGACTGTCCAGGTAAGTGCAGAGGTCATGGAGCAGATGTCTCATCTATATTCATTACTTCAGTTGTTCCTTTATGGGCTGTGGATGCATACTTAGCTACCTAAAAATTTTGTAATACAGTTTGAAAAGCTTGTTCTTCCACAGTATGCCTTCTGCTTCCAAAGCCTTGGGGTGCAGTTTCCAGACTATGAGGCTCCATTCTGTGTAACGCTAAGGAATGAGCTGTTCTCTTTACCTGTGCAGTCATCTCATTTTAGGTGTTTTTGTTTTGTTTTTTTTGGTTGTGTTTGTTTTTTTTTTCCCCCCCTCATCTTTGCTTCTTCAGGTCATGGACTGCTTTTTAAGACCAAATATGAAAAATCCCTTTCATGGCAGAGTAGTCAAAGAGTAATTGAAACCCCAGAGCTCAGTCGGAGAGATGTAGATGTGGGGGAGACTTCTGTACTGAAGGAGGCTGATGACAGTACAGTGTGAAGCTTTGGAAATGAATAGTTAAAGCGCTCCTGCCAGGCCTCTGCTTCCCTGGGCCAAAGAACATGCCGTCTCCAGCTCACCATTAGCTGTGTGAACTTATTCCACAAATTTATTTGAAGTTCCGGAAAAGTTTTATTTAAGTAAAAAGCTGCTTACTCAGGGAATTGTCCTGCATTTGAAATAAAAAGGATGCAATTCAATTTCTCATGCTGTGTTTTAAAGCCTGAAAATTGTGCATTTTTTTGGGTGGGGGCAACCTCTATAAGCTGCCATCACACTGTATGTTCATTAACTATTCATGGGCTGGTTTTAATATTGGGTATAAATATCTTGTACTAGAAGAGCTTCTGGTGAACTAAAAATAGCACTGTCAACAACTTCACTAAAGGAACACGTGCCACATTGCTGCTTCAGTTCAAAAACGTGAATGTAAAACTAAGATGTTTCTGTAACCACATTGCATATTAACAATTACTAGTTTTATACAGTATGATAAAGCTTAATGACCTCCCTGGGGCCAAAGGCTGAGGGAAAAATGAAATCTCTGTTTTAATAGCATATAATTTCAGACAAGCCTCTCTAAGTCAGAATCAAGTCCCTGAACCTTTCCCTGCTCAAAGTTTCATACTTCATTATATGATCATTCTCTTTCTAACATGGTAAATGCTGTGAGAAGTGTGTCAAAACCAGATGCAGGTTTACACCTACATGACCCTTGCCTGCCTTTTCCCCTTTTCCCCCATGGGCTGTGTGGCTCCAGGGCCCTCGGTCAGTGTAGCCTTGCAGTATTCAGATGCTGCAGATACTGGCAACAGCCAAAAAAAAAAAACAACAAAAAACCCACACCAAACCAACCACCCCCAAACCCAGCAAGGGCATGCAGCTGTTTAACAGCCTGAAGAAATGGAAGTCAGAATAAATATTCTGCCTGCTTCTTAAACTACAATAAATAATGCTCAGCACAGCTTTGAAAAGACCTCTCCCAGTGGCCTGTTTCACTGCATGCTCAGTGACCCTGCTCCATTTCCTGCAGCTGCAAACTGAGCACCTTTACTGCAGAGCTGCCAGCACCTTCTTAGTGCACCAAAAGCCACAGCCCCGTTGCTGCTTGCTCACTCACACGTAGCCTGCTGAAAGAAACAAAGCAATGATGCATTTTTTTGTAGCACAAGCCCTGTACAGCACTACAGCCTTTAACTGTAAAATCAGCAGGTCTTAAACTGCTGCTCCTCCAAGGGAAGTGGAGAAAAGAGGGGAGGAAAAAAATAAGGAGAAAAAAACCCAAAAAAACCCACAATAAACCAAACAAAAAAGCTCAGGGAGCATGGAGGGGTAGAATGGGTAGGAGAAAGAAGGAAACAGTGTGACGTGGAGTTACATGCTTGGCATGGGTCCTGAACAATCAGTTCCTGCCCACCTAAATGGCTTGTCTTGCCTGTGACTAGAGTGTGTCAGGTATAGGCCCCAAGCATTGCACTAGCCAAAGACCTGCTTCCAGCAAGTCAAACCTCTGCTTCACGTGGCCAGACCACCGGGGATTTGGCATATGTTTACGAGCCTGCCCTGCTTACTAGACTTGAGTATGCGTGGTGGAATCACCTAAGTTTGCCTCCATGGAGGCATTCATAACTGGTCTCAAATTTTGTTTGCTTGTTTTAACTTAGTCTAGGGTGGTGTGTAGCCTAACCTTCCTCTAGCACCCTGCTGCAGCATGTGCTGGGCAGGAACTACAACTTCCGTTGTGGTCAAGCTTTCAGTTGGCAATAAACTGCCAACAGAAGGTCTAGCACCTGGAGCATCTTACAACATGCAGTGATGCACTCGGAGTGGATGCTTTCTGGCCTGTAGTTCTGAACAGCTGATGGTTTGAGGGCTTGGCAGGGTGGAGAGCCACTTCATTTCACAAACAAAACAGCTCATCCTGTTTTAGCTATGTGTCTCATGTTCAGCCTCTGCAACAGAACCTCCACAGACTGGAGCTGACATAGGTGTGTACCTTACATAGATTTAAAATACAGGAGGTCATTTAGCATCAATGCTGGACATGGTAGAGCTGTTTTAGAACACAACTGACAGGACAGGAGTGACCCTTTTACAGTTTCTTTCCTAGATGCTTAATCTGTCTGACATTTACTCTTCTAGAATCCCAATTGCAGAGATTCTTCCCCTGCCTGTCAGAATCTGTCACCTACTTTGGAAGTTACACTGGCTCTGAAGGGAAATGAACAGGAAACCCAGCATCCATAATACTAGGTCTACATAAAACACTGGCGAAGTGCCTTCTCATCACGTAAGAGCCCTTGCCTTGCAAAAGAAAGATTACTGAACAGTAGTAAACCAAAAATCAAAATTGCCTCCAAGGTCAAAAACAAATGCAGCAGCCAGTGTTTCTAAATAGAGGGAAGACCCTTCCCTGCCCCACCTCCCCCATCAAAAGCAGGGCTCAACACTTTTTAAAGACAGAAACAGCACTTTCAGCAATCAAGAGGCAACAGCATGCCCTGAGTACTTTAGAAACCATTTTTAACACCTTTTTTTAATGTCTCAACTATCATTCATGCTGTGTGTGTGCGCGCATGGCATGGCATGAGGTTTACAGGCATGAGTCCATACAGGGACTGGAACTGTATGCTGCAAAACCACCCAAAGGTACTAGCAGCTGTAGACTTACTCTATCCATGGAGAAACATTCTCATTCAAAGCATTAATAATGAGAGCCCACATGCACAGATCACTAAGCAGAGCACCAATGTGAAGCAGAGGTCTTGGCCTACCTGTACATCAACCATCCTTGTGCTCACTTTCTATGCTGTGTTCAAATGTCCCATGCTGTTTCTTCAGGCATCTTCCCTGTCACATGACTGTGTACATCTTAATCTCTTGTGTCTGTGTCAGGTTAGCTCTCATCCAGCTGTTGCAAGAGGCAAGAACTCCATATCCACTTGCAGGCCAAATGCTGCCTCACATTTAATTGTGCCTTTCTACAGATTACAACAATAAAAATAGCTCAAACTGTCCTGTTCACTCTTCCCATTTAATTTCCTCATTACTTGAACAAAGTATTTTCCATATGTTCTGGGAATAGCATCTTCCAAATTTAGTCAGCTTGTTAACCAAGACTTTGAGCAGCTTTCCTAATTTCTGATACCCTTGTATTCAAATCAGGTTTAGACAGTGAGCTGGCAGGTGTAACTCTAGCTTGTCTTGTGAACTGGAACTAGCACAGAAACTGAGGGGGAGGGAAAGGGTGTGGCATTTACCAAATAGCCTAGAGATTAGTGTGGGAGAACCAAGTTTAAAAATGCTTCTCTGCCTTAAAAGATGGGAACTGAAACCACATCTCCCACCTCCTGTGGAAATACTCCACTTCTTCCCTGGTGCAGACATACTCTCAAATGCTCTCGTGTATTCCGAGTTCCCTGATCTGTTCAAAAAGCCTCTTCTAATAAAAGCTCAATGTTCACTACCATGGAATTTCAAACTGCTTACCTGGCCACTTCCCGTTTACACAATTTCCCAAAACCATCAGAAAGCTCAGGCATCCTCCTCTCTGTGCCAGAGAAAATGTACAAAGTCAGAAAAGGCATTTGCATGAGAAGCATCCACAGTTCCAACGTGGCAGTGGACCGGTGCTGTCACAGATTCCAGTGATGTTCTGAACCACAGTGGGACTTTAGAACCCATCTCACACCAGTACAGTCTCATCACAGAGTCACCAGTGCAAAGAAAGGATCAAGCTGGCTTTATGCTCCTAAAGTCAGAAAGGGCCTCGTACTTGAGAATTTTAATTGGACATACATCTATACAGAATTAGTATTTAAGGCATATTCATCCCCACCTCCTCTTCCAAGATGTTTCTTAATAGGCAATACAGATGGATGCACACTTATCTTGTTAGTTCTTGTCCCATGCTGTGGCAGAAGACTCTAGTGCTAATGCAGGACTGGAACACAGCTCGGTTAGGCACTGCCACAGAAAACTCCCTTTGTGCATCACTACAAATCATCATGCTAAGGAGAAAAAAAAAAAACTGCACCTGAACTTTCAACAGACATTCTAGAGGATTATAACCTTGCAACTAATAAGGTAAATATGACCGATGGATCCATTTCTTAATAACAATGCTTGTGAATTAGGAGGCACTATTGCAACATAAGTAAAGCCATTTACCATCCATGATGGGCACATCTGCACCTACACTAACTAGGGATTACTTTCAGGCTAAGCAATATACTAATTATCTTGTCTATCTCTAATCAAAAAATTGCAGCCTGCCAACTCAGCAATGTAATGTCCTATTTTGTTTCACAGGCCCTCAAGAAGAGACACACTATTTAATTTTAATGGGAGTAGGGGGAGGAAAAGGCAGTACTCTGCACTTTCTTCCCATGCATGAAGAGTCTTTGTCAGAAGCATTTTTGCTCTTACTAAATTTTCCTCACTTGTTTTTCTGAAAGCTGGTATTACGTTGCATGCATCACTTTTATTCAGTAGCATTTTGGGGAGAACCAACGCTGAAATTTCAGCTGAGTTAGGAAGTAATGTTGAGATCAATATGGCAGAGCCTCAGAACCCAATGTACAGATCATTCACACCTGCCATGAAGCAAAGAAAGTCTCTCAGATGACAGGAGCTTACAGATCATGCTGCACCCAGCCACAGTCCAAGGAGTAATACAATCTCCCCCTCTTACAGACTTCCCACTACAAATGACGGCAGTGCAGACCACTGTGCTGGACAAATTCTGGGCCAGAGAACTGTCAATCATCCCCAACTACTCCCAACAGAAATCTCACAATGGCAGTTTCTACATTACCACTAAAATCAGTTGTGCCAATTAGAATTGCCTTTGGCAAAAGAACCATCTTCTTTCCAGCTGTTTTCTTTTATCCCCAGCTAAGTCAGATGAAGAAAGCAGGATTTACATTGCACAAGGACACCATCAGTTAGGGCCTACCACTTCCCCATCAACAAAAAGGTGCTTCATGAGTTCATTAAAGCCACTTTAGTTACTCTAAACATATCCTAGACATATCAACATGCTACACATCCCACAAAACTTCATCCACTGAATTACCTTGGTGATCACAAGGAATCAATGGAAATCCATACTATGCAAGTCACTACTTTCCCATTTATTACTAGGGAAATTGCTTAGAAGTTTAAGGTCAGAATAATTTTTCATTGGGGGAACCTGCTTATGAATGCAAGTTATACAGAATTCTGTCTGTGTTGTATGTCCTAGTTTTTGGGCTGGCAGGTACTTGGGACTAAAGCAGGCATTGAACAATGTCTGGAAGAAATATGCCTGGACAGCCCTGATCACATCTACCATGTCCTAAAGCAGCAGCAGCTTCTCTCACAGGCTAAAGTTACACGAAAGCATAGACTGTGCTTTAGCAGTGCCAGAGAACTAAGCAGTAGAAGAGAAATGCTCTATCTGTCCAAAAGAGGTTGCAAGTTATTTTAGTCTGGAGAGAAGAAACTGATCAGCCCTGTCCCAGCTATGGAACTGCCTTGGGCCACAGCAAGAGCTGGAAACTGCTGTCACCACCTCGTGGGCTCCATGCTGACTGCTAAAGGATATGTGCTTTCTAAGAGTGGATAAGCACTGGCAGTCTGGAAGGGCAGAGACTCTCAAGTGAGCATGCTGAAGACATCCATTCACAACTGAGGATCCCTCCAGGAAGGAACAGAAGTAACCTCATCAGATCAAAAGAGTGGAAGCTGTATGTAAGCAAAGACAGCCAGCTGACACCATGCACTTAACTGGGTTGCAAAACCATCTTCTCAAGAGCAGAGCACATGGTCTTCTACTCAGAAATGGTATCAGTGGCCTATTTGAGGAAGAAAGGAAGAACGTTTAAGTAGTGCTGTAGAACTGAGTGGCTTTCCTTCAGCACGAACAGAAGGCACTAAAAAGACTTTCCCAGTTTGTACAAGGATGTACAGCAATTTAGCTGAGGATTCAACTTGCCTTTCTCACTAAACTGGCCATTAGTGAAGCCTGACTCAAAGTTCTTCATTAACTAGCTCTCTACTGTCTCCACTCAAAACTGGGCGTTTTTCCTTGCCAAATAGAAAACACTTAACCAAAGACCTCAGAGGAACTATTGCTGAATTTTTCAGTACCCAAGGCATAAAAAGCCAGAGGAGGAGAGCACTGTTGCACTTTCTTCACAGTTCATTCAAGCTACACCTCCAACTAGATCAGAAAGTAAAATACAATGCCCTACAAAACATCATGAAGCCTGGCAAAAAATCGATGGCTTGAGATCAAAATGCCTAACCCCCAACCTTAACACAAAACTCCAAATACTTAGATGCTTCTTTATCCTGCTGTTTAATGCACTAGATGGAACTTCTTAAAAGCAAATGCACAAACAGTAACATCTGTAGTCAGTTGCCAGACTAGCTAGGGCTAGATCAGAATTGCTGGCTTGCCTTATGGATCAGCTGCAGCGACTTCAGAAGATTCAGTGCATATCTCCTTCCATTAACACAGCACACACAGGCCTGGGCTGCCACTTTTAATCCCTTTATAAAAGGAAAAGCAGAATAAGTGCACCTGGAGAGCGGGCACCTAGACTAACTAGCTGCTTTCAGCTCTTCCACAGGACTCAAGTGGTATTTTATGGCATTTATCCATGCTACCAGAAGCAACTGTTGCACACATTTGGAAACCATCGCACACTATGGCAGTAAGAGCAGACAAGCAGCAGTCTTTGCATGAAGTAGAAATTTACTGCTATGGTAACAGTGGACCTCAAAGCCAGGTCATGCACAAGTGGGAAACACATCAGGAAGCAGGTCTTTGAAAACAGATACCAGAAAGAACCTGGATCCAGGTAAACACAACACCCTAAAATAAAGGCCTGTGACTGAATGCATGGAAGTGGTCACTTGTTTTCCGGTGTAGGTGAAAAATCATTAAGAGTTTCTCAAAGGAAACCCCTTCTCCCATCTCAACTCTAGCTTTGTAACTGACAACAGTGCATCTGCAGTTTAGCTGGCATAAACAGAAATCTCAGCATTGCTCAGAATCAAGGCAGTACTTTCAGGCCAGCATAATCCACCTTTGACCACATCTGTCCATTTAACTAAACACTATTTTTGCAGCTTTGAGACAACAAAACTAACAGCAGCTGAAAAACCTCTCAAATCAGCATCTGTATGAATAACTTGACAGCTCTTCATGGAGTGGCGAAAGGAGGAAGAGTGGAGGAAGATGTTCTACCAAAACTGAAATGATGACCCATTGCAGGGATGCTGTTCTTAGAAAGAATTTCTTTTCAAGGAGAATTGAAGTTACCGGAATATTCGTGCTATCCGCCATCCGCCCTGACCCTCTCAATCCAAGCAAGAAGTGAGGGAGACAGGGACAGTTTGTGAAGCTCAGCAGTTAGTGGGTGAGACTCTGGGTACAGTCCTGGAGGGATCTTTTGGTAGTGCACGAAGTTTTTCACATGTTGGTGCTCATCCTGGACTGGCTGTTAGCTGGAGTAAGCTCCCCTTGGCTACCTTCTCTCGGAGGAGACTGCAACAAGACCAGAACACATCCTAGTTAGCGATGTGTAAATATCCTGCAGAGTGCTTCCGCAGGGACCAAAGGAAGCACAGGTGAAGCGCAGCAGGATACCCTCAACCCATAAATAACAATGGCTACAACTTCCATGGCTACAGTTAACAAGAACTTCTCCTAAAAAAGTCAAACCAAAACTTTTAAACCACTCTTATTTACTATGTACAAGGTGCTGTTGGCCCCAAAAGTTAAATCCTACCTGGCATTTATTTATCACAGAGATTAAACTGCTATAGAATATAACACCTTCTGTGGCAGATGGCCTATCCTCCCTAAGGGCATTCTTTTGGAAATGCACCCTGGAAGCAATACTCCAAGCAATTCATGCATTTTTTTTTTTTACTTCCTCTACTAAGAAAAAAACCCCAAACAAACGAACAAAAAAAACCCCAACACACATTGCTTCAAACAATCTTTCTTTTGACAGAAAATGTGTACGAAGAATCAGCCAGAATGAATTAGTTAGAATCAACCCAAGCATATGAACTTCAAAGGATGTTCTGCGTGGTACAAGCGTGTCTATGTACTGGCTAGAAACGCTTGTTCCTTATGCATTTAGTATTTACTATTGTAAGATTCTGTCCAATCATGAGCACATTAAATCCATTTCCCTCCAGAATCTTCAATGCACCAATTTTCATGGTTTCAGTTTAAAAAACAATCAAACATCTGAACACTGTCCCAAAGTCCACCCTGACCAGGGCCATACCTTGACATGTATCTGGTTGCGCAGGACTGCGGCTCGCAGGATCATGGCCTTGGCACGCCGCTGGAACTCTTTGCCCATGAGTAAAGACTTCTCAAAAGTTGTGCTGCGCTGATCGACATCTCGAGCATAAAGAATCTGTAACCAATGCAGAGAACCATGACAGGGTTCCACAGCAGGAAGCCCTTTCTGCACAGAGGAACAAAGCTAAGGTATCGTGGAGTCCGGGTTTACACACAGAGGAGCCCTACTGAAAATACCGGTCCCGACAGATGAATGCAGCTTCAAAGTGCTCCCAGGAATGGAGCGTTTCTAATCTTAGTACAGCTCTCCAGTCTATAACCTATTGGCTCAGAGGTACTCACCTTACTGTGTGAGTCTATTCTGGCATTGATCAGTCCCTCCAGGATCAGCTGAGTGAGTTCATCTTCCAGAGCAGCCACTGTGGTATTAAAAGCAGTGGCCATCTTGCGCATATCTGCTGACACATAGGGGCTGAAGTACTAGGAAGAAGAAAATACTGAGTTGCCACGTGTACTCCCTACCCTCTGAAAAAACAGGGGAAAAGCAATTACAAAGAGATGGCCTATCTTACTGTTCATTCACCTCTCAGGATTACAGGAACAGTTACCTGGATAAGGGCACGATTTCTAATCTGGGTATATAGTGTCCTGACATGAGGTGCAAGGTACATATCCAGCAGCAGGTTGTCCTGTTCAAAAAAAAAAAAAGCCCAACACAACAGAAGCTGAGAAGCAGCCTGGAAAAATAGACTATTGTTGTGTTCTGAAACATATACCTGTATATAAACCTTAAGGATGTTACACTACACCAAGACAATAGCATAAAACAAGAAGCAATAGAACCACTAATGTACTTTACAAACTTATCCTTTCTCTTCACCCTCTACTGATACACTACTCCCAGTTTCCATTCCCCACGTCAGAGGACAGAAGACACAGAAGACTTGAACACTCTTAGTAGCTACTTTTAACAGCCACTGCTTCTCACAGAAAGTTAGGCAAAGGGAATTTATAGTCTGTTTTCCTCTGCTCCCCTGCAACTCACCTTCATCTCATCCAGCATCTTCAGGCATGAAGCGTATTTAGATTCATAAAACTTGAAGATGATGTCACGAACCTGTGGCTCCAGCTCCAAAAACAATTTGAAGGAGCTACAGATAAAGATGGCAATGATCAGACACTGGAACACCCCACAACCCCATCACTCCAGGTTGCAAGGTTACAAACTCTCACTATCATTTGAGGATTCCAAGAATTTACTCTCTAACAGACCAGACAGACCATTTTCAGCAGGACTGACAGCCTGAAGCAGAGACAGATGCAGCACAGCATCAGAGCTGTGGTGAAGGCAGGCAATAGACTTTTGACAAACTAAGCAGCAGAAGTGTTTGTCCACACAAAACAAAATACTGAGTAGGAATAGGTATTAGGATACCTATCCTAATCAGAATATACCACCAGAAGAAATGGGTCATGTGTGCATGCACCGTAGTCTACTGGTCAGCTTTGTGTTCCCTTCCAAAGCACAGCCTTCACTAAGTACAGCATGCCATGGGTAAGTTAAGCATGTAGCTGTCTCAGGAGAATAAACCATCCTAAGTGTGGAAGATCTTTGGGATGCACACTCTCTCAGCGCTCTCCCAATTCTCCATCACAGATTTCCAAGCCTTGGGATCTCACTGTATGAATCAGCCAAGGAAAAGTCAGGCTAACAACCCTTTTTCCACATCAATTTAAAATCGGTGTTTCCATACACTTGGTTGACAAGAATTCCATGTAACTGTAATTCAATCTATGACACACCAATATCCATTTTCTTCCAAAGACTGTAATTCTCTTAATGTTGTGCATGTCACAGTTACGTTACGCCACTAGTTGTATTAACAGTTATTAAGCTGTAGTAAGATGATTAACACACACCAGAACCAGCGGTAACATGAAGGCAAATTATTTTACAGCTGCCTTCTGCAGGCCCCTGTCCCTCTGATTTAGCATCTGATGTGGAGGCAGAAAATCAGGCTATGCAGATGTTGAATTTGACCCGGGTTGGAAACGTCTGTTCCACTACAAAAATTTCAGCTGTGATTACCTCTGTGTTCTAGACACTGAAGTGTCACTTAACACTAAAGCAAATCTAAGGCTCAGTAATTCTTTCTCTCCTGTATAAGAAAGCTATTACTCCTGTCAGAATCTGCTCTCACCAAAGCCCCATGCCCCAAAAGATGTCCAGTACGTACAAACTCCTCTCAAGGCACCACTCACCTGCTGGAGATAACATTTCGTTGCAGTTCCTGACGGTCAAAGGTAGCAAGGGCACAGAGACCACCATACACAGCCACATTGCTAGGAGATAACAGCTAGAGAGACAGAAAGAGAGTGAGTACTGTCACCAACAACTCAAATGGCAGAAGGTTCTACCCCAGGCCTTTCCTTCACACAGTGACAAGATTACTCCTTGTCAAATGCAGTAGAACCACTCAGCATGCTCTCAGGCATTCACCCAGAGCCTGAGGAGTGATCATCCTGTGCTAAGAGAGCAGAAACCAATTCCAACAGCTTGTCTTTTGATTGAGCTACACAGATACACAAATCTCACAGTAATTCCTATGTGATCTAGAGTAGATTTATTTAGAGAAACCGAGAACAGAGACTTAAAAAAACCCCAAAACTAAACTAAAAACCCCACAGGTCTCAACACCACCAAACTTAACAGGAGTCCTGTAAGAACAACTGCAACATCTGAATTTTACAACATAATACTTAGAATAATTACATCACCTCCAAGACCTGCACACAGCTCTCTCTTGGTCCTCACCTCAGGGAAATCACAGTGATCAAATGATGCCAACAAAAAGCACTTTGCTGCCTGCTTGTACTTCCGAGCAGCTAGTTCAGCCAAGCCTAGGAACCAGAAAAAGTTAGTCCTTTGTTTACGATACCATACAAATTAGGAGAAACTGCAAAACCTGGGAGTAGGACAGACTTCCACATGAAGGCTAGTGCCTTCACCACTGAACTGAAATGAAACTCTCAGACAGTACCTAGCATCCTTTGAACTGCACTGACTCACACTGGCATCTTCTCTGAATAAACTTAGGGAGAAGAAACAATTGGCAAAAACAAGCCAGCAGTTCCATCTCATCAGCTTTATTAAATTTTGCATTTCTGGTGAGAAGATACAAAGTCTGTCAAATCTGAGAGGAAAAAAATAAACCAAGCACATGCTGTGGCCAGAGCCCTAGGGACAGCTAACAGGCAGAAAGATGGGCAAGGCAATACAGGAAGCAGAAACGATTCACTCACCTGCTGCACATTTCAGTTTGGTGAGAATTGCTTGTGTCTGGCTGTCTCTTTCTCCTCTTTGCTAACGGATAAGAAAAGCCAGAAGTGAGCAAGCAGTATGAAAACCATTTTGATTACAGCTGTCCTTGGGATATTTCATCCTAATAATTAAATCCCATCAGGAAAATAACTTCATCTTATTTGTCTGAGAAATATAGCAAGAACTGAGGATAGGAAGTCTCTCTGGTTTTAACATGAGTCAAATTTCCTACACACATATTATGGGAAAAAAAGCAACAATGACTCTCAAAAGAACCGTATAGCAGCCAATGAGGCTGGATTAGAGGAAGAACAGACTCTAAGCTGAAGGGAGAACGGAGTCCTATAGGGAGTAAGTCATAAAGAGGTAAAGGAAGAAATCATTTCACAAATTCTGGAAACAGAAAACAAAGGGAAAATTCATGCAAGTTGAAAAGCAGGACCTTACTTCTGCAATTTCTGGTGTAGACTCAGCCTTGCTTACATAGCTCAGAACATGAGACCAATTCTGGAGGTAGACACTGACCTGTAGAGAGCCAGAAACAGTGTAGAACAGGCATGGATAAACGGTGTTACTTAGATAAGCAGCATCACTGCAGACACAGGAGGTGTAACCAGAGCAAAGTACAGGTGGACTTTACAGCAGGTATCAGCAAGACACCAAGGACCATTTCCTGCAAACCTTCTTACCTTGATGACATTGAGACACATGTTGATAACATGTTTAGCACTGGTGCAGTAATCACGGGCTCGTGAGTAACACTTGAGAGCATTGCTGAGGTCCCCACAGTCAAGGTAATGATCACCTAAGTCATCATGGCCTCTCCTGGAGCACAGGAATTAAAATGAACTCAGAAAGAGACACAGTCCATTTTTTCCAAACAAGTAACTCAACACACTGACCTAAGGCACTGAAGGCAGTTGACATCCTGTGTTAGGTGCCCAGAGAGCAAAATGCTCTTCCTTGCTCCAGCAGAGCCTTCTGCATCTTACCTGATACTCTCCTTGATGGAGTTCCCTTTGTAATTTTTCAGATCTGTGTCGAGTTTCTCCAGTTTAAGAAGAGCTTTTTTGCGTGTAGCTTCAACCCAAGCTGTGTCAAGAGGAGGGGGCTCAGTTCCACTGTCAGGGACAGCATCAGGTGTATTCTGCAGTTCTCTGGAAGGAAAGAGTTTGAATGGGGCTATCACACTGCAAACCTTTGAGAACAGAGCTCTGCTAAGTACCTGCCACTGGTCCCCTAATAAACAGTACTGCACACACAAAACAGACCAAAGGGAAAACAAGGAGGGTGGGGAAAAAGCCTCCTAAGATTTCCAGAGAAAACAGTAACATAAGCATCACAGGTGTTTACAAGATCTTCTCAAACTTATCCTGATCATCTTCTGCAGGCATTGTATTAACAAGCCAGTCAGGAATAAATCAATTGAAAGCAAGTTAGGAACAGTACTGCAATGAATGATTACATTCTATTAAAGTAGTTGATGAGTCACTGAATCCAGTCAAACATCCCTCTATGGGACAAAGGGTGCACATGTTTAGAAGTCTTCTCCCCAGTGATATTGCAACGGTTTGATAGCAAGGCTACACTGTACAGATACAACACAACTGCTGCTTCCACCCAGCTCAGATGAACATATCTACCTGCACTGAACTCACTTTCCACTGTCTGAAACAGAAGAACCCATTCTGAGGTTTGGGGGATTTTTGTTTGTTTATTGTTTTGAGTTGGTGGTCTGTATTTTTTCTGGTTAGTTGGCTGGTTGGTTTATTTTACCAACAGTCCTTTCCACATATAAGAAAGCAATGAACATACTGTCACACACATGGTAAAGACTCCCAGGGCAAAACAGACAAAAAAATCAATAAATATGCATAGCAACAAAAAAATGCGAAGACAGGAAGTGTGGGTGGATAAAGCAAAGTATCAAACCCTACCCTTAACAAGGAACCTGTTGCTGGGGGTGGCGGGGAAGGAAAAATCCTTTAGAAAAGCATGAGGCCTTAGGCTTCAACACACACATTTCACTGCTATCAGGTTCTAAGGACAAACACAGTCTGCATAAGGAACATGACACCATTACATGCTAAGTCCTCCACTGCAGCACATTGGCCTTAACTCAGTCAAAAAAGCTCCCATGGTTCCCACGATCTTTTAGTACCTGGTGGCCTCAGACAGCTTTCTGTGGATTTCTTCATACACATCAACATTGAATGTTCTCTGGACAAATGACAGTGCCATCTTGAGAGCCTCCACCCGCAGCTGTGGGCAGTGATCAGCAATGAACTGCAGACGCTCAATTCTCATCAGGCCACTGTAGCTGGATGCATACTGCTCCAAATCCTGCAAACAAACCCTGGTCTTAGAAGGCAAAGATGGCAACACTAGAACAGGCTACTACACTGTCACCTGCACCGGTTTCCCTGCAGTCTTGACCCCTTCGTGGAGGGCAACACGACTCAGACAAATAAAAAATTCCAAACTGTTAACTAAAAATTGAAGAAACTGAATTAAGCAAATACAACCTCTTCTAACTCTACAGCTCTGTGGGGTTTAGCCAGTCTTCAGAGGACCAAACAAAGAAAGAATTCTACCCTTATTATATACTTAAGGCACTGGAGCCTTGCTCCTCAAATAACAAGGCTCAAAATAGAGGAACTGTGTCTCTGTAAGCAATCGGTGATGTACTAAACTATAGGTAGAGTGGAAACTGTCAAACAGGCAGCATGCAGCAAGTGACAAACCACCAATTCTTCCTTCATCTCAGAAGGTGCAGAGATCAGAACATGGCAAGGAGCTACAGAAGAAGAGGTCACTGCTATACTCTTACCCCACCTCACTTTGGAGAGAATCTATCAATCTCTAAATAACAACTTGACAAGGTGTAAAATGAGGGAGTTTTTCAGACACCTTAAAGGAAAAGGCCATGAGAAATGTAGCCCACTAGCCCTCAACCAGCACATACCAGAGTGGGGTTCTCCACCACGTAGTTGACATCAGGTGCATTTTGCTGATCTTCTTGTGGATCTACGTCAATCTGCATGGGCTCTACTGCACCCTAGAAGAGCAAAATAAGGTCAAAGGTAGCTTATTACATTTAAGCAGGCAACAACTATGTGATTCAATCTATTAAGGACTTGCTTAAATACACGTTACATTTTTAAAATGAGAAAACACTCTTCACTCCTTAGAGGCATTTAGGATTTTTCTCTAGCAACACCAGCACCCAGCATGATGCTTGGTCTAGAACAAGCAGCACTAATGCTTAGCATTTCCACAGAGCATGTTATTTTGCTTGGTAAATTATCAAGCAAGAAAGTGAAGGGGTCAATAAATCTGAATCTACAAAGTATTTCAGGCATACATGCCAAATTGCAAATGACATTCCATTTCTCTTCCTCGACCAAGAGCAGCTCAAGAAGCTCCAAAAATCAAAAAGCATCCAAAAAGCTCACCAGAACCTTTCAAAGCTGCTTCAATGCTTAAAAGTAGCGTTTTGGAGGAAAACAATAACAACAACAACAACTGTTACACTTTTTAAAAGTATTACAAACTGTCAGGAACAGAATGCAGAATGGCAATCCACAGCTTCCAACAAACTCCCAGGGAAAATTTATCTGCACTGTGAAAGTTTATCATGAGTTGAACTATCCCAGTTACCTCAGTCCAACTGTTTAGGTAGATTCTCTTTGGCAGGAACAACAGAATTTGATCCTCCCAGTGTATCTTGCACCACTTTGATCCACGCGAGGAATCACGACAGCACAGTGACTTCAGTACAACACCTGTGCACGTTCCCATTTAAGACCGACTATGCAGTCTCACCAACACAACTGGAATGCTATCACAGAATTCTTGTCTTCCGCCTAGTCGAACATGTGCTGGACATTCCCCCTGGGTATTACCGACTTAAGCTCAGGAAAACCAAGCTGAATGTCTCCTTATGAAATGCTGAATATGTGCAGACATTACCATAGGCAAGACCTGATTTGGGGTAAACCACGAGTGGACATTAAAAAGGACAAAAATGCCAACCATCTTGCCCCCACCAACACCAAATTAGTTCCATGGGTTTATTATTTTACTGTCTGTTAAGAAATCAACGGTAGAGAGGTTTCTCGGTTGGGTTGGTAGTTTCTGTTTGAGGTTGAGGTTCTTTTGTGAGGATGAATAGGGCAGATACAGATTTCTTAACTCTAAAACTTAACGCATTTTGTGTTCACCCACAGCCTGTTTACTCTCTCAGAGACTGATGCATACCAAATACGCACATATCTCAGTGCTCATCTGAAATCAGCGAAAATCCAAAGGAAGAGCAAGTAAAGCATATAAAAGTCTCTTTCCTAGTTTGTTATTCTGTGCATCAAGAAAAGTGAGAGAGAGCACAAAGGAGAGTTTGATTGTCCAGATCACCTGGAAAACTGTGGATAAAAACATTATGACACCATATACTAAAACCATTACTTTTTCCATTTTTATCTACCTTATCTCTTTTCTCGTATCATAAACACTAAGTGTCAGAGTTGATCTTTTTGTGCTGTTTGCCTACTACAGTAAAAACCTGATACGAACTCCTTACAAATCAGCATTACAAAAACTAACAGCAACTCCAGCTGGTGGCACAGAATGATTTGTGTCTTGCTAGGCTGTACTCCCCATTTCTCTCCTAACTCCCAAACAAGGCAAAAACACAAGCGGGCTGGAAGTTCCACTAGGACATGCAAACTCAGCCATTTTCAAGCTGACTCTTTCTTTTGGAAGGCAGATGCAAGGTTTACTTAAGAATTACCCAAAAGCAAATAAAATAATGTTCACTCCCCAAGATTTTCTGAGCACCCTGCTGGAAGGTACCTCACAAGGCCTCATACAAGCCCATAAGACGCCCCCCAGCTGAACTCTCCTGCAAGCTGGGAAGAAGAGGTGTGACCTACTACTCGAGAGGGTGCAGCAAAGATCTGACACTGATGAAGCTGAGCTGGATACTGAACTATCTATCCCTCATCCTGTCCTGACTTTCCACACCCACACGCCCCGACAAGGACAAAAGCGAAGAAAGGCTGTTAACTTGCAAAGGGATAATCTGTGTGGTTGGAGGGACTCAGACTCAGCACACTGACCCCCGTAGGGCTCCTCCTGCATTCCCCCGTGCTGAAGGCTCTCCGTTTCTCCTCATTACACTCTACTACCCAAGCCCTACCTACGACACCTACAACGCGAAAATCAAGCAAACAGGCGGCGACAGCGGCGGGGGGCGCCGCGGGTGCCAGAGAATGTTCTGCTGGGCGCTGCCCCACGCAAACGGCGGCGGAAGCGACACAGTAGAAGGTCGAGCAAGGGCCCCAGGCCGGCTGGGAGCGGCTCCCTGTGGCGCCAGGCAGCCGCGGACGCGGGGCTAGAAGGGAAGGCCGCACCGCGCCATCCGCAGGCCGCGACCAGGGCAGAGCAGAGCAGGGCCGCGCTGCCGGTCACCGCGCGGGAGGTAAAGCCGAGCGCGGCCGCGGCGGTCCCGACGGGATGGCGGTGCTGGGAGCGGCGACTGCCTCCTACCTGCAAGTTAAAGACCTGGACGGGCAGCGGCATCCTTCCCTCGCGGCAGCCGCTTCCGGTTGACCTCCTCTTCTCTGCCTCTGGTTCGGCTTCCACCTCCGGGTCGCACGGCGCTGCCAGAACGCATCCGACAGGTGAAGCCCTTAAAGGGGCCGTGGCCCGTCTCGTCCCTCCCGTCTGCGCACCGGGGAGCGGGGCGGGCGTGGCTGGACTACGCGGTGGCTGACGTCGCTCGGGCGGCCGCGCCGCGCCGCCCGACACGGCTTTTCCCCCGTGGGTCAGCGCGGCCCAGGAAGCGCGGGCGCCCTACTCCGCTGCCCGCGGGGGCAGAGGGCTGCCGCCACCTTCTAGAGCCGTAGTGGCCGCCGGGCTCCCGGTGCCGGCCCGTCCGGAGCCGCCGCCCGCCCGCGGGGCCATGAGGTGGCCGCGTAGCGCGGCGAGGGCCCGCGGGGCTGCAGCATGAGTGGCTCCTGCCTGGGGCTTCGCAAGGCCTGCTTCCTGCTGTCCGTCAGNGGCTCTCGCGGGGAGCCGGGCGGCGGGCCGGGGGCAGCGGCCGGGGGCAGCGGCCGGGGCGGAGGTGGCCTCGCCGGCAGTACACAGCCTGTGCGGAAGAGCCGCCCAGGGCCTGGGGGAGGCTCGGCCAGGGAGAGCCTGGAGCTGAAGGACATCTTCATTGCGGTGAAGACCACGAGGAAGTACCACAAGAGCCGGCTGGACTTGCTCCTCCAAACCTGGATCTCCCAGGCGCGGGGACAGGTGAGGCTTTGCCAGCGGGCTGGGGTGGGTGGCCAGGAGCCTCGTCCCTCTGCTTCCCGGGCAGCCGCTGCACTCTCTCACCGAGATTTTCCTTTCGTGTGTTAAAAGCATCTTTCTTTGTAAAGCAGAGGCAGGTCGTCTTATCTAAATGGTTCTTCTGAACCTACCTCCAGAAGAGTTCGTTGTAGATTCATCTAGTTAACTTGCAAGCTAGGATGGGTGGTCCAAGCAGAAGGTTTGCTGACTTTTTTTTGACTGTGGAAAATGCTGCGTGACAGTGAAAGATCTCTACTGCCTGTCCACCTAAGATAATAATTTGGACTAAGTAGTTCAGTAGCTTGGGCCTTGCCATACGACAATATGGAATTTGTTTCCTTGTTTGGGAATTGCAGGCTATTCAAGCCTATTAATGCAATGTTCTCCAGCAGCTGGGACAAGAGAGTGTTGCAGCCTGACACTTCCCACATTGACTTTCATTCTTTCTTTCCTTTCAGCTTACTTTACAGTTCTGTATAACTCCCAGGCAGAGAGAGGAGGTGAGGTTGCAGAGGGAGGTACTACCAAAAAAGATAGTCGTTCCCATCTGGAATTGGGTTGTCTGTACCTTGAGATGAGGGGAGCAAAAGCTTGAATACATTACTGAAATGAGACTTTTCTGGTTTGCAGTGCAAAAACTTACCAAATAAGGCAAGGGCTGATGTTGCTGTGGGGGTTCTCTCCATAACTACTCCCCTCCCTGCTTCCAGTAGCTACAAGACAAAACATTCAGAACTCTGACTGCAAAAGTGCAAATTAGTTTCTGAAATTCTCAAATGCAGACACACCATTTTTGTCTCCCACAGACATTTATATTCACAGACTGGGAGGATCAGGAGCTTCGCCTGAAAGCAGGTAAGCTGTGTAACAGAGGTGTACGCTGTCTGTCAGAACTGAGTTTTGTTCCTGTCATACTTTCCCTAGAAGTCCTTATTTCATGCTGTACAAGCAATTAGGGAAGTTAGGATGGAGGAAACTTCCCCTTTCTCAGGAGAATATGTTCCCACTTACCACCTGGACGAGATGCCTGGAACTTCCTAAATACTGGGTTCACCTTTGCACCCACTTCCTCCCAGTTAGGAAGCTTAAGTCTATCTGGCCCAAAGTTATATGGGGTATTTCCTTTGCATACATAATAGTCCTTTGCCCTGTTCATATGCTGCGCACTCACACATTCGTATGTACTCTAGAGCTTGCCATACTCATAACCCATCAGCTCTGCCTGTCCTGAAGTTCACTCTCCATGTGTGCACCGTATGCACTTCAGATGTGCAGTATTGGTGCCAAATGTGCGCTTCTTTTGTAGTCTTTTGAGGGGGGCTACACATGCTTCTCAAACCTGAAAGGGCTGATTTTTATTTTTCCAGGGGATCATATGATCAACACCAACTGTTCTGCTGTTCATACTCGGCAAGCTCTCTGCTGCAAGATGTCTGTGGAGTATGATAAATTCCTGGAATCTGGGCAAAAGTAGGTGAAGCACATTGTTCTGATTGACTTTGTTTCTTCCAGTCCTGTATTCACAGGAAACTTGAGTAACCTTCTCTGCTCCAGTAAGGAATACAGTACTAGCTAAAATGTGGTGATGAGCATAGGGAAGGGAGCACAGCATGAAGCAGTGCTGGTAAACAAGCATCATTTGAAAGGTGGAAGGGATGATAACCTACAGGGGGTTATTAATTTCAGCCTCTTCCCAGAATTAGGATCTGTGGGTGCTTTTCAGCTTCCAAATTCTATAGTTCAGGACAATGGGAAATACTTTCCCCTCTAAGCGTAAGCCTGAAAAACCTTATTCTCAGCTGTAAACCTCAGCCTAATTTCTTTGTCACTGTTCTGCAGTAACTTTATTTATTTATTTATTTGTTCTTTTTTTGAAGATGGTTTTGCCATGTGGATGATGACAACTATGTGAACCCTCGGACTCTCTTGCGTCTGTTATCTGCCTTCTCACACAGCCAGGATGTCTATGTGGGGCGACCAAGTCTGGACCATCCTATTGAAGCACCTGACCATGTCCAAAGTGATGGATCAGTAAGGAAATTTTGCATATAGTCTGAGACACATCTGGACCTCCTAAGCTTTTAAAACCTTGAGAGTTCATAGGATTTCCCCAAAGAAACAAGTGATTCCATCTGCAAGCAATGAACTTGGCACTGGTTGTTTTTAGAGACAGGTGCTGGGTTAACGAACCTTTGATCTGACCTCATATGCATGTGTACAGTAGAGTTTGTCTCCTGGGTGGGGATGTCTGTTCTCCTTCCTTTACTCATGTATGTTGGTGACCTCCCTCACACTGAGGTGAGTAGAGCCTCTCCACACTGAGGCTTTCTTTTCCTTTATTGTTTCTGGGGGCAATGTTCCTCGTTTTAAAGTTTTGGAGTTTGAGCTGGTTTGGGTTTTTTGTTTGTTTTGAGAACAGTATCCCATTGTTGTTACCTTGAGCCAGCCTCAGAGGGGTGACGAAGGCTCTCTGGGCACCTAAGGCATTTCCAGTGCTGAGTGTTCTTACTAGATTTCCGAGAAGTGGAAGCAAACATCTGAGTCAGTTGCTTTCCCTGCCCAGCCAAATGGAAAAAGAATGGTTATCAGTAACTGCTGTGTGTTTTCTCTTGTTGCTCTTCAGAAGACAACTGTGAAATTCTGGTTTGCCACAGGTGGAGCAGGCTTCTGTATCAGCAGAGGTCTTGCCCTGAAGATGAGTCCCTGGGCCAGGTAAACGCTGTTCCTAGCAGAGCTCTACCAATATGTGTTTGGTAGGCTTTAAAGCATATTTCACCTTGTCTTCTATGCCCTGTCTCACAGCCTGGGTAATTTCATCAGTACTGCAGAAAGAGTGCGTCTTCCTGATGACTGCACTATTGGCTACATCATTGAAGGACTGCTGGAGGTAAAGCTCCTGCACAGCCCATTGTTCCATTCCCATCTGGAAAATCTGCAGAGGCTACAAGGCGAGTCTGTGCTGCAGCAGGTAGGGCTAAGCCTCATATTCTGTTCTTATAATTACACCTCACTGTGATCCGAATGAGTGCTCTCCATAACTTGGCACTCCTCAGCAAAGAAGGATGTCTGCAGACTTGCTCAGAGCTGTGTCCTGTCCAGTTCTTTCATTTATGTACAAAGCATACTTTCACCGTAGCCAGTTAGGTCATGTAGCTGTCCCCTCCTGTGGGGACACACTCTGGCTACATTAAGCCTAAGCATGGTATTCCCCATCTTCTGAAAGGAGGTGGGAGTGAAGTGGGGCTCAGTCTCTTCTCCCAAGTAGCAAGTGATACGACAGGAGGAAATGGCTTCAAGTTGTGCCAGGGAAAGTTCAGATTAGATATTAGGAAGAATTTCTTCCTGGGGGGGTATCAGAGATTGGCCCAGGCTGCCCAGGGAGGTGGTGGAATCACCATCCCTGGAAGTGTTCAAAAAGTGTGTAGATGTGGTGCCTGGGGCCATGGTTTAGTGGTGAGCATGGCAGTCTTAGGTTCACGATTGGACTTCATGATCCTAGAGGTCTTTTCCAACCGTAACAGTTCTGTGATTCTGAACTCAACTTTCCACGAGTCACAACAGCAGCAGGTGTAGAAGGAGGCAATATTGAGTTTCTTTCCATGTAAGAAAGTGTTTTGCCTTACCAAGCCTAAGCTGCTCAAAAGGCCAGTGTCACAGCCTTAGCAAGTACCTCTTCAATAACTAAGACGTAGCTGAGTCTCTGATCATTTTTTAAAATAACTTGCCTGAATCTTAATCTGTGTTTCTTAGGGAAAATCAAGGGAGGTTTTTTAACTGCTGGGATACCTTTTTACTCATGGGCAGTAGATGGAGCAAAAGGCTATTCAGAACCTTTTTCTGCCTCTTACTGTTTGGCACCATGAAGAAAACAAAGTGTGGTTTTGCCACTACAAACTGTTTGGGTTTATTTTCCTGGCAATTGTATTAGGCAGCAGAAATGTACACTTGGGGCCAAATTCCTGTGTGATGTAAACTCCTTCATGTGAGTGAATTTAACTGTTTCCCTGGGACTGTAACAGCTAACCCAAAATCCAGGAAATCTACAGTTAGAAAGAAATTTCTTTAAAAAAAATTCTGCAGACTTCTTAATACAGTGCTTGTGTGGAAGAAGGTCACTGAGCTGGAGTTCCAAAGACGTACATTTTGTTGCTAGGTTTGTCACAGGGCAGTCTTTCGTATGACATTTAACATCCAAATGTTTCTGTCTTCCCTCTGTGTGAAGACACTACTACTGCAGAGTACAGGCAGTGCCTGGTGAGGATGACCATGTGTTATTTAGTGAAGGAACAGACATCAGCAGCCTTAGTGCCCTTAAAAGGGTCATCATTGTAACTTGTCCTTCAGGGCAATGCAACTTCCAGCTACTTTGTAGTTCCTTTGAGAGCTACAAAGATGATTGGGGCTGGAGCATCTTCCTTTTGAGGAAAGGCTGAGAGAGCTGGTCTTGTGTAGCCTGAAGAAGAGGAGGCTGAGAGGGGACCTTAGCAATGGGTAGAAGTATCTGAAGGGAGGGTGTCAAAAGGATAGAGCCAGGCTTTTCTCGACGGTGCCAAGCAATAGGACATGAGGCAGCAGGCACAAAGTGGAACACGGGAAGTTCCACCTAAACATGAGGATGAACTTCTTTACTGCGAGGGCGACTGAGTGCTGAAACAGGCTGCCCAGAGTGATTGTGGAGTCTCCTTCCCTGGAGATACTCAAAAATATCTGGACACAGTCCTGAGTAATGTGCTCCAGGGGATCCTGCCAGAGCAGGGAGGTTGGACTAGATGACCTGTGCTTGTCCCTTCCAACCTTAACCATTCTGTGATTGATTTTCTCTTACATTGCCCTTAGATGAGCAGTGCTCCATTTGATAGCTACCTTTCAGTGCCAATATCCCTTATGTCAGAACAAACCACTGTTTTTTCAAATGTAAGTCACCACTCAGACAGGATCCTTGGAGTCTTTCTTCATACCTCATTAACAATCTTGCTATCCCCACTCTCCATTAGTGTTTTCTCCATTAATGTTACAATAGTTACTTGCTTTTGCAGGTAACCCTAAGTTATGGTGACCCTGAGAACAAACACAATGTTGTGAGTGTGGGAGGAGTGTTTGGCCTTCAGCAAGACCCAACTCGGTGAGTATCCACTTCCAAAACACCTCCCTGCCCTGTTCATGTTTATCAACTGTAAGATGAGCAAACCCACTCATGGGGTTATGTTCTGATGCCAGTTCCTGTTGCTGTGCCACAGGTGGGTAGACTCACCCTCTCTGCTCTCAGTGCTGCATATTCCTTCTATGGACAAGTCCTATCTAATTACTTTATTTTTTTCCTTCACAGATTTAAATCTGTCCATTGTCTGCTCTATCCTGACACTATTTGGTGCCCTGCTAAGAAGATTCATAATTCTTGACTAGTTGTTGACACCTGTATCTTACCTAGTTTGCATAAGACAGGAGGTGTGGTGGACTTTATTGATGTTATTTTTTCTTTTTCTGGGAGAAAGAGGTATCTACAGAGGAGACAGACAGACTCTATTTGCAAAAGCAAGAAGGTGTGATTTGTTCATCTGCAGCCTGGGACATTCCAAGAAGAATCCTTGTTCTTTTGTCCAGTGGCTCTCCCTATAACTTCCTATGACTACAGTCATATGTGTATGAGTCACTTTATGCTTTCATCTGCTGTCACATGAACCTGTGCTTGGACACATCCTAGGCAAATGCAGTACTTGGAACGATAGCATTCATACTGCTGCTAGGGGCTTTTAGAGGCTATGGAGTGCTATAGCAGACTGTAGTCCCCATGGTGACAAGAGAGGGGAAGTTTTCACTCATCTTTCTTGGGAATAGAATGAGTTTCTGTGGCCTGCCATATTAAAACCCCACCTGTGGTCTGCAACGGGGTCTGTTCATCAACACTACGAGTCCTGGAATCACTAGGGTAAAGAAAGCTGAAAGCCTTTGTCATGGGAACTCTGTGTAAGGGTAAGCTTACTGAGGACTAGAATAAGAGTTGCTTACAATGCATGTTCTCCCCTGTAGTCCATGTGTACCTCCCATGGAGGTGATTGTCAGACTTGGCTTCCTTACCAGCTGAACTTAGTGGCGGTTGATGATGATGGTGGTGGTCTGCCAAGTCCAAGACTATTCCCTTGATATTTGATACTGAAGAACTATTTGCTAGATTAGATGTTAACCATATCTCCTGCTTTGCCCACAGCAGGTTGTATGAGATAGAGCATGCTCACTGGCTAAGGAAACAACGCCCTGTTTCTGGTTGTGCTCTTCTGCTGTCTGTGAGAGAGGAGGAATGCCAGATAGCTGTAATGCCCTGAGGAATTTTTTGATGGTATCATTTGAGGACCTTTAATTGTGGTTACTTCAGCTTCTTCAGATAATCTTTTGATTACTTTAAGGTCTAGATCAGTGTTATTTTTAGTCTACTACTCAATGTTTCAATAAATAGTTCATGCAATCACTAGAAGGAGACTGCACACACACGAAGTTCAATGTTGTAGCAGTGTCACCTGCTTACTGCTTTTTAAATAGAGTAAGCTTAGTTTGGAAAGTGGAAGAAATGGGGCTCCATATGTTTACTTTTCTGTTAGCCCAAACTTTGGCCATGTGCAATCCCTACCTGACATGAAGAGCAGCATTAAAAAAACCCCACTTTTTACTCTCACACTCTTCAGAAAATACCTGCCGGTTTAGTGCTAGTCTGAGGCTGAATTATAGGGAGAATAATAGAATGACATTGTAGAACCTGGAACTATGATTAATGGCTAGAATGTGGACCTAGCAGAAGGTTCAGGTTTCTAGACAGCTGTGCTGAGCTGTACTGTGGACTTGAGCTATTTGCTTAACTTCCTGCTTTTTTAAAAATGGTATAATACAGACAAATGCCTGCAGCGTATTCAAGTATGAAACTTAAGGTGTCAGTCTCCTGAAATACACTGTTCCCTGTGCTCTATTTTTATAAACACAAACCTTTTAGCATTTACATTGTCCTCTCTGCAGAATTTTAGTTAATGCCACTGAGGAGCAAACAAACTGACTGCTACTTGCTACAGTCCTGCAGCTCATTCTTAAATTTCTCCTTCATGTCTACTAAGGTGACCATGAGGTATCAGAATAAGAATGCTGCAGAGAATTGGATCAAAGTCCAGCGATCACAGTGGCTGTCCCATAACAGATACACCTGTAACACTGACAGGCTGTTACAGAAGATGACAGGGGGACTGGGGGAATAGTAGGTTGTGGTATGTTCTACCTCTCTGTCAGGACTTCTGCTCAGTAGAACTGAGGTTTCATGTCACTTAATGATTTGTCATTAATAGTTCTGGAGATTCCTGGTACCTATATAGATATTTTTATTATTTTTTAACACTTGTTAGGTCCTTGTTTTTACCCTCCTGTAGCAGCAAGCTGTGAAACTTCAGGAGCTCTTGATGAGATTTTGTCTTCAAACACTGATACCAAACTCTTCTGTTGAAGCTTTTCTTCCTTGTCTGCTGGTAGCAGCCTCTTCTAAGATAGCACAGACAGCATGGACTGGGTAATGATTATGTGGCAAACTGCAGTTCAAAAATGACAACACTTCATATGGATGGCAGCCAAACTGAGTGGTAGAAGATTCACACTATTTCCACTGGTCACCCTACACTAGGTGTGCCAAAGAGGCAGTGGACTCTAAGCTGGTGCTCATGAAACTCGGAAAGGACCACATTCTCCTGTATGACAATACAGAACTGTTCAATGTGTTCCAGCTTCCTTTATGGTTTCTTGTGTTGACAACACAGTAGGCTGTGTGGATATTTCGGGATGCAGCTTTTTCATCCAACTACTGTCATAAAGTGATTCTACAAAATAAATATTTAAATATGTCAAAGGCTGTGTTTTGTCATGTTTTTTGACACATGCTGTATGCCAAAAATGGACCATAAACCCTGTCATCCAGAAAACTGCAGCCTCCTGTCAGGCTGTTGTGATGCCAAAAGGCCAGCAATCATGAGAGTTAGATGACTTGGATGTGCAGAGGAACAAACATGGATGAGAAGAATCCTTACTCGTGATTAAGTAAAAGAAGTCAAATAAAGAATAAGGCAATTGTAAACTTGTCTTGGCACTTTCTGATACTTTGTTTCTGCATTTACTAAATACGCCACAGGAGCTCTTAATTAGAGTCCTCAGAAAGCAGTGTCTGAGGGAGTAATATATCCAGCAGACGTGTCTCTGCTCCTCTGCTGTTACACAACGCCACTGCCAACTAGGAGTTGGAACTGCCATGCTGACTATCATTGGCAGCAAATTCTGGTGCAGTAGCTTATCTATGACCTCTTGACTATCTCTAGCCTGTTTTTCTGTTGCACCTTCCAGCACATTGCTGTTGTCACACAGATGCTGCGTGAGAAATCCTGTAGGCCTAGGTCCCCAGATGAGAGGAGCAACCAATTTTCTAATCAACGACTGTCAGCCTAGGGCTGATTATACATGTCAGCAACTTCAAGTGGGCTGAGAAGGCAGGTCTTCTGGTACAAAGCCTGGTTTTCTGTGGTCTTTCACTGTACTGTTTAGTGAGAATCAGAGCCAAGAAAATGAATCTCTGCATGTCTGTCTCTTGCTAGATGTGCCCAAAAACGGCCACTTGCTCCGTCATCCCGGGCGCACGAAGGGCTGGAGCAGGGGAAGCCTGCAGCCTTCTGCCCTCCTTCTGCCCCGGCCCCTCTAGCCTGCCCCGCCCCCTGGGCCGCGTTCGGCCCCAAGCCCGCCCAAGCCGTAGTTTGCCCGCATCATGGAACCGCATCTCGGCTTCCGCGGCCGCCGGGCCCTGGTGACTGGGGCCGGCAAAGGTGACCGGGCCGGGGACTGGGGCCGGCTCTGAGGGCCTGGGGCTGGGGCCGGGCCTGACGCCGTCTCCCCGCAGGGATCGGTCGCGCCGTGGCCGTGGCGCTGAACAAGGCTGGAGCCCGCGTCACCGCGCTGAGCCGCACCGCGGCCGACCTGGAAAGCCTCACCCGAGAGGTACCGGGAACCCCCCCGGGAACGCCCTCCACTGCCCCGGGCCCCTCTCCCGCCCTCTCGCCGGGCCTTCCGGCTCCCCCGCGGCCACCAACCCACCGAAGCGTCCCTCGCCGCAGTGCCCCGGTATCGAGCCCCTGTGCCTGGACCTGGCCGACTGGGACGCCACGGAGGCAGCGGTGGGCGCGGCGGGGCCCTTCGAGTTGCTGGTGAACAACGCGGCAGTGGCCGTGCTGCAGCCCTTCCTGGAGGTGACACGAGAGGCCCTGGAGCGGTGAGTGCCTTGGCTGCTGTCTGTTAAGCTTTGGCAAAACCGCAGACATCAAAAACTGACAAAAGTGTCTCTTGGGAAAAAGAAGCAGCTGGCACATAGGCACCAGGCAGACACACACTCTTTTAGAAATGCCTAACGTTCCACTTTCCAGTGGTTTTATGATTGCTTACACCTACTGGCTTTTCTTTACTGTGTTTTCATACTTTACATAACCACCTTCCACCCTGTAAGCATCAGAAGGACACGAGTAAAGCACGGAGGCTGTTCACACTGCCACCGAGCAGCCAGAACTTGCAGTTTCCTCTCTGAGGTCGTGGCTGCATGCACCACGCAGCCCACGCAGACAGAACAGTGCCTTTGACTGTTAGGCAAGCTCAGAGGTTCCAGGCTAGCTCCAACTCAGTCTCTGCTAAATTGGAAGGCACTTGTCAGTAAGATGATTCCAATACAGAGAAGACAAAGCCAGGTAAGGGAGTATAAAACTGTCACAGTGGGGAGTTAAAGCTGCTTGCTGCAATAATGTGACATCTTTTTCTCTCAGATGATCCATAGCTCCCAGCTGAGGTAAGCTTTAGGATACAGGACACGGAGAATCTATGTCCTGCTGAGAAGATGGGTCACGCTTTGACCCTACGTTAAGAATGGCTCTCATGGGCCTACAATAAAGGATTAATTTGTGACTAGAATATAATTTGTATGGATTCTGCTAAGACTCTTCTGCAGAACTAGCAGGTGAAGACCTGACCAAAGAAGGACTACGTGACAAATACTAGAAGAAAAGTTACTTCTACCCATCTTATAGCAGATATTGGATATTTTAAAGCCATGTGAAGAGTTTGATTGACTCTAAGAGGCACTGAGCCCAGGGCTCACTGTTTAAACTTTTAAACTTCTAAAGAGGAGCTGCATTAGTCTGCTGAAGAACAGAGTCCTGCTAGAAATGTGACAATGCAGAAATACATCTCCCCCTATGCACTAAATAGCTTACATCCCATGAAGGGTGGCCTAGGCTGCAACCACTCTCTACCTTTTACATTTGATTTGTAGGTCTTTTGATGTGAATCTTCGAGCTGTGCTTCATGTTTCCCAGGTGAGGAAGAATTGTCACTGCAGTCTCCATGAAGAGCAGTGACTTAAATTGTTCTACCCAGTGGTGGTAAGCGTCCACTGTTGGGGCTAAAGGGACTGTAATCCAAAGGTAACCTGACAATTTGCACATACAGACCCTTCCCTCTCTTGCTTTGACTCTCTCTCTGAACGGGGAGGCAGGGAGGACTCAATTCCTCTGGATGCTTTTGCTCTTTTACCTACCATGAAATAGCCCAGCAAGATTCCTGCTGAATGAAATTACGATTTCTCCTGTTACAATCCTGGCAGCCCTTCTTTCTTCCTTCCTCTCCCCTCCCAGATTGTTGCTCGGCAGATGATCGCACAGGGGGTGCCAGGTGCTATTGTAAATGTCTCTAGCCAGGCATCTCAGCGTGCCCTGCGCGATCACGCTGTTTACTGTAAGTATCTGTAGCTTTAGCAGTGCCCCTCTCATTTTTGACTAGCTGGGGACCCACAGCCATCAAGCTGCTGGCTGCCAGCTCTGGTCAGGGAAATACTTCTGTGTGTTCAAGACCAAGTACTATGCACTTAAATGCCTCCTGGTCTTCTCTTCTCTTGAAGGTTCCACAAAAAGCGCCTTGGATATGCTGAGCAAGGTAATGGCAATGGAACTGGGACCCCACAAGGTAGGATTCTTTCTAAAAGAGAAGTGTGAAAGCTGAACCTCAACATTTTCACTCAGAGCAGTCTGGTTAGATTGTTTGTTGCTCTTGGTCCCAGATTAGGGTGAACACTGTGAACCCCACAGTGGTTATGACCGACATGGGGAGAATTAACTGGAGTAACCCTCAAAAATCTGCTGCCATGATTAATCGGATTCCATTGGGAAAGTTTGCAGGTCAGTGGTGTAGATTTGTTGCCAGACTAGGCTCTTTTATTGTACCCAAGCCTTCCCCATAATTGACATCACAGCCATGGGTACCCTGCTGCTTTTGTGGGCAAAGTCACAGCTCATCTGAATGGCTGTGGCTGAACTCCTGAAGCATTTCGTGAGGACAGGGAGAGAATCAACCTCTTTTACAGCCTTCTCGTCTTAGGGCAAGTGAAATGCACTTAACTCTATTGTTCACAAATATGACTGTGAGGGGAGCATAGGTGCTTGCTGTGAACTAAGCATCATTTGATCACAATAAGGACTTCCTGATGTCCATCTGTCAGCCACACTGTCCTGTGTACCGCATCAAGCACAGTTTTGGGGGCAGAGATATTTCCCTTCTCCAATTGCTTGTAGAGGTCAAGGGCAAACCTTTTGGGATGCTGTTTTTCTAGTACAGTTTGAGGGGTGCATCAGATGTTCTCTGTGTTTGATTCCAGAGGTGGATGATGTGGTGAACAGCATTCTCTTCCTGCTGAGCGATAAGAGTGCTATGACAACTGGCAGCTCACTGATGGTTGATGGGGGATTTCTTGTCTCCTAAGATGACACCTGCATTTCACACCTGGCCTTAATTTTCATACTAATAATGCACAGCTGTAAAATGGATAGAAAACAATGACACAGACCTAGTCTTGCCAGAGAAGAGGGGCAAGAGGGCTGGAAATCTGTATGAGTGAGGCAGAAAGTTACCTTTAGAGGGCTGCTATATAATAAATCTCACATACGCTGTCATGGAGAATGTTTATTGCACCAAATAAGGTTTTATCTTGTCACTCTACATGATGATTAGAAATTGGACCTGTCTTTCTTCCAACCCTATTCCCCTCCCTCCCCCAACCCTTCAGAAGCTCTCCCTGTTCCATCCAAATCCATAGAGCCTGTCTGCACTTTCAGTGGGAAGGGAAAGAAGTTAGCAGACACCTCATTGCTTCCTTTGCTGTCTTTAGTAGAAAAAAAAAAAAACAAAACAGAGGCAACAACCACAGCCCTGCTCTGCAGAGACTGGATTTGGGGGGGAGGCCCTGCTAAAGACTGATGGGAGGAACAGCACCACACTGTCCTAGGGTGTGCACACACAAAAAGGCAAATATATCAATTGCACAGAGCTGTCTCACTCACTGAGTTTGGCTAGTACCCAGTAAAACACCTAATGATTAGTTTTTCAGCTTTGAGTCTCATTTACTTTGGCCCCTTCCAGGGCTGGTTATGATTTAACAGTCTCAGGCACGTATCTGCTAGAGCACCAGTTTGTTAACTATTAGCCACTGTAGACTGGGCAAGGAGACCCTTGCCCCTCTACGAGCTGCTCTTGTCATTCAGCACCATTCATACCAGCTCCCTCCCCACTCCCTCAAGGATCTTCACCACCTGTTTCACCTGCAGGTTGAAACCAGGTGTTTCCAGGACAGGACAGATTTCTCAGCCCTTTCAGCTTGGGGTTCAGGAGGGCCAAAACAGCCTGTTGCCCCAAGGAGCTACCTTGCCTTCCCCATTGTACCTCCCCTGGGGGCTGTAGAGCCCCCAGCTAGTCTCCTGCCCCCACTGCCCCTTCACATCAACACTGACGTTAAATCAAAGAGACATTTAAAAAACACTGACTTCGTACATGATGAAGGGCCCTACACATCCCAGCCCCCTCCAGAAACACCCAGCTAATATGCAATCTGTCAGAGGACGACAACATGCTGAGCCAGCACCTAGGCCACAGCCCTCAGAACATGGTACACTTTTTGCCAGGCTTCTTCACGGGCGGTGGGCAGAGCACAGCCCGGATGGCTTCATCAAACACCGTCTTCAAACCCCGCTGCGTCAGGGCAGAGCACTCGAGGTACTTTACAGACCCTAGGAGAAACAGAGCTCCAGCTCAGCTACTCCAGTCCTACCACCACATACTGTCCCTCACCCACTCCAAAATGAAAAGCTTGATGCCATGGAGATCTGCCAGCACATGAGACTCACCAATCTCCCGAGCCATGGCCAAACCTTGGGGGTAGGTGATGGGGGCCAGCTTCTTGTCACGTAACCTTTCAATGGTGTCCTTATCATCCCTCAAGTCCAGCTTGGTGCCCACCAGGATGATAGGTGTATTTGGGCAATGGTGTCGGACCTCAGGGTACCACTGAAACAGAAAGGCATGATAAGGAAAGTAGCTATAGCAGTAGATGCAACTATCAGGATGTATTTACCACTAGAAACAAGGTCTCTACTGCTACCTGACCTAGTGACAACACCTCAACAGGACACTTGCACCTGTAGTTCTGAATATGCTCTGCAGAAAGAGATGGGTGCAGATATAACAACAAAAGCGCTGAGACATGGAATCACAACAGCCAGTGCCAGCCAACTCTGCACACAATGCTTCCCTTAACGGCAGCTTAACTTCTACAACATCCCCTATCTTCTGAAAGATGTAGACTCAAAACCACAAAAACTTAGCCAAAGAAGTTATGAATGAAAAATAGACCTCTCTTTAAATCTGCAGACTATAACCTCCCCTTATCAACACATGACTGCTAGAAATTTTGGGCTTGTAGATGTGGTGCTGGGAGGGGCAGGGGACTTCACTGGTTCCTCTTTTCCACTGTTTCACCCAGAAGGAAAATACTTTACCTTGGCTCTGACATTCTCAAAGGAGGCTGGACTCACAAGGGAGAAGCAGATCAAGAAAACATCCTGTGAAAACAAAAAGGTCAGCTGTGTAGAAAAAGAACTACAGACAATGGAGGGAGGGAGAAGAGGGAGCCTTACAGACGACAACCTCCTCCCACTAGCTGTGAGAAATTCCTCCACATTGAGGGTGCTAAACTAATTCAGAGAGGGAAGGAATGGACCTTGAGTTTCATCTTCTTTTACTATATGAGGCTCTGCATGTTAAAGAGGCTGTGGCCACACATACATATTGCTATGGGTTTTACCCCTGGTAGGGAGGCCATGCAGGAATTGCTACAGCCAGGGAAACACTACTAGTGCAGCCCAACAGTGAGCTGTGCCACCGGGAGAGAATGGGAACGTGGAACATGGCTTGGCTGCACAGCAGCCCCAGACCACCATTCCTTTCACTTGAGTCTCCCTGTGGCACACGTAACTGTTCAAACACCATTACAAAGCAGGGACTGATACAGGACAATCTCTTTAAGACAAATTCAGCTGTGATACTTCTTATACAATGAGGATTATGGTTAAGCTGCAGAAACTTAGACTTTCCTCACAGGAACAAAGCCTGGCTGTCCTTGGGAAGCTTCCTTGTCCCCAAAAGAGAGCAGTTACAAGCCAGTCCAAGCCCAGCACTCACCGTCTGTGGATAGGAAAGAGGCCGCAGTCGGTCATAATCCTCTTGCCCTGCTGTATCCCAGAGGCCTAGGTTCACTGGCTTTCCATCTACCATGACATTGGCAGAATAGTTATCAAACCTGCCAAGGAAGAGTCCCCATCAGTGGCAATCTTCTTGTGACCCACGAAATCCAAAGGGGCAGTGAATCAGCAGAGGACACTGCAACACAGTTCCAGTGGGGACAGTCCACCCACCTCACATACACAGCCAGCATTTTCCTCATGTGTGAAGTTCACAATCCAATTTGGGACAGCCTTCTCCTCACCCACAAAACCAACTTTCACAGACACACACATCCACTGCAAAAAGCAACTGAAGCCCAAGGGTGTTACTCACACAGTGGGGATGTATTCTCCAGGAAAGGCATTCGTGGTGTAACTGATCAGCAAGCAGGTCTTCCCCACAGCTCTGCAGAGGATAAGAGTGACAAATAAAAAGAAGGGTACAGCAGGAAGCTGTAAAACTCACCCTTTCCCTACTCAAGAAAGAAATTAGGTAAAAAGTTGTCACATGAGAAAACAAACCTGCAGCAGTCTGGAATTCTCCAGCTGTCAGCGACCAAGCCTGAACCGACAATGTGCACCTGGTCTGAGCGATTACCTGAACCAGCTCTCTCCCACTCCTTTTCACCACCCATTCAGCCTCAGCAAAACACCAGGCAAATTATATTTGTTCCAGGAACCAAAAGAGAGGGAATAAATCAGGGTTCTGTGCTGGGCTCAACACATCCATAATAATCTAGCAAAGTGGGTAAACAGTGAGGTGAAAAAATGTGCAACAATACAGAATTATTCAGGCTCCTCAGGTACAGGAATTCAATGTCAATAAATGCAATAGGGAAAAAATAAGTATCCCTAAATAAAAATGAACTTTAAAATTGACCACTGTCAGTTGGAAAGAAATTTTGGCATCAGTGTAGATCACTGAAAATATCAGCTGAGGGCCCCAGTGGTGGCAGCTGGCAGGGGTTGGGCCTGCTGGGCAATAGCATAAGCATATTAACTTTAGTTGTCCCTGTAGCACAAGGAAAAGCTTAGCTGTAAGAACAGAGGGGTACTAGCAGTATAAACAACCTGTTTATCACTGTGAAAGTTGTGACCTGCAGAGAACCTGCAGAGAACCTTCAGAACTGATCACAAGTGCCAGTGACAAGAGAAAACTGTCTGTTAGGTGCCTGAGAGTAGCTGAATAGCCAAGAGATAGGTATCCTCTACCCAATTCAAGCACTGGAGTGATGTAAGGCTTCAGGAGTAAGACCCCAGGGGACCTCACAGTCCTGCAGCAAGATGACAAAAGGTACAGTGAGAACCACTACAGTAATTCACCCTGCTCTTCCCATGGAGCAGGTCTCCTCTCTTGGCAGAACAGGGAGGTTGTGTATGGAACCACAAGACTGACCCACTCAACTTTCCTCCTGAAGTGTGACCTCTCTCCCACGAAAGAGGGAAGTCGCATCATTCACAAACCCCACACATATCTATGGTTAAACTGTTTTGCTATCTGAGTTCATTTAGTCTATGCACTATCATCGATGTAGTCTTAAAGCAAAACACCAGACTGCAAACCATCAGCTGAAGTCCATTTCCAACATTCTGTGCTCCCAGTTGTTGCTTCCACCCCAACCCACAAACAGGCTGTGCTGTTTTGGTGCATGGCTCTTTCTCCTGCTACATCTTTAGCCCCCACAGGCTAGAATCTGAAAAGCCTTGCTCCAAATTTGTATTTAAGGGGGTGGCATGCATGGGAAAGTGGAAAGACCAGCCCTGCCTAAGAACAGTTCACATTTATTTATCTGTATCTCAGCTCTGTGCTTGCTGTGGTGATCAGAAAAGCAAACAGGAATTATGAGAAAAAAATGCAGGACAAACTATGAAAGTTACAAAGCACCATAAATCTACTGCATGCCTGCATCTTGCATACAGATGTGTTCTCAGAAAAAGGCATATAGGAAAAGCCTAAAGAAAAGAGCAAGAAGGATGACAAGAGGCACATGGTGAAATCAGAAACAGCAATGTATTTCACCTTGGAACATAAACAAAGGAGATACGAGAGAAACCTGTGAACATCAAGATTTTTAGGGAGTACTGTCTAATGAATCACACTTGTATGATGAAAACTAGTGAAATACAGGCACTTGGTAGAATAATGCGGCGACAGATGTAAAAGCCAAGAAAAGCAGGTATTTGTTTTCCAGGCAGTACAGCTAGACGTGAAACCGAAGGGTGCTAAGAGGCGAAGACCCAAGTCTATGAACGTTACTTGGAGGGAGCAGGATGCGCCGCGCAGGACCGTTCCGGTGCCATTGCAGCATGGCCCGCATTTCCCTCCGGGAGACACCGGCGGCTGCCGCTCGGCCTCGGCTCTCCGCCCTGGTGCCCATGCAGGGCCGTCGGCCCGCGCTCCTCACTCGCCGGCCGCGCCTCTCCCCGGCACCGTGGCGGTCCCCCCGGTGAGGGGCCACGGCCAGGCCCAGCCCCGCCAAGAGCCCACCCTGCCCGGGCCGGGCCTCCCGTTGCCGGAGCCGGCTGTTCCGGGCCACGGGGCGGGGCTGCGCCGGGCCCGCCCTCCCTCCCTC